>JAZDUH010000033.1:13485000-13800000 GCA_036419115.1 Scarus forsteni | reverse complement strand
CGCTCACCTGCCTAAACTCGCTTATGAACTTAAGTAACATCCCATTCCTAATCTATAGAGTTCAATATCTTCTGGGAAGGCTGTCCACAAGTTTTAGGAGTGTTTATAGGAATTTTTGACCATTCTTCCAGAAGCGCATTTGTGAGGTCACACACTGATGTTGGACAAGAAGGCCTGGCTCTCAGTCTTCGCTCTAATTCATCCCGAAGCTGTTCTATCAGGTTGAGGTCAGGACTCTGTGCAGTCCAGTCAAGTTCATCCACACCAGACTCTGTCATCCATGTCTTTATGTACTGGCGCCATGTTGGAAGAGGAGGGGGCCAGCTCCAAACTGTTCCCACAAAGTTATGAGCATGGAATTGTCCAAAATGTCTTGGTATGCTGAAGCATTCAGAGTTCCTTTCACTGGAACTAAGGGGCCAAGCCCGGAAAAACAACCCTACACCATAATCCCCCCTCCACCAAACTTTACACTTGGCACAATGCAGTCCAACAAGTATTGTTCTCCTGGCAAACACCAAACCCAGACTCGCCTATCAGACTGCCAGATGGAGAAGCGCGATTCGTTACTCCAGAGAAAGCATCTCCACTGCTCTAGAGTCCAGTGGCGGCATGCCTTACACCACTGCATCCAATGCTTTGTATTCCACTTGGTGATGTAAGGCTTGGATGCAGCTGTTCGGCCATGGAAACCCATTCATGAGGCTCTCTGCGCACTGCTCTTAAGCTAATCTGAAGGTCACATGAAGTTTGAAGGTTTGTAGTGATTGACTCTGCAGAAAGTTGCCGACCTCTTCGCACTATGCGCCTCAGCATCTGCTGACCCCGCTGCGTCACTTTACTTGGCCTACCACTTCGTGGCTGAGTTGCTATCGTTCCCAAACACTTTCACGTTCTTATAATCCAGCTGACAGTTGACTGGAATATTTAGGAGCGAGGAAATTTCACGACTGGATTTGTTACACAGGTGGCATCCTATCACAGTGACATGCTGGAATTCACTGAGCTCCTGAGAGCGACCCATTCTTTTATGAATGTTTGTAAAGCAGTCTGCATGCCTAGGTGCTTGATTTTATACACCTGTGGCCATGGAAGTGATTGGAACTCTTGATTCTGATTATTTGGATGGGTGAGCGAATACTTTTGGCATATAGTGTATTTAAATAGCTGCATGAATAAGCATCACAAGGACTAACAACTTGAGTAGCCAAAACTGCATGCAAGTCTTGATAATTCAGTTTGATCATGAATCTCACCTCAGAGAGCTCACTAGAACCACCGTCAGTGTGCTTATTTCCATGGAAACTTATGTGAACTTTGGCACACTGAAGACACATGCTGTGAGGTGACGGTGGAGGTTGTTTTCCATTTGGAGCCCTTTGCCCACACGGGCTTAACCTCACCGCTGGCCTGCGCAGCCTCCAGCTAAATGAAGGATAAACGTACGTGTGTGTGTCTGTGCGACCTGTTTAAGAGCGTAGAAATGCTAATTTATTCACAGCAGGTTGTTGTCTAGCCTTCTGTCCCTGTAGTGCATCTTTGAAAAAGCAGACACACAAACACACACTGCCATCATGGTAACACACAAGTCTGAATATGTTACAACTGGGTCCTCGGTCTTAAAGTGCACGTATCACAACATAAACACAAAAGCACACCTGAGAACTTCTCCAACACATGACCTCAAATTCTGTCTAAAGGTGGTGTTGTCTCTCACAGGTACATGCCACTGTGGCAGCTGTTTATGTGACGACGAGGACAGCAGAGGTTTGGTGACGGGACGTTTCTGTGAGTGTGACGACAGAGAATGCCTGGACGAGGACACTGGAGAGGTGTGTGGAGGTACGCCCCAGAAGTCCCCGCAATCTCAACCCTCTCAGATGACCTCAAGATTGAATAAGTAAAGTAATGTTAGTTTTGCAGGCCAAGTAATCATTTTCATAAGAAATACTTCTACATATCACTTTTTATTGTCATTGTGGAATTAAACAGCACTGTTACTGTTTCTCTCCTACCTGTTGTGAGTTAAAATATGCCAAGAACCCATTGTTTGTTCACAAAAGTTAATTTTTCCAAAAGCCCTTATTGTTTGGCCTTAAAAATTAATGTTGCCCATGTTTATAAAGTCTTCTGTGCTTCCCCAACACACTATAGGCAACTTGATTTCCATCAAGGTCATAAAAGGACCGTCTACAGCTCTTGGTTGATTTACTTCCTCCCTTCAACATGTTTTTGCTAAAAGTATAGTAGTAAAACCTAAGCTACCAAATGTCTTTTTTTTTTTTTTTTTTTTTACAAATCTTGTAAGTCTTATTATGAACAACATATAGGTTAGAGTAGATTCGATAGAACTCCATTGTAGAAATAGGATTCAAATAGCAATTTGAAAGAGAATAAAAGATATATAAAAAGATAGTTATACATAAAAACATAAAATAAATATGAATTTAAATAAAACACAAATATTGCTACTTGCTGGCTACTGCTGCTTATCTTGCTTTTGTTTGCTCCTCAGCAAAGTCACACAAATAAAATGAATATTAATCTTTGTATCCGACTGTTGGGACAGGAAATTCCAGTGTAGTCTTTGTTTATTGCTCGTCCAGCTTCTGTTTATTGTTGCTTCATCTGGATGCTGGCATTTTCCCACATGAGGCCATCAAGAGTGAGGCGGTAAACGAGCTGAGACGCCCTGAGATAACCTGTGAGCCTTGTGTCGTTTTAGGTCAGGGGCTGCTGGACGTTAGCTGGTGTTATAGCTGACTTCCTGCATTTCAGTGTAGTTCTTAGTGTAGTTCACAACAGGTTATCCTGGTGCCTAATTGTCAATGCTAATGGCACATTTACAAACATGTTTGAGATCTCCTCTGAGGCCCCTGTAGGAAATATATATGCTGTAAAAATGTG
The DNA here is from genome assembly GCA_036419115.1 of Scarus forsteni. Taxonomy (NCBI): domain Eukaryota; kingdom Metazoa; phylum Chordata; class Actinopteri; order Labriformes; family Labridae; genus Scarus; species Scarus forsteni. Next base: position 13,797,093 of record JAZDUH010000033.1, on the reverse strand, counting down.
TCAAAGTGTTACACTTCAAGATGCTAAAATCACTTAGTCTAGAATACATGCATATAGTTTAGGGACGCATGATATTGGACTGCAGCCAATACCAGCTATGCCAACATTTCCAAAGACATCATCACTGATACCAATATTGATTATGGTATTTTGTTTCAACAGCATCAAGTCTCTTCTTTACTAAACTGATCGATTCCTTTTATCAACAGTAAAAAAAAAAAATCAGATATTAAAGACAATTTTGGAGACATTTATGGTCAATTTGTAAGGTCAAAATATTGTCTCTAAATTTCAGGTTTTCAAAGGTTTTCACATCTGCTGTAATTGATACTGGTCCAATAATATGACAAATCCCTAGTATTTTCATTAAAATATGTTAAATGCATGATGAAAATAAGTATATGCTCCTATGTGAATGGTTTTAAAACTGAGGTCACTTTTGTTGCTTTAGGTATAACAGAGAGTAAACGAGTAACTGCAGTCAATCTACAGCAAAGTAAGCAAAGTGGATTCATTATGTAACAGATGAGTGACTTCTTCACTCCTAGATCCTCATCTGGATTCGGATCACCACCAAAATCTAATCGACTGGTCCTCGGCCCATTTCTGATCTACCCTCAAACTATCATCACATTATTATTTTGACTTTTGATGCATCATTTAAGCGAACAAAAAATGAACGAACAAACACAAAAACATAACCTCATTGACGAAGGTAAAAAATGCAGTCCAAAAGTTGTTGCCTGAATGTTCATCTCTATATCCTCTTGGATTTTAAAATGTGTTCATCCTTCTGTCTGCATCACTGACGGCTGCTGCCTCTGCTCTCTGATGTGTTTCCAGGCCATGGCCAGTGCTACTGTGGAAACTGTTACTGTGCTGCTGGTTGGCATGGAGACAAATGTGAATTCCAGTGTGACATGAGCCCATGGGAGAGCAAGAGAAGATGCACATCTCCAGATGGCAAAATATGCAGCAACAGAGGTCTGTTTACCTGCTTCACAGCCACGATATTACACAGAAAACTGCTCCTGTAGGCTGAGATCCTGGTTTAAATACTGCTGTCTGGTTATTATTCGATTTAATGCTTCATATTCAGACAATAATCTTGTTTATATGTAAATGAAGGCAAAATAACATGAAAACTTGCTGCTTTCCAAAGCTATTGTGCAGATGAGGATGGTTTTATGGATCATTTGTATTGCACAAACTTAAAATGCAGCTATTATGGGGTTCAATATTCTCAAAAGCATGACAGAGGGTCATGAACAATGTTTGAGAGTGCATTTTGGACCACAGGAAACTAAATCCTAAAAATTCAGAGCAAAAATACAAACACATGGGGTAAATGAACGTCAAAGCAGCCGTCTATTATCTACTGCTTATTCCCTTTTGGTTGCCAGGTGGCTGGAGCCTATTCCAGCCTAGACTGTGAGCAAGGCTAACCAGTCACCAGTCAATCACAGAGCCACATAGAGAGATGGACAACCATTCATACAAGGGCTGAAAGATTTTAGGAAAAGATCTAATTGTGATTTTTCTGGCAGATAATGTAATTTCGATTTGATTCCCAATTTTATTCAAATCCAGTTTCAGAGTAATATTCACTGTGTTTACACTGTAGACAACAGTAAGGGAATAAATGATCAAAAGCACATAACACATTATTCATCATCTAATATTGATGACAAACAATCTGTTGTTATTAATTAAGGAAAATACTCCAACTTCTCCTAAACAGAGGTTTTCTGTTGCTGACCTGCTTACCAGCAGTTGCGTAATGCAAATTACCCGTAAATTTGTAAAAAAAATTATAGTAGTAGTGACAAAACAGATCCTGGGTCAGTCAGGAGTGCTGCAAAAGCTGCAGCTTTGGCGATCACATGACTGCGTTGTCTGAAATATTGATTTCAGTCAAAAAAACGATAAATCTTTTGGCCTTAATTCACGCTCAAGCTCATACCTAAGGGCAATTTGAAGTCACCAATCAACCTAGTGAGCAAGTTTCTGGCCTGTGGGAGGAAATTGGAGTGCCTGGTGAGAACCCACGCATGCACAGAAGAACATGCAAACCCCTCACAAAAAGGTCCTGTCTGACTTGGGGACCAGTGACCTACATGCTGTAAGGCCCATGTACGACCTACTGCACAACTATGCCACCTTGCCATAGTATTAAAAATGATAAAAATATTTTTAAAAATCAATTAGTCATTTTTTGTTTCTCTTTTTTCTCCATTTTTCCCCTTTTTCTTGTCGCTATCATGACACCTGACACTTCTTAACTTCCCCCGGATGACAAATGAACCAGCAAGGATACATTTAAAGAAGACAATATGAAGATGACAGCAAACCATATAAAGCTTCATCATAGTTGTCGTGTTGCCAGTCTGTATGCCAAGGCAGCAGCATTTTAGCTAGCATTCCGGCGGTTTCTAAAAAGTTCCATGTGGCCCTCCTTAGGCAGAGTCAAAGTGATTCACTTGTTAAGTGTAACCTTATCCTGATCTCAACAGACTAAAATATTTGCATCTTCAAGTTAAAAACTGCAGCTTCAACCTGTCAAAGAACACACTGCTTTTAAGGAGGGGATTCAAAGGGAAAGAAATTATCATAAGCGATGCACAATGCTAATTTTAGTAAATTAAGACATCTATTGTGCTTTTAATTGTGCTGTCCATGACAAGAGGACCATCAATAAAACCACAAAAGTACACCCCCCCTTGAAACTCACCTTGAAAACTGCAAACGTGGGAAAAAGGTGGACATAAAGGGATAAAAATGAGAAATACTAAGAAAAGTCTGGGTCAAGAATTCCTTATGTAAATCCCACTAAAAGTCATTGGAGCTTGTCGGACGGGCAGTCATAGAAATGGCCTGTGCAGCCTGGCTGAAGTGGTCCTGGGGGATTTTATTAAAGCTCTGTAAAATTAATTACAGTGGACTGGCAGAGGGCCGGCTAAGTGGTGGGGCTAAATGGTTGGATACACGGACCTCATCCCATGATTTACGCTGAAGTGCACAGCTGACACAGCATGAACATGAGTCCAGTGTGTTCATGCTGAAGTGTCCCATTGTACTCCTCGTCAGAGTGGAGGAGGTTAACAAAGGCCAGAGGATCCCAGGAGGAGTCAGAGAGAAGAACAAAAAGATGCGACTGAAATGAAAAAAGGGTTTAATCACTTTGAGGAGTAGGGGTGTAAATCACCAGTTTCATGACGATACGATACAATATCGATTCTTTGGACAACGATACGATATTTGCCAATATCACAAAGTCTGTCACAATTCGATACGATACGATATGATTCAGGAACCTTCGATCTATATTAAGACAATATTATGTCCTCACTGAACACAATCAGCTACATTTCACCTGAAGCAAGAAAGAAATACAAAACAATTTCGATAGTTTTATTACTGAAATGTGGAACGATGTGCTGACCTTTGGGTATGATAGTTTATAGAGGATTATAACCATCTGTATGATCTAATCATGTTTAAAATTAAAACTGGTTTAATGCAGGTAAGCTTTTTTGCCCCCACTATTACCTTATGGGTCTTATTGTTATATTGTAATGTTTGTTTATTATATCAAGTAATGATGCAAAACTTTAATAAAAATTATTGAATTATTATTTAAATTTCATTATATTGACCTCCAACATTTGACCATGCTCTATCAAACCAAAAATGTGTAGTTTGATTTTAATTACATCCAAACATTTCTCATGTTCAAAATAAGAGCTCTTAACTTAACTAACTCACCACTGATGACTTTGTTTTACTGTGATGCCTGATAACCACAGATTTTTTGTCATGTGATCAGACTTTGTTTAACTGTTTAATGGTCGATGTTGAGGAGGAATGACATTAAGCTCTTGCTGTTTTACTTTCTAACTATGAAATTTCTTTAATCAAATGAGATAACTCACTGCAGTCGTGTGATAACGCTCTCCTGTCGTGCGTGCAGCATGCGTCCTCTGCTGTCAGGTCGACCGTATCTTACCTGGTTACAGCAGAGCTATTTTATGGTTGGCCGATATGTCTGGCTCCCATTAAGCTCTGTGATGCTAACAGTGTCTTGCTACACGTTCGCCTATAGCGGTGTTACTCGGTGGGCGCTACACAGTACATTTTACAGCAGGAGAAATATCAGGCGTGGCGTGTCAGAGAGTGAAAAGGTTCAAATGTGTGTCTCATATGCTACGCGTAAGACTAGAGAGGAAACTTCAGAATGACGCCGCGGTTGGCCGGAAACGGACACGCATGTCCGGTCGGGATTTCAAAATAAAGGCGTACATGAAAGACCACGATGTTGATCGATGTTTTAAGTTTCCATCGATGTGATTGGATCATTGCTTAACCAATCGATGTATCGATATATATCGATGGATCATTACATCTCTATTGAGGAGGTGTTTCTGGTTTTATTTATCTTCTAACTGGTCTGATGATCCCCCTCTGCACCAGAAACAGCAACGACCAGACTCAACATGTTTTTGGGTTGTTCACTTGTCAGTCAGTCCTTATATATTAGGACAGCTACTTTTTCCAAAAATCACACACAAAAGCTTCACGAGCAGACATGCTAATAGTCAAAGATATGGACTGCCTGTTTGTGAAAGCCTTTTTCTCAGGCCTCCCCACCAGAGGCTGCACTGCGCTGGGCAGAGAGCTGACAAATGGCCTGTGGATTTGTCATACATAAGGAGTAGGCCAGCTGCTTTGCATTTAAACGACACACAGCTTGGTCTTTTTTTAAGTATTTTTAGGGCATTTTGAAACATTTACTTGTTTCACATATGGGACGAGCCTTGCTGCTTACTAAGGATGTTTGTAAAAAGTTGTGAGCAGGGCTGAACGATTTTAGAAAGGGATCTAATTAAGATATTTCTGGTAGATAGTGATTTCGATTTGATTCACGATTGTCTTCAAATCAACGTTCAGTGCAAAATTCACTATGTTTCAGTATAGACAACAGTAAGGAAATCAAAAGCACATAACAAATTACTCATCATCCAATACTGACATTTTTATTGTTTAAGGGATACTTCAATGTCAGCATGTTAGCACGCTAAACATTGAAAGGTTTTTTTTGTTATTAGCATGAATGTACGAAAAACCAATCAGTTCTGATTTTTAGAAAAAGTGGCAGCCCTATCCCTTTAACGGTGTGTTCCCACCGAAAGCATTGAAAGAGAGTGTATTCGCGCGTCAAGTGAAATCGCACCGCGCTAGACGCGCGAGTTTTGACGCTGGTAAAGTGAGTTTAGCAGTTTGTCAAATTAGCAAGACTCCGACCCCCAGAATGCTGATAGGCTGTCCCGGCGCATCAACACTCTCGCTCGCTCGAAAAGTTCAATTATTTCAACTCGAGCGTCAAGTGTTGAGCGGCGAGCGTTTTTTTGCTGGAAAAGGTCGCCGCTCACCGCTCAACACTTGAAGCCACTCTATGCTCGCCCCGATACAGCGTCAATTCGCGTCTTTAAATTGACTTTGTATGTAATATCAACGCGCGAAAAAATCGCGACGCTTTTGGTGGGAACACGCCGTAAGACCTCTATGAATGTCCCTTGGTTAAAAAAAAAAAAAAAACACCTCAGCTCCTCCTCATGACCGACCACTGCTCTTACACTCCCTGAGAACCAGCAGTCTGCAGTGGCATAGATTTCCTGGTCTTATATTTTTGTATTTAAAAAAGGAACAACTTATTGACAAATCAATTGGTTTTACATGGTATGTCTGATGTTATATTTGTCTTTAAAACTATCGCTGCATCTTATAAACTTTATATGCCCGGTAATTTCGAGGAAAAAAAGACATTGCTGCCGTTGCCTACAAACATAAATCATTTTTACCATCAAATCTTTCTTTAGCACTTTACAAGCACTCAGCTCATCTCCAAGAAGTCACACAATCTGGTTCTGATTATACATCTTTCAATTCCCACCCCTATATTTACTGCATATGTTCCATATGTGACCATTATGCCCTGAATTAATGCTCCTTCACAGCATTGTGATGATAATTCCTGATGATTATCAGGAGATGGATGGAGGAAATGGGAGCATAAATAGGGGCTGATTTGATTTCATCTCCCTGTATAGATATGAAGAGGTTAAGCCACGTGAATAATAATGTATAAATGTCTCTCCTCCCTCTCTTTTACTTTGCACAACAGTCACCTTTATCCCCCTGCTCAGCTCACACTGTGACATGAATGAGTGAATGATTTGATTGACAATACCCGCCAGATTATTTCTGTTTTTTTCAAACAAACTGTCAACCCCCCTCTGCTGGTTCACCTAGCCTCCTCGCTTGAGCTAATAATAAACCAACTGGCGTGCTGTCAGAGAGATAACAGCCACAGATGCTAGAGGCAAAATATATATGCATTTAGATTTATGAATTCTTGAGCAAAACAATTTGAATCAGAATAAATGTGGATGCACGATAAAGCCAAAAGGAAATACTCTCATTTTTGCATGGAAGTGATGCCTCTATTTGTGCCAGAATTCTGCAGCCTGTTGCTCTGGCTACATAAGTTATATAACACATTGTGGAGTAAAGTCTTCACTAAACGTGCAGTGAAACCAGTCGGGACATCAACTAACTAGAGTCCTGTTTGGCCGCACCATAATAATGCCAGAGTCATCTCAAGGTCAGATCAGACTACACAATGTTAACCTGAATTTGACCTCAGACTTTCTCTGCAGTCCATTTTCAGATGTTGGTCTGATGATCTAGAGATGCAATGACCTGTGGTGCCCTCAACATGCCCCATGACCCATTTGTTTACACCAAAGATTTTACTGATGCACACACAATGTTAAGGCTGAATTTCTGAGTTATGAGATACATGCCTTAAGAAACTTTTGAATCTGACCATCAATCCCTCTGTTTGTCTGTCCATCCATCCATCCATCCATAGATCTGCCTGTCTGTCTATCCATCTAACACTACGTCTATCTGTCTGTTCATCCCTCAATCTATTCATCTCTCAGTCTTTCTAGCTGTCAGTCTGTTTTTCTGTCTGTCTATCCATCCATTCATCAATCCGTGCTTCTGTCTGTCATCGATCTATCTATATTGCCATCTAGCTATTCATCTATCCATCCATTTGTCTGAACATGTGTCCATCCATCCATCTATCCATCCATTTGTCTGTCTATCTACTAGTCTTTCCGTCTAATTATCTATCATCCATTTTTCTATCTGTCAAATCTGTGGATCAGTCTATCTTTCGATTTTTCTACTTATCCATCCATCCATACACCCACCCATCCTTCTGTCTGTTCATCTATCTATCCATCTTTATTAGTCTGTCCATTCATCTGTCTATTCACTTGTCCATCTTTCAATCATTCTATTTGTCTATCCATCCATCTGTTTGTCTATCATCTATCGCTCTTTCTATCTCTGTCTGTCTGATCGTCTATGTATTTATCAACCATCCAACCACCCTATCCATCCAAATATCCATCTCTCTATCTATCTCTCTATCTATTCATCCATCTATCCATTCATCTATCTATCTATTCATTTTTTTTTTGTTCAAAAATCGTTTTTTTTTTTGCCAAATTTAAATTCTTCATTTTAGTCTGTGTCAATAAGCCACTTTTAAATGCAATCCAGGCTTTTGAAGAGAGACTATAAACACATGGTTAAAATATACTGCTGAATAAATCCTAAAAACAGACTCACATCTGATGTGTATTTTTCCTGACATAGACTGGAGGCATCAGCATTCTTCATCTTTTTTGCTGGTGTTAAAAAAGCTAACAAAAGATTGCAGAAATCTGCAATATTGTAGAATTACAATTTAAAATGGAATTGGCACCTAAAAATCGAATCGGGAGAAAAGTGAATCATCCCAGCCTTTCTATCTATCTATCTTTTTTTATATCTTTCTATCTTTCTTTCTATCTCTCTATCTCTCTATCTCTCTATCTCTCTATCTCTCTATCTCTCTATCTCTCTATCTATCTATCTCTCTCTCTCTCTCTCTCTCTCTCTCTCTCTCTCTCTCTCTCTCTCTCTCTCTCTCTCTCTCTATCTATCTATCTATCTATCTATCTATCTATCTATCTATCTATCTATCTATCCATCCATCCATCCATCCATCCATCCATCCATCCATCCATCCATCCATCCATCCATCCATCCATCCATCCATCCATAACATCTTTGTGATGTTTTTCATCACTGTATGGAAAGTGCATTTAAGTTGATTTGGATGTACTGAGAACAGGAATCTGAATAAAGGTCATCCAGGAAAAAAACAAATGACAGCAGTGGCAGAAATGAAAGACCACAGCTTTATAATCCGTGGCTCCGGGGTTATGAGGTGGTAAGTCAGACTGAACCGAGGGCCAGAAGCCAAACACGCGCCAGCCACAGCCCACAGGCCTGCCAGCTGGCCTGGCTCCCCCGGGGTTCCCCTGTGCTCTGTCACTGCTGATAAGAGAAAATGGGATTTCCACCGGCTGCCGCTCAGCTAATGCCTAAGATGTAAAACAAATGAGAAAAGAGGAGACAGATCGACAGATAAAGGAAGAAAAATGAGGAAGGCGGCGGACGAGGATCCATCCTGATGCACCTCAAAGTAGAAAAATACATTCGAAACCCATAAACCTCAATGTGAAAAGCTCGCCATGCTTGTAGTGTGAGAGGCTGAATGCATTTTCTGTCTCCTTTTGACTCTGACATTTGTAATACACAGCTGAAAATACTCAAAATGGAGCATCAGATTAATGTAAATACACAACATTGTTTGCTTTCAGGGACCTGTGTATGTGGAGAGTGTAATTGCCATGATGTGGATCCATCCGGCGACTGGGGAGATATTCATGGAGACACATGCGAGTGTGACGAGAGGAACTGCCATGCAACCTATGACAGATACAGTGATGACTTCTGCTCAGGTCTGTGTGCTTCAAAATGCTGTAACATTGTTGTTTGGAAATTGCAGTCATCATAAGTACTCTTATAATAATGGAAATAATACTGCTACTACAGATTTGCACAAAATACTTGGAATTAATCATTACGAATGTAATCTCATGGCACTTTACATAAGAGTAGACTAATGCAATACTCTTCATTTCATAATTTTTTGTTAGTTTGTCAAAAAATAAACTCATATTTATTTTTATTCCAAACCCATCAGTAATACACCATGAGTGTGTGTGTTATTTTTTCCCACAATTCCATTTTAGGTATTCCAAATTCCTTTTTTGCCTGTTTTAACTGTTTGAGAATTCGTTTTTTAGTATTTTATGCAAATTCAACCCTAGTCACAGTATAAAGTAATGAAATACAGACACTCACTGTTCAGGTGGCCCTCGCACGTCTCTTTACGGGTCCTGTCAGTAGTTAGTTGACAAAACTTGCAGAACAGTTGGGGTCCATTCCAACCGTACTCTTTACCCCTCTGTAAGGGGTAAAAAGAAGTAATACGCTCATTTTATTTTGACATATATTATAAATACAGTAAAGAAAAATGATTCATAAAAATACTATTGACAATAATACTGTTGATCTGCACTATTTTATTGGACAATTATTGTCCAAAAAAATTTGCTATCATGACAGGCCTAGTTACATAGCTGGTGTAACCCTCTTCTCCTGGTTCACATCCCTAACCTTCAGTTTAGATACAGCTTGCTATGGGAGGGCTAACAAGATCAAGGTTTACCGAACTGAACTGAACCAAACCAGACCACTGGAAGAAAATGAAGCTCACAAATGCAGCAGTGAAAGTTAACTTTTTATATAACTTAAGATAAAGTAGGGGAGGCGTGGGATTGACCTTTTCTTAGTTTCTCTTGAGAATTAATGAACAAAATATGATAGATGCTACTGTTGTGTCTACTACTGGTTAAGTTAATTACTCATGTTCTTGGAGAAATCTTGCATAACAAGCACTTTTGGGCTGCTTACCTTCTGTTACAAATACAAACCAAGTTCTGCTTTTCCTTCAGTTTTTCCAGACCAAATCAGCCCAAATCACTGCACTGTACCCACGGACGCCCCAGCATGTCCTGCCTCTGCTTATTCTGCTGTCTTCTTTTCTCATAACAGTCCTCACTCGCCTGATCCTCTCCTCCATATCCCACTCAATTCTCCACCTCACTCAGTGTGGCTACATCACCGGACAATGTTTTTCCCCTCTCTCTCAGTACACTTAATTTGAGTTTCCCTCACACCGAGCCTCCACTTTGTCTCACCTCTGTGCTTCCCTCACCTCTGCCTCTCTCGCCTCTCGACAGGTCAGGGCCAGTGTAATTGTGGCAGGTGTGACTGCAAGGACGGATGGGCCGGGAAGAAGTGTGAGCATCCTCTGTCCTGCTCCCTGTCTCTGGAGAGCAGTCTGAAGAAGTGTCGCGGAACGTCCAATTTGCCCTGCTTCGGACGAGGTACCTGCTCCACTCATCCCCTGTCTTGTTGCCATGGTAACCGAGGCTCAGTCCTCACCTCTTGGTGTAAAATAGGCCATTTCCAGCCTTTCACGTCTCTTAATCTGTCCTTAAGAGGGCTGTGAAGGCGCCAGGGTGCCCAGCAATCAAGTCGGATCTCTAAACAAGCATTGAATAAAAAGCAGCCATGACGTTTTTTTTAATTATTACACATACACACCTGATTGGCTGTTTTTTTCCTCTGTGTTGGTGCATTTGTGCTCACTCATACATGTATATCTGCAGGTTTACGAGCCAGTGTGAGATTAAGGCACTCCATTTGCCTGCGACAATGCAAGCCAATGCTGAAACAGCTCTCTCAATAGAACAAGCCGTGGGTCGATGTGTCTAGATTTATTACCGAGCACTGTAAGCTTCATTAGTGGCCCTTCTGGACAGAGGAAGCTTGTTTTTCCTGGCACCTCCAAATGTCAGGTCTGATTCTAATAATGGATTTAGATACCGAGGTACCACTGGAAACCGATACAGACAAAAAGTGAAAGTCTGTGGCTGTGCTTGCATTGTTATGTCTCAGACATTCATCTTGAGCCTGTTGATTGATGACACTGAGGAGGAAGTGGGCGAATAGATACATTATGGAAACAGCACTGTAAATTTTAGCAATGGAAATCCAATAGCCTGAGGCTGTTTGTGTGTTTCTCCACAAAATGAGAGATTAACTGCACACAAAAGAAGTATTACACTTGAAAAACTTCCGGACTTGGAAAGAAACCCTGAGGTCCAGAAAGTATGGGTGCACGGTTGCTACTTACTTTGCAGCATAGGGTGGCTTTGCCTGATTCAGTGTGCAGCTAACAATTAACACTTAAAAAGACATTTAATTTAAATCAATCCATCAATTTACATTCAATCTCTAAATAATGATTATAGCTTGTCAAAATGTGTCATTGTTTTCTTTGACCAATTCCAACAACATTGGACTTGGACAAATACAAACCCATGTCAAAAGGAAATTGGGACATTGTACAGATGAACCGATCATTGGAAACAGGTGAGTGGTGTGATTGGGTACAATAGGAGCACCCCTGAAAGGCTCAGTCATTCACAAGAAAGCATCGGACAAGGTCCTCACTTTGTGAACAAAGAGTGAGCACATTTTTGACAGTTTAAGAAATATTTCTCAATGTTCAGTTGCGAGGCATTTAGTGATTTCATCCTCGACTGTCCATAATACCATCAGAAGACCCAGAGAAACAAGACAAGTCTCTGCATGTAAGTAGCAAGGCTGGAAACCAACATTGAATGTAGGGCTCTAATCAACCAAAGAAATTGTTGGTCGACTAAAACACAGCAATTGTCGACCAAAAATCGACCATTCAACCCCCCCCCCCCCCCCCCCACGCATTTCGCCCCTGTGTGTGCCTCTCCTTCTTTTTTTCTCTCAACGTAAAACTCTCTGCTTTCCAGTCTTCATCAATGAAATGGGCAGTCACTGTCATATAGGACTCCATTCGAAGAGACGTACACATCTGTTATCTTTATCGATTACCTCGTAAACTATCTCTTTTTTTCTCCCTCCTATCTTGCCATTAGTGCATGTGTAATTGTCTGGCGCGCTGGCACTGAATATCCACAAAAACATTGGAACCTGGATATTCATGGGACTCTTTTAGTGTTTCCACATAGAGTTTCATATTAACCACGTTGTTCACTGCAACAGACACTTTTTTTTTCTTCTTGAACTTTGAAAATATCGGCAACTCCATATAGTCGCACAGCGATGTTTGAGCCTCTCCTTTTTTTCTCTCATCACAAGACTCTCTGCTTTCCAGTCTTCATCAATGAAATGGGCAGTCACTGTCATATAGGACTCCATTTGAAGGGACGTACACATCTGTCATCTTTATCGATTAACTCAGAAACTTTCTCTTGTTTTCTCCCTCGTATTTTGCCGTGAGCGCGTGCGTAATTGTCTGGCACGCCGGCACTGAATATCCAGGTTCCAATGTTTTTCTTGGCCTGCCACGACACCAATGGGCCTCATACCCTCAGAAATAAATTGTCAATTCCTTCTGTGATGTCATTTTTGCATTTGGGTGTTTATATGAGGCATAAAATCCAGCGCAGACTGCCAGCTGCCCGCTGCAGCGCGGGCAGCGGGCAGGTGTGCATGCAATTATAAAACAAATAAACGATTATAAGACTAGAATATTGAAATGTTCTTGAATAAAAATACTGAAATGAAATAAATACATTAAAATGGTGTTCTAAGACATGATGGGGGTGCTCAGAAAACACCCCCATTTCACTTGATACGTTTCTCCTGATGAAATGAACTGCAGGGAAAAAAAAAATTGACACATTTGGTCAACCAATCAGAGTTTTGGTCGACTGAGCACGCATCGACCAATTAGTCGACCAGTCGACTTGGACTTTACAGCCCTAATTGAATGCCCATGATCTTTAATACCCCAGGTAGTCCTCCTCTGAAATCCAACATCATTCTGTAAAGGATGTCAGCACGTGGGCTCAGGAACTCCCCAGAAAACCATTGTCAGTTAACACAGTTCATCTCTACATCTACAAGTTCAAGGTCAAACTCTACCATGCAAAGACAAAGAAAAATATCAACAACGCCCAGAAACACCGCCGGCTTCTCTGGGCTGAGCTCATCAGAGATGGACTGAGGCAAAGTGGAAAAGTTAGACTATTTTTGGACATCGTGGACTTGGTGTCCTCCAGGCTAAAGAGGAAAGGGACCATCCAAACTGTTATCAGAGCAAGGGTCAAAAGCCAGCATCAGGGATTGCATGTGCCCATGGCATGGGTAACCTGCACATCTGTGAAGGCTCCATTAATGCTGAAAGGTACAAACAGGTTTTAGAGCAAAGTGCTTCCATCCATCTTTTTCTTATTTCAAACCACATTCTGCTTGCGATTCAACGACATGGCTTCAGAGTAAAAGAGTGCAGGAACTAGACTGACCTTCTGTAGGCAACACCTGTTTACCATTGAACTTGTGTGGAGCATTATGGAGTGGAAAATGTACAATGTAACTCTGAACTCTTGAGCAATTAAAGTCTGAGTTTGAACAATAATGTTAAAAATTTCACTTACAAAAGTTCAACAGTCGGAGTCCTCAGTTCACAAACGCTTCTTGAGAGTTTTTTGAAAGAAAGGTAAAGTAATACAGTGGCATGTTCCAGCTTTTGGAATGTTGTAGGCATCATATTCAAAATGAGTGAATATTTGCTATAAAGAAAAATAAATAAATAAAAAGAACAAGCTTATCAGTTTTGACATTAAATATTTTACAATTTGGGGCACATTCCAAAAAGGAAGGGGGGAAAGGGTTTGGGGGCCTTTAGATAAAGATTTTGTTCTACTTGATTATGACCTTGTTTGACACAATAATTTCCATCAAAGATCTACAGCAAACACTTCCTTTTGAACACGCACAAAGTCTGAATTTTGTTTGTGGACTGAAGCCAGAACACATTTTCATAAAACTGTGAAATTCAGACCATTAACTGCTTCACTGCTACACCGAGAGACAAGCTTACTATTAATTAATATGGCGTTGAACAAATGTACACAGCCCAAAGCTACTCAGTCAATGAAGGAAGAAAATATTATTCACAGTTTGTAAAGCTAAGCTGATCAAATTCAGCGGATGGAAACATCTGGCTACAATTATAACAGAAGTTGCAATTCTTTATTGGTGCATATGTGCAACAACACTTGAGGACACAAGTGGTCCTTTTCCATTAGCACGCCTCGATTTGCAGCGTGTTTCCACTGGCCTGGTACCTCCTAAAATAAGCTAGTTTTAGTACCTTCTCCGCTGTGGTTCCAAGTGAGCTAAGTCCATACCAAAAGATGACGTCACCGACTGCCGGCTACTGATTGGTCAGACAATGTTGTCATCGATGAGTCATGAGCGCGATGACCTAGCATGCTAGCGGTAGCTACAATTAGCTTACCCGTCACCGTAAAATGACGTCACCGCAGTGGCGCTCAGCTGTTTACAGCGACACTGCGCCCCGTTGGGCAGGCAACTGAGGCTTATGGAAAAGCAGCACAAGGCGAGTAGAGTAGAGCCTGGTAGAGTTGAATAGAGTGGAGTAGGGCGAATGGAAAATGGCCAAATGACTTTCAGTTTATTTTCAGTCAAGGAGAGAATATAGTTTATGGACATACCAGTGTGACGATCTACCATTATTTCGTTATCAGTTAAGTCCTTTGGTTCACAGTGGCCAAGTCCATTGTACGGTGTAAATGTTAGAATGAATGCAGAGTTGTTGACAACATGGTGCTGACAAATTTCCACAGAGTTATATTTCTCCGTGGAATCTGAGGCATCTTGTTTCCAGGAGGGTTTTTCAGGAACTATTGTGTATTTTAATTAACTGCTCAGTCTGAAGTCAATTATAGGAACTTAAATCAGAATGAAATGGGGTTAGAGGAAAGGTCACATATTCGTAATTAGGGATGCACGACATTATCGGTTTGATATTGATATCGGCCAATATTGACATTTTTGCGGATATTTACAGCTGATATATCAGTCACACATATCCATACTACAAAATAAGTAATAAAAGTCTGTATGATTTCTGCTGATATCGTATTGGATCGATATTGGTATTTGCCAGTACTCAAGGCTGCAATATTGGTATCATATCGGAGGTGAAAAAGTCGTATCAGGACACCCCCAGTATCAGCTGGAATATTGACAATTATACAAATGTTAAACATTGATGCACCTTCTCGTCACTGCATGGGTACATTTGAATGTAGAGGGATGCATTCTTGCACGAGTTAAATGCTGTTTTTAATGGGGGTTTTTTGTTCGTGCAATAATATGCTCAGAAGCACAGAGTTTCTGCTCTTCACCTGAAATATCGGCATTGGTAGCGGTATTGGTATAGGCGACAATTAAAAAAATATCGGCATATCAGATACCGGCAAAATTCCACTACTGTGCATCCTTATTTTTAATCGCAGTAGTTGTAGCTATGTAGGTGCAAAGCAGCAGGCTTTCCACATCAACAAACCAGAGCAACAGACAAGACAAAAACCAAAATTGAGTGCAATAGCTAATAGGGAGGAATAAGAGAGAGAGACATAGAGAGTATGTAAAATCCTGTGTCAAATGTAAATAAATAAGAGCACAGATTTGTTTGAAGAAGACAGCACCAAGGACAAAACATGCGGCACTTTCTCAATAAGATGTGTCAGTAGGCAGCAGTGTAGGAGGCAGACATCATAGCACAATTCTTATATGTATGGTTGCCAAGTACAATGTGCCAACATCCACAGACATAGTGGACCATGCTCAGGCTCACATTGTTCTTCGACTGACATGCATTGTTCCACGGTACAATCTGGCCATTTATTAAGAAGATAAATTGTCTGGTAGTCGAGGATTATGTAATTCCTCTGAGGCATCTCTTGTACCTGCACTGTACACTGATGCAGCAGTCCTAATCTATCAGCCCTGCAGCTCTGTTAGTGCTATTGTTTAGTGCACTGTAATAAAGGATAAGAAGACAAAGAGAAAAGGTACTGTAAAGCCTGCTGCATTCTGATGGCCTCTCAGTGATTTGACTTGATAGTATAATCTGAAGTGGGCGAAACAAGAGGAAGCACAACCTGCTCGGTCTCAGGGCTCGGCAGATATATCAGGGTTTAATGTGAGTCATTGATTTCCTGTTTCATTTGACTGTGGGGGAGGTCTCCGGGGAATCCACTGCCTTTGAGTCGCTGCTTTGTTCACAATGAAAAGAGAGGAGATGTGGACTGCGGCCAAGTATAAGTTATGATAGCAGACAATGAAAAGCTCTCATCAGACTGAGCAACTCTAAAACTGAAACTAAAGTTGTTACCTTTTAGGCAGGATGAGGATACAGGTGGATCAGACACATGAAATTTAGAAGTTTTTATGAAACATGCTGCATCTCTCATAAAAACGGAATATTTGTTGTATCTGTTTGACCAATAATTGTCCAGGCCACTGTTCCAAGACACTTTTATTAAATAAGGCTTAACCTAACTTCAGAGGAGTTGTGTTGGCATGGTGCCCCCTTTCACAAAATGAAACAGCACAGAATCCATATAGTGGGAGTTAATTAGCTGTATTTCATTTTTATATTATCTCCTACTGCTGCAGCTAAATGAAAATTACATTATCCTATGCAATAAACCAAATTATGTAATCTATGAAATCTTCTCCGTGTGAATATGCCCTTCATCTTTCAACTTTTCTTTAAAAATTAAACTAGGAGAGCCTGAGTACTGAGACTGTAGTTCAGATATAGTCACACTGAGTCCAAATAGCAAGATGGCAAAAGTCAGACGTTGTTTTGAAGCCTTGGAAAGGAGAATTAAAAACTACATTTTCTTCATTCTTTGATTACTAGAAAAGCACTCGGAGAAAGCAGACCTTCACCAGCGTCGCAGTCCTCACTCATATTATGATTTTCACCATGAATATTAGTCCTACCTAGGCCTGGGCGATAAAATGATAACGATAATTATCGAAATATAATTTTTGTCAATAGAAATAATAAAAACGTTCGATAAAAGTCGATAGATTTAAACTGTAATTACACCACCCGAACACCAGAGAAAGGGGGGCGCTAATGCGACGTGAACGTTAGCTCCCGACCAACATTCAAGCGCAGAAGAAGGTGACGAGGACCAGAGCGGCTCACACAGAGCGTTAAAGCTAAAGGACAACAACCGGCCAAAATGAGCGATGATGAGACGGAGGATAACACCGAGCCTACCCACTCAAAGCATGCTGACAAGAACTGTAGACAAGAGAGGCCCCTCATCTTCAGTTCTTTGGAGGTATTTTGGCTTCTTAGAGTCTGATAAAAAACAGAGCGGCGTGCACTGCAAACTGCCAAGAAGCAGCGAAAGTCACTGGGCAGCTTTTTTAAGAAGCCACACCTCAGCAGCACAGGAATCACTGATTTGCAGTCAGTTGAGGCAGAGCTTGAGAGCTACCTAAAAGCTCCAGATGCAGACGGGGAAACCGAACCCCTAGAATGGTGGAGAATGTATGAAAAAAACTTTCCATGAGTGAGCCAGCTAGCAAGGCGCTACCTGTGTATCCCTGCTACCTCTGAGAGGGTATTCAGTACAGGAGAGAACATCGTGACCTGTCACAGAGCAGCATTAAAGCCCGATACTGTGGACAGACTTATTTTTCTGGCCCGTAACCTTTAAAGCAATGGCTGTGTTGTTTATTTATTACATTTTTGAAACTGAACATTTTCCTTCATCTATTTATTTTGTTGACATTGTCAGACACCTTAAGACTTTATGCACTAAAGGCTTTAACATGTTGCTGAGCGTTAAAAAAGTGTTTTATTTAATTTATATTTTTTTATAATTTATATTTAATTTTTTAGGATTGCATGTCTACCTCAGATTTTGTGCAATGTTCTGCATTTTGTTAACTTTTAATTTTGTGCAATGTTCCTCATATTTGTGAAATGCTGTGTAGTAGTTTGTAATGTTCTGACATTAAGGATTGGTTAAAGTACAAAAGCAGCATCTGGTTTTGTCAACTTTCACTCAGGGGCAAAAATCAGCCTTCAAATTTGAAAGAAAAAATGATTTGATAATTGTCGTGATAATTATCGATATCGACTGATAAGAAAATTTATATCATGATAACATTTTTTGTCATATTGCCCAGGCCTAGTCCTACCTTTATTTCATCTAAATATTTAGATTCTTTGACCATGAAAACATATCATTAGCTATTGGATTCAAAATTATATCTATTTTAGTTCAGGCGAATCCAGGCAGTGATCCGGATAACTCCCAAAATCAAATCATTTGTTCTTGTCCCAATCCGGCATTTCCTGAAAATTTCATCGAGATCCGTCTATAACTTTTTGAGTTAATGTTGCTCAGAAAAAAAAAATACAAAAAAACAAAACAAAACAGACACTGGCAAATACTTAACCTCCTGGGGGAGGTAACAAAGCCACGCATGTAACACTTTCAGAATGTGTCTTCAATGTCTCTGTGAAATAAGCAGGACTGTCCCTATAAAAGACATTGCTGCATATGTAGCCCCAAATCCTGTATGTACCTTTCAGCATTAATGGAGCCTTCACAGATGTGCAGGTTACCCACGCCATGGGCACTAACACAACCCCATGCCATCACAGATGTTATCTTTTGACCTTAGTTCTAATAACAGTCTGGGTGGCCCTTTCCTCTTTCGTCTGGAGGACACCACGTCCATGATGTCCAAAAACAGTCTAACTTTTCCACTTTGCCTCAGTCCATCTCAGATGAGCTAGGCCCAGAGACGCCTGCGGTGTTTCTGGGTGTTGTTGATATTTGTCTTTGTATAGTAGAGTTTGACCTTGACTTAGAGATGAACTGTGTTGACTGACAATGGTTTTCTGAGGAGTTCCTGAGCCCATGTGCTGATATCCTTTACAGAATAAAGGATACAGACTTTAATGCAGTGCTGCCTGAGGGATTGAAGTCATGGGCATTCAGTGTTGACTTTCCACCTTGTTGCTGAAATGAAGAGATTTCTCTGGATTCTCTGAATCTTTTGATGATGGTGAAATCGCTAAATTCCTTGCAACTGAACATTGAGACATATTTTCTAAACTGTCAAAAATGTACACAGTTGTTGCTTGTGAATGACTGAGCCTTTCAGAGAAGCTCATTTTATACCTAACCATGATGCTCACCTGTTTGTAATTAACCTGTTCACTTGTGAAATTTTGTCAACAGGTGTTTTTTGGGCATTCCTCAGCTTTACCAGCCCTGGTCCAGGGTTAATTGGAACAGGTGGCAGGCATCAACTTTAAAATGAGTGAATATTTGCAAAGTTTGAACATTAATAGCTTGTCTTTGTTGTGTTTTTAATTAAATATGTCAAAAGGGATTTTCAAAATGTTGTATCCTTTTTTAAATGTTCCACACAGCGTCCCAACTTCATTGGATTTGGGGTTTGTAAACAGTTGACATCACAGTGGCATACTCAAGTGTTTAAGACAGGGTGTGAACACGTGTTGTTTATTTACTTAAATGCTTTCTCAGCTGGATGCCTGTTTTGCTCAGTGTTTGGATGATCATAATGGCCGGAAACAAATGACTGCATCAACGTTTCGTGTGAAGCTAAAACACGACGTGAAGGAGATGGGACGGAGTGAGGGTCTGAGCGAACGACAATGAAGGCAGACAGGAAGCAGGGCGGGCGAGTAAGAGAGCGGGAGAGAGAGAGAAAGTGGAGGAGACAGATGAAGAAAATCACTTAGGCATGGATGAATGCGGCTGGTACAGATGGCAGCTTGAGCGGAAAAGCCTTGAAATTTGAAACAGCAGCTTTGGAGCCGTTCTCCTTCCTGAGAAGTGGAGGAGAGACGCTGGTGGAGAGCACATTCTCTGCAGTGTGGTATTTCCTCGAGGAAACACCTGCTTTCAACATTTTTCTGCTGATACTCAGGATTCCTATCTGTGCTGTCTGAGAGTGGCCTACAGTCGACTTTAAATGTGTGTGATTTTTAATATTTAATGACTTCTGCACACCTTTTGTGATATTCCTCTGCTCAAGCACCTTACTCTAAAAGGACAATCAGTGTAGTTATTAGGGGTGTAACGAAATGGTCAACTCACGAAACGTTATGAAATACGAAACAGGGCTCACGATACGAAATACTCACGATACGAAATAAAGATTAAGGAAAATCCCCAACAGTAGGAAGTTGTGCAAAAATCTCATTTTCTTTATTTTCTTCCTAATGCAAAAAAGAATAATACAATACAAAAAATATTGCTGCATCAGTACAAAATAAATGCTCTTTGAAAAAAAACACAATTGTAGTTTGTTCCCCTTATTTAGACTACAGTGCAAATACAAACATAAAATCTCAATAAAAAGTGCTGCGTTGTAACAATCAGGATAAGTACATTCTTGAATGAAAAGGAAAACAAATAGCAGTCCTCAGAGCTGTAGTTTAGACCTATAACTGAACTGTGAACTATAATATTTAGCCTATAACAGTGCATATACTTCTGATCTTCAAGTATGATCAAATTCTGTCAACTCAACAGTAGATGCAAAAATCAAATATTGTTTATGCAGACTTACACAAACATAGTGGAGCAGTTCTACTGTTTATGTGTTCAGTGTGGATTTTAATGTTTCCTATGAATTGACGGTCAGTGAATGCACCAGGAAGGCGGGGCGAGCAGGTCAGAGTTCAGAAGGGGAGAGTTAGTGTGTGTGTGTTAGCGTGGAGGGAGAGAGCCGTTGACAGGAGGTGTAGAGATCACTACTCACTGTTTTGTTCGTGAATTAAATTTGTAGTTGGCGTGGTCACGGCCCACAGTGACTGTTAAATAAAAGCAGGTATTCGCAAGCCGGAGTCACCTTTATTTTTACGTCCGATGGACGTCACAATACAGCCGCTGGCGGGGTTGTTGTTTTGTCCGCAAGCTTCTCACCGTTCTCTCGTCTTTTACATGGAAAGCAAAAATAGGTCCACACAACCGATTTATTTGACGAAGGAGCGTCAGCTAATTCCCCCACTTCGTTCTCCTCCAAATTGCAGCGAGTGTTTTGCTACGGGAGGCGAGGAGGGTTTATTTCGTCCTTTTATTTCGAGCGTCTTTGAATTTTATTTTGTCATTTTTTATTTCGCGAAATTTCGTGGCACAAAATTTCGTTTCACCCCAAGTAGTTATTGAGCTATTACACACTACAGATGAAGAATTTATCTGAATAATAATATAAAACAATATTAATAGGCAAATATTGAAATTAGGAGACGGATAAAGCCCTACATGTACCTTAAAGGAGAAGTAACAAAGAAACTGCATGGCACTGTTAGTATGGGGGTCAAAAATAATATAATTGCTGCATGGTGATGCAGACGTTAATGAAGATGCAGCGATGCAGAGGCAGTCAAAATTTGTTTAGAGGCTGCTGCTTGACTGAAGCATCAGTTTTGTTTCTAATAAAGAAAAAAACAGTGTTTGAAAATGAGAACTAAACCAAAATAAATTTAAGATTTAAAAATGAGTTCTTATTTAACTGATTAGTTATTTTTGGTCAAAAAGTTGCCTGATACAGTATTATGGAAAATCAAGGGTAATACAAACTGAGTTCCAACGTGATGAATTGTAATTTAAAATCAAATACAACGCAAATTTAAATTCACAGAAGCATTTATCAATGGTGCAGAGCATGACGGTTGTGACGTTGACATTGTTGCCACTGAAAACCTATGTTCATATGTTCAGAAAAGAGAATTGGACAAATAACTAGGACCCTATAAAAACTATTATTATTTTTCCCATATTCTGTTCTAATTTTTTAAAATTTTTGTCGTATTTTACGCAAACTTAACCCTGAGACACTGTATAGAGTAATGAAATATATCACTCACTTTTCAGGTGGTCCTCACAAGTATCATTACAGGCCCAGTCAACAGCATGATGGCAAAAATTAGCAGAACATTTGATCGCCTAACACACGATAATCTTTGGGAAACGGCTCTGCCCTGTACTTTAGAGTTAGCCAGGAGTATTGTAGCTCCTTTTTGAGGGCAGAAATGCTTTACAGGCATCCTAGTCTGGCATAGTGAAAAGGAGAAACAAGCATGATATGTCTCCTTTAAGGTGCCTACACACCAAACGGGACTTGAGCTTCCTCCACGATCACTCTCCATGCAAAGTCATGTACAGCTGTGATGGGGCGGGGTTAACCCTCCAGCGACACATTGGCCGCGTTCAAAGTGATCAATTTGCTCCTCGCGTGTTGCCAAAGTTGAAAAAGTTTATCTTTTCAGGCGATGTTGTGTGTGGCTGTGCTGCAAAAGCCAATCAGTGGTGTGTTCATGTGTGATGGTACCGGTGACGGACAGTTTTTATTAGGGCCCGATCGATACATCGGCCGATTTTAGCCTTTTCCAAAGTATTCAACATCGGCCAGAGTTTTGCCAATGTAACGCTGATATATTCTTAATTTCTCCTAAAACAGTAAACGCTGTTCAGTGTCCAAGTCACGCAGAATGATGACGTGAAAGATGGCGACGCATGTTGGTGGCAGCTCTTCTTAGCTCTCTGCTAATGTTGTGTGTATGAATGACTCGCCTACACTCACACGGAGTTGTTAATTAAATTTGTTCTAGGTTTACCTGAAGAAGCAGCAGCAGCGTCTCTAAATCAGAGTGTTTTGTCTGCCTCATTGGATCTTTGTTCTTCAGGGACAGTGGCCACTACACTTCCCACAGCGCAACTCCAATGCATCATTTATTTGACACTGACCGCTCGGTGAACTCACACAGCCAAAGGCTTTCTCCTGGAAAAGAATTGAACTCTTCCAACCTAAACCAGGAATACTCTGATGACATTACACAAGAAGCTGAGTAAACTCCACCACCGACAGTTTAGGCCAAACAAATAAGTGAAGTAGGCAGTAGCCTGTAAGAGCATTCAAGACTGCTGTCAAGCTTTACAGATCCAGACGTGTTTTAAGCCGATTTCTGACATGATAAATCCAACTTGTCAGCAAAGATGGAGGCTGTAAACAAACATGGCCACATTATGTAATATTTTTAAGCTACTACTGTACAATTAGAACAACCTCAAACTGACAAAACAACAGTTAAAGGATAAGTTCGGTTTCTACAGCTTTCACATTGTTTATAGAATGAAGTAGAACAATATACTCACCCAGAAGGCTTTCCTGATCCAAACAGTGCTTCAGGAGATATTTAGATCCAAAATCGAGCGGCGGACATCCGTATAATGGTAGCACATAGGGCATACAGTGCTGCTCCTAAAACTGCATTAATCGTCCAAAAACTCATTAGTTTCACCAATATTTCATCATGGTCCGTTCGGGCTACTCCTCCAAGACAGTCTGTGTCGCTCCAGACATGTTTTTGTGACTGTGCTGACCTCTGAACTGAAGAAGAAGGTTTGCCTCCGCACATGCGCAGTACGGCTCATTGTTTCAGCGGAAGTCGGTCGGCTACACAACGACTTTCTTCTTCTAGTTTTGTGCAAAATGGACGAATATCTATCGGATGAAGATGTTGTGGAGGAGAACTTTGAATATGATGGGTGTCCTTACAGTTTCGAGCCAGAGTTTACAGATGAGGAGCTCATCATCAGGAGCAAGCGTTCTTCTTCTTCAGTTCAGAGGTCGGCACAGCCACAAAAACATGTCTGGGGCGACACAGACTGTAATGGAGGAGTAGCATGAGCAGACCATGATGAAATATTGGTGAAACTATTGGTAAGTTTTAGGACGATTAATGCAGTTTTAGGAGCGGGGCTGTATGCCCTATGTGCTACCATTATACGGATGTCCGCCGCTCGATTTTGGATCTAAATATCTCCCGAAGCACTGTTTGCAACAGGAAAGCCTTCTGGGTGAGTATATTGATCTACTTCATTCTATAAACAATGTGAAAGCTGTAGAAACCGAACTTTTCCTTTAAATGACAATCTGGCCTTCAGAAACTGATGGACTGACTCCCCTCAGCACGGCGGGGCCCTTCATTATTCTGGAGTTATTAAACTTGGTGAAGAGGTGGAAAGATTTCAACTGTCACCGAATCCACAACAAAATCAAATGAAAAGAGAAGTTCAGCTTTGAAAATATACAAGGGTGCCAGAGTGGTTTGAAAACAGCCAAATAAATCTGTGAGATGATTAATTCTCTGATATTTTAATAAAGCCAGGTTTTATCAGAGGCAGTCTTTGTTTTTCAGAGAATAATTGAGGCTTAATACTCCAAATAACCAAGTTTTTTTTGTGACATAATGATGACAGGTTTGATGTAAAGTCATTTTTATTTGTTTCTTCTTGTGCTTTAGTTTCACAGCTCTGTGGTAGATGAGTATCACATCTGTGTTCATAATAATGCTGGTTTGCCAGTTTGTCAGAATTTTTCTACTGATTTTTATCTGAAGAGTCTTTCAGGGATTCTGTCACAGAGAGAAACTTCTGCAACTTCAAAAGAAAAAAATCAGTTTCATGAGCTGCTTCAGCACTTGTGATGTAGCAATAATTCTGTCAGGGAATCTTTTTCTTCAATATTCCACTCACTTCAGTGGTTTGTTGTGTTTGTATGAGCTGGCTAAGTGCTGTACCACGTAAAGTGAAGCTGCAATTAATTTGTTCAATAAAACAAAACTTGATAAAGTTCTACTTTGCATGGATGCCTGCCTGTGACAAAACAAAAGATTTACAGGGCTCCAGAGTGCAACCATTTTGGGCGCACATGCACCCAAGTTTTTGGAGAGTGCACCTAATATTTTTTCTTGGGTGCACTGGCGCACTGTCAAGAAAAAATGTTAGGCGCACTCTTACAAACTTAAGTTGACAAAAGTAACTGAGGTAACGGAGAAATCTGCAGAAAACGGACAAGACACAGCACCTGCTTCCTCTCTTTTCTCTGTCCCTGTGTTGCATCTTCACAGGCTGAAGACTGTAGGCCCGCCAAAACACATGCACACACACGCACGTACGCACACGCAGCCCTCAGTAATCATCCAATCAGCTGTTAATATGCAAATGAGCCCAGACGGAACCTGACTGTGGTGTCAGGTTTCAGCATGGAGCAGTAACTCTGAAGAAGCAGCAAAGCTCAAATTCGTCTTAGTTACTGTCAGATAACTAATTGTAACCAACAAAAAAGAGCAAAAGAAAGTAGCGTTAACTATAACATCAATACTTGTTTAGTCCTTTCCCCTGTTAAAGGGGGGTTTCTCAGTCATACAGGCACAGAGATGAGTGTCCATGTCCACTGTCTGAAAAGGACTGAGGATAAATGACCTGTTTGACAGTTTCAGTTTTGTAAACATTTATAGTGTGTGAAGTCTTATTCTAGGTTCAATTTATTGGAGAATGAGACCGTCCAGTTAAGGTAAATGTTATGTTGTTGGTTGTTAAAATCTGTATATATATTTCACTTTCAGTTCAGTAAAGCACCTTTAACATTACCTCTTTTTATTTTGAAATATCTTATTTAACTTTAGATGTTTGGAGTTTGGAATGTTAAATTTCATTTCAGTAAATCACTTTAAACATTGTTTTTCATTTAATCTAATAATTTTGCTTCCAAAAAAAATAAGTATTTCTTCACATCTTATTCTTGTTTAAAAATCATTTACATTATATAAAAGTTATGGAGAGTGATAAAAGTGACCTAAAGGCGTTAAATGTGACAATATGAAAAATTTGGGTGCACCTACCTTTTGTACTGGTGCACCTTAAAATTTGTTTTAGGTGCACAGTTGCAACCTATGCAAAAAGTTAGTCTTGCACTGTAAGAGTGTGTGCCTAGCGCATATAGAGAAGGTATGAACAAGAATAAGTATGCAAACCCACTGTTTGTCAGAGATTGTGATTTATTTAACTATTTAACTTATGACAATTAAGGTCAAAGATTGCCCCTTTAGTTCTTCTGTTGTAATAATTGTGGTTGGTCAAGGACTTTAAAGAGTGTACCTGCATGTTTCTTGTTCATAAACACATTTGGAAGCAATTCTGACCTTTAGTTTTCACCCCTGTGTAGAGAAATAGCTTGTAATGTTTGATGGTACTTTGTAATTTTCTGACTTGTTTGTAAATGTAACTGTAAACATCGTGAATAGTGCACTGAAGCTTGATTTGAAAAAATCAAATTGAAATTGAAATATCCACCAGAAAAATCACAATTAGATCTTTTCCAAAAATCGTTCAGTCCTACTTTAACCTGCTACAATGATAATGGAGGCCCCTTCTCCACTGCGCCGTCATGTAAGTGGTTGTGGGCTGCCAAGTTTGAGGAGCTCCTGGTCTGCTGAAAATAAAACCCCTTTCCATTCATGTCTCTCAGAGTTTAGAGTGATGCTGCATCGCTCAGCTGCACTGGGAATCTAATGGATAAGAACCGTTCCCTCTTGGGAGCAGCTCTCCTGGATGCCGGCCCTTTAAGAAGCTGTCTGCTGCATTTAAGATAAATGAGAGGAGCTCACTTGATTGACCATTATTCAAGCCCACCCATCCTCTCACTGATTAACTATTCATCTATTTAAAAATGTCTTCTCCCTTCGCTGGTCCCTTTTCAGTCTGAGCTGGAACATAACCTCAGCAGAGAAGCTCCTGTTCTAACCAAAACGGAGAAAAAGCAGCTTCACCTTCACCTGTCCCCTGATTTTGTTCATAGATTTGTCTTCAGCTTCATGAAAATGGATCAAATACGTCTCAGTGTGGTGTAACAAATGGGTCATTAAGGTGTTGTTCACCTCAGACAGGGTGACAAATTAGACATCAACACACACCAGCGCAGACGCACACACTGGCTTAGATGGCTTGACGACCGGAGCGATAATCGATAAGCCACGGCGGTATGACATCACTGGTTGCTGGGGTAACTGAGTTCCGGAGCAGATGGTGGTATGCTGGACGTGCAGCAGGAAGAGAAGAAGAAAGTGTGTGCGTGTGGTCATAAAACTGACAGTGACGTGACACATTATATGTCGCCCTTTAAATTCACATCCGCTGCTATTTATTACCCCTAATTCCACTCCACAAGTCATAAAAAGACAAAGGCAGGTGTGGACACATTGTGGATACGTTTTAGGTGTTATTTAGTGGCACTGAACAAATAAACCTACCCTACAGGGCAGCAAGCAGGGGACACACTCCAAGTGAGTAATGATTGTGCACAAAGGAGATATCCCGCTCTATAAAAACAGAAAAAAAGAGAGGACGCTGCGTTTTAACCATCTGTCTTCACTGAGCTGGGAAATTCCCTTTGTGCAAATATTTTTCATGGTGTGCGGCTCACCTGTTTGCAGCCGTTCTGGGTGTCAGCAGCATCGGAGGAGCATTTTAACAATTACAGCACAGAGCAGAGAAGGAGAAACACATTATGTGATAATGCATCCAATAATGTAGAGTTATATTCAACTGTATTAACAAGAGCTGGAGAGACAACAACAACAATATGAAAGGGTTTTACGTGAATACAAACTCCAATTCCAATGAAGTTGGGATGTTGCATAGAATGGAAATGAAAAGAAAATACGGCTAGGTGCAAAACTTTTCCACAAATATTCAACTAAATACACTACGAGGGCAAGATATTTAATGTTTGAATTAAAACACATTCCAAAAAAGTTGAGCTAAAGCTACCCACTGACTCCCAGTTTGAGCTAAACCAGCTAAACCAAACTTTTCCCAACCTGTACCCCTTCAGATACTTTACCTCCAGCCATGTAGCCCCCACTCTCACACACTTATAGCAGCTAGAAGAAGAAATGTGTCTGTAAGCCTATCGCCATCCCCACCACCCACATTTGACACAGTGACGGTGGCAGAAATGAGGCAGAAAAGAGGACACTTGACAAACTGCTGGACATCAGGGATGATGCCAGTCACCTGTGCATGTTGTCATCAGCAGCCAGAGGAGCCTGTTCAGCCCAAGACGACTACTTCCCAAGTGTAGGACTAACACACTGAGAAACTCCTTTGTCCGTCAAGCCATCAGACTGTCCAACTCCTCACTGGAGGGGAGGAGGAGTAACAGGAAGACAGAGGATGGGAATGAGCAGTAGCCAGCCTGTAGCAGTATATTTTTATTTATTTATATTTTTATTTCATTTATATTGATACATATCTACTAACGGTTTTATTTAGATCTATTTTTTCTTTTTATATATCTTTTTATACATAACTACAAAAGCACTCGCCAGCGCCACAGTCCTCACCCATATTGTGATTTTCACCATAAATATTAGTCCCACCTTTATTTCATCTAAATATTTAGATTTCCTGACCATGAAAACATACCATTAGCACTTAGGATTCATAATGATATCTATTTTAGTTCAGTAGTTTTTCACCAAAATCACATTTTTTCGTCATGGCGGCCAGATGCTGATCCAGATCAACACCAAAACTGAATCACTTATTCCTTTTCCCATGCTGAACATTTCCTGAAAATTTCATCAAAATCCATCCATAACTTTTTGAGTAATTTTGTTCACAGACAGACAGACAGACAGACAAACTCTCCCGAAAACATAACCTCCTTGGTGGAGGTAATAATCAACTGCTACTGATTCTTAATTTCCCTGAGGGAGACTTTCCCAAAGGGATTTATGAAATACGATCTAAAATAATCTTATTTAACATGCTAACCTGCAAATAAAAGTGAATTATTTCTCACCAAATAGATTTATATATCAGCAATTTCAGTGGGCAACACCAGTTCACTTTTGAAAATAAAACGTATATTTCTGGAACATATTAGTTAACGAACTTGTAACTGTGAGGTACAAACTCACCACAGCATTAATGAGAAGGTGGTCTGACTGAACTTATGTTACCATACGAATTTTAGACAATTTTCTTCTCCAAGATGCCTCACAAATCCATCCTCCAGCCTCTCTGCCAACACTTCAGGTCTTTATCAAACCTCATAATACAAACATTTGCCAGTTTGAACTTAAAACTGTCCCCCCCTACATCACTTTGCGTTTCCCCCGAGGAGAGAGTACCCCAGTTTAAGAATCACTGAGGTAAACTAATCAGCAGTGGGTGAGCTCTGTCCATCTCCTCCTTGTTTCTTTACTGCATTGTCAAAAATGCTGTCTGTCTGCTTGTCATGGACTCTGGAGTGAGGCAAGACATGAAAAGAAAAAATATTTGCATATCCCTTTTACAAATCTCTAAAAAAAAATCCTGTATCCACATTCAGATTCAGACCACTTCTGTTTCCTAATTCCTTCTTGCCATGGTCAACCTTTTTTTGAAAATTTGGTACAAAACCGTCCATTAGTTTTTCACTTATCCTGTCCACAAACAAACAGCAAATCCTGGGGGTAATTTTATTAAGAACAAGGGTAATGAAGTTATACACACATTTTGCGGGATTGAAAGTATGGATGCACAATATTATCACTTTGATAACTGTATTACCTTTTTCAGCCCAATATGTTGTGTATCAGTATCAGCTGATACTGAAATTTTTGAAGATATCTACAGCCAGTATATCGGCCATATATCAACTGGATTAAATTAAACACACGTTCTATAGAGATGCACCTTCTCATCACTACTTGGGTACATTTAAATATCAAGGGTTTCATTTTTGCAAGAAAAATGTTTATTCTTTTTTTTGTACATCTGTTTCTTGCAAAAATGTACTGTTACACTGAAGAAACAAGTCCATTTTTGCAATACAGAGCTTGTGCTCTTGACCAGACATATTGGCAATGGGGAAAATTAATAAAAAATATTGGCATATAAGCAAAAACCCAACAACATGCATTCCCAAAAGAAAGTTGTTTGCATTAGAAAACCTGCACACGAGCTAAAGCAGGATAAATTCTCTATCCTGTTTTATGAACATGTCTTTTTCAGTCTCTACTCCACTCCTGATTAACATATCTGTGAATAAGCTGCTGTAAAGATCAACGAGCGGAGAAGCAGCTCACCTCCAATGATAGTTCAGAATAGATGATGTTTTCCTAATGAGTCCCACCATTAACCAGCATGTTCACTCCCCGTGTTCCCCTCCGGCCTCCCTCACCGGCAGCTCGCTGATTGAAGTGGGATCGCAGCATCTCGAGGTGTGTGTGAGTGTGTGAGTGTTTATTAGTGTGAGTGATTTACATGTAAGAGCTCCTCCCGTGAGGCTGGAGGGCGTGTTGTCAGGCAGAGACTTGAGTTTGAATCCTTCACGGCTCCTGTCAGGACGCTGATGACTGAGACGCAGGAAGGAAAGAGCAGAATGAGACACTCAAGGAGAGTGGAGTGATCCGAGCTCTTTAACCAAACGCTGATGACACGCTTCTGTTTTTGTAGGTCAGTGCCGGTGTGGACAGTGTACCTGCCACCCGCCGGGGGACGATCGAGTTCACGGGAAGAACTGCGAGTGTGACGACCGACAGTGTGAGGACATCAGCGGAGAGGTCTGTGGAGGTGAGGCTATGGCAGGGGTGGGCAACTGGCAGTCTGGGGGCCAAATGGGGCCCTTCACCTCACTCAGTGCGGCCCATAAGAAAATGGTAACCAGTACAAGGGCTGAAAGTTTTAGCGTTTCCAGATCGAAACCACAATTTCAGACAACACAATGTTTGATCGCCAAAGCTGCCAGGACCTGTTGTGTCAAGTATTTTACTCACACTATTTCATAAATATGCAGCAATTTGCATCTACAGAAGTGCTGGTGAGCAAGTCAACAACACAAAGCCTCTGTTTAGGAGCAGAAGTTGGAGTATCCCTTTAACACTAATTACAGATTATTCATCATCAATATTCAATAGATGATGAATAATGTGTTACGTGCTTTTCATCATTGACTTTCTAACCGTTGTTAGAAGGTAAGTTGTATTTAAGATACACTATATTGCCAAAAGTATTTGCTCACCTGCCTTGACTCGCATATGAACTTAAGTGATATCCCATTCCTAATCCATAGTACTCAATCTGACGTCGGTCCACCCTTTGCAGCTATAACAGCTTCAACTCTTCAGGGAAGGCTGTCCACAAGGTTTAGGAGTGTTTATGGGATTTTTGACCATACTTCCAGAAGCACATTTGTGAGGTCACACACTGATGTTGGATGAGAAGGCCTGGCTCTCAGTCTCCGCCCTAATTCATCCCAAAGGTGTTCTGTTGGGTTGAGGTCAGGACGCTGTGCAGACCAGTCAAGTCCATCCACACCAGACGCTGTCATCTAGGTCTTCAAGAACCTGCTTTGTGCACTGGTGCACAGTCATGTTGGAAGAGGAGGGGGCCAGCTCCAAACTGTTCCCACAAAGTTGGTGCATGGAATTGTCCAAAATGTCTTGGTGTGCTTAAGCATTCAGAGTTCCTTTGACTGGAACTAAGGGGCCAGGCCCAGCTCCTGAAAGACACCCCCACACCATAATCCCCCCTCCACCAAACTTTACACTTGACACAATGCAGTCTCACAAGTATCGTTCTCCTGGCAACAGCCAAACTCAGACCCGTCCATCAGATTGTCAGATGGAGAAGTGTGATTCATCACTCCAGAGAACAAGTCTCCACTGCTCTAGAGTCCAGTGGCGGCGTGCTTTATACAACTGCAACCAATGCTTTGCATTGCACTTGGGTGATGGGAGGCTTAGATGCAGCTGCTCGACCATGGAAATCCATCCATGAAGCTCTCTGCACTGTTCTTGAGCTAATCTGAAGGCCTCATGAAGTTTGGAGGTCTAGTGATTGACTCTGCAGAAAGTTGGCGACCTCTTCACACTATGCGCCTCAGCATCCGCTGACCCCACTCTGTCAGCCTACATGGCCTACCACTTCATGGCTGAGTTGCTGTCGTTCCCAAACACTTCCACGTTCTTATAATCCAGCTGACAGATGACTGTGGAATATTTAGGAGCGAAGAAATTTCACGACTGGATTTGTTGCACAGGTGGCATCCTATCACAGTTCCACAGTGGAATTCACTGAGCTCCTGAGAGCGACCCATTCTTTCACAAATGTTTGTAAAAGCAGTCTGTATGCCTAGGTGCTTGATTTTATGTACCTGTTGCCATGAAAGTGATTGGACCTGATTCTGATTATCAGGATGGGTGAGCGAATACTTTTGGCAATATAATGTATAATGGAACAGGAAGAGGACAATGACAGTTAAAGGTAGGGTCTGCAGGATTTTTTGTTACTGTCTGTAAACAACATTCAAATGAAGCCCCTCTCCCTGTACTCCTCGTGACCTGATGCGGGTGCCCACCCTCTCCAGCTGCAGATGGAGAACATCCCCAGCCCAATAGATGAATAAATACTACGAAGTACCGATAAATACCACAAACCACTACTACGGCGTTTTAACTGCTAAGATTGCAATCATCCAAATGTAATATTAGTTGATAACAGCATTTCCAATGTTCATAAACTGCTTGTACCTAAACTGCAAGCTACCTGCGATAAATACATATGTTTTAATCGAAAAATGATAATTTGGCAAGTTAGCCCAAGCTAACTGCCTGTGTCCATAACCTACTTGTCCAACAGTATGACAGCTAACTCCATGTCGCTTTGGTACTCCAACAAAAACGTAAGAAAAAGTGAACTATTCAAGTAGAATCAGAAAGAGCCCTGGATTATAGCTGCAGAGATGTTTTATGGACCTTCAAGCTATACAATTATCAATATCTGAAGCTAATATTGTGCACTCCTAAAAATGTGTAACCAGAGTTTGGAACTGTTAATCAAGAAGCAGAACTGGAATCAATACAAGCCCTTCTCCTTGTATCTACAGGGGGTTATGGTTTCCCTGACAGAAAGATGTAAACCAGGCCATCATTAAAAGTGGAGCTACAGTGATCACCTCATAGTTATTGTTTGAGATGTTGAGGGGCGAGCACTGCTGACTTAGACCAATGCTAAAATCTACAATGGAGAGAACAACCCTGTAACTCCTCCCTCTACTCCACTTCTGAGCAGATCAGATCCATCGCTGTACCCAAGACCATCACACACCCAGCTCCATCTCCTAATTATCGCACTGGAATCTTCACACATTTTCCTCGGCTCCATGCTCACACATGCAGCCTTCCACTTTGAGATGATGCCAGGAGCAGACGCTGAATCTGGAGATCAATACGGAGCGATCCAATCTGCTCTCTTTGATATCCACATGCACAGCCCCCTAAACCCCCTCAGCTGAATTCCTCAGAATCTGCCCCGGGCCTTTGAAGCTTCTGCCCGAGGTCTTGGGAAGTTCGTGCCCTTAATTGGAGCCATTTAGGCATAAAGCGATGTAATGGATAGATCGCACTGAGACATTAGAGGCTGAATTGGAATTGATATTTCAGTTTGCTGCTGCTGCTGGAGGACGGGGGATGGAAAATGAGACAAAAATAATCATCAGCACAGTGGAAGGCCTTTGGTTTAAGTTTTATTTATGGCTGCATTGATTACACGCAATTCTGTACACTCCTGATACATACACACTGCTCTGCAAGAATTGGGCGAGGTTCACCGCTTTGAGAACAACTGTGAGCAAATAGTCCAACAGTTTAAGACAAACAACATACTAGGGCTGGGTTAAAAAAATTGATTTAATCAATTTAAATCGATTTTCCTTTAACTGGTTCATAATCGATTCTCAAAATCCAAAGATCGATCTTTTAGCTTTAGTTTTTTCGTCTTTGGATGTGCACAGAAGCAGCCTGTGGTATCAACCCTGTTAGTCTCGTGTGATCAGCGTTTAGCGTTGCTTTCTACTGAACAAGATCTCATGAGATGTTACTGCAAATAAACATGGTGGAAGCACTATATGGGCACCTCTGGCAAGTTTAAAAGCTGATGTTTGGATGTACAGTATTTTAGATTTAACAAGTACAAAAGAAAATACCAGTTGAAAAAAAAACAAGTAAAATGCAGAATATGCATTAATGCATATAATTAAAATATGATTCATGTAACTGCTTTGGGTTTAGTTCTTCATATTAAAACAATTTTTAATGATGTACCAGGTCAAAAGGTCACTTTAAATTTACAGCACTATTTAACTAAGATATCTCAGACTGAATAAATATTGAATTGAATCGTGAATCTAATCGATTTGAGACCTTGTAATATTGAATCGAATTGATCCAGAAAATCTGAATCAATACCCAGCCCTACAACATACAACTGCAAGGAATTTAGGGTTTCATCATCTAAAGTCCACAATTTCATCAAAAGATTCAAAGAAATCTCTGCACGTAAGCAACAATGTGTGAAACAAACACTGAATGCCTGTGACCTTCGATCCATCAGGCAGCCCAGCATTATAAACCAACATCATTCTGTTAAAAAATACCATCACATGGGCTCAGGAACTCTTCAGAATACCATTGTCAGTTAACACAGTCCATCTCTACATCTACAAGGTCAAGGTCAAACTCTACCCTGCAAAGACGAAGCTAAATATCAACAACACCCAGAAACACCAGAGAAACACAAAGGTCAAAAGACAGAATCTGTGATGATATCAGGGGTGTTAGTGCCCATGGCATGGGTAACTTGTACATCTGTGAAGGCTACATTAATGCTGAAAGGCACATATAGGTTTTGGAGCAACATGTGCTAATGAAGACACATTACGCTTGTGTTACCACAGTAGGCTTCATGGACAAAGAATGCAGGTACGAGAATGACATACATAAGAATGTTGAAGTGTTGAATGTAGACCTGGATGGTAAGGTGTAGGGGTGTAATGATCCATCGATCTTAATCGGTACATTGATTGGTTAAGCAATGACCCAATCAAATTGATGTAAACTCAAAATATCGATCAACATCGTTATCTTTAATATACGCCTTTATTTTGAATTTGTCATATCATCAAAACTGCTTAGCATATCTTTCTTGTTTTAGGTGAAATGTAGCTGACTGTGTTAAGAGTACATAATATCATCTTAAATTGATTGAACAACCCTGAATTGAATTAAAGAAATTGAATTGTGGTAAATTTTGTGATATCGGCAAATATTGTCTCGTTATCCAAAGAGTCAATGTTGTATCATAATGTCAAGAAACTGGTGATTTACACACCTAGTAAGGTGGTGGAGCAGGTAGTGCATATGCCTGACAGAAAGAAAGCTGTTGGTTCAATCTCTGTGTTGGTGAGGACTTTCTGTGTGGAAGTTGCATGCTGCCTGTGCATGGGTGGCTTCTCTCCAGGTAGGTAAGGGGCAGCTGGGGTCCTACAGTTAGGCTGGACCTCCACAAAAAGACATACATGGACCTCCTGGCAGATGTCTTTCCCTCACATCATATCCTCCTCTCTATGAAAGATTTGCTAGGTCCTATCAAATTGAGGAGCAAAGGAGAGAAATCCTACAAAAAACTACACAAGGAGAACAGAGTGAACATTTGTTTTATTGCTTTATTTTGGAGGGACAGAGTTTAGACAGGTGCAGGCTCTGCTAAGAGACAAACTGAGGGGCTGGATTCATGCATGTGTCCTTTCTTTGTTTGTTTTTTGGTTTGTTTGTTTATTTGTGGAAAGGCCAAGACATACAGGGGCACAAACAACACTTTACTCTGGATTGGGAAGTGTTTCATATGCCCTCACTATAAAGCAGAGCTCTGCGTGTGAGTTTAAAAATGTGTATCAGTGCGTTCAGACGAGCACTCCCTGGACGCCCTCCTGAAGAATCGTCAGCCAAGCTCACAAAGAGCCCTGGTAATCCATTCACATAAATACTGCATCTTTCTTAAAGCAGAAATTTGCACTGAGATGCTGCAATGCACCACTGATGCAAACACAGCTCAACAAAAGTGTATTAATGATCCACAATAAGAGGAGGACACTGAAAAAGGCACAGCAGTGTGAAAGGGTCCAAGCAGGATCAGGTTTGTCTGATTATGAATCGGAAAAAATAGTTTAAGTTTAAAAATAAAATTATAGATTTAGTTTAATATGTTTATCTGCTTTATTTTATTATTTCATATATAGCATCGTTTTAGATGTTTGAACTTATTTGGTGATTTATTGCTTTTTGTTAGATGGAAATGTTTGTTTTATTGTTTTTATGATTCTATGTACAGCACTTTGGAGACATTTTGTTGTTTAATTGCCCTATACAAATACAGTGGATTGGATTGGATTAAATATCCCAGCCTACACAAAAGTAACTTCCTTGTTTGAAAAAAGTAAAAGCTAGCTTTGAAAATGACTGTCCCAATGACTGAATCCCAATAATGATTAACAATGTGGATAGGGCTTGGCGGCATGGTCTAAAAATAAAATCCCAGATTTTCTTCCACAACATTCAATATTAACAGATTTTTTGCCGCAAAAAAAACCTTGAGGTGACACAAAAATAACACAAATCAAGTTTTGCCTTTATGTTAACAAAATATTTTCCAAAACTCAACAGGCCTGTCTACATAAACACAGAGAGGTGAGCTAATTTCAGTGTATATTAACATGGAACATTATGATCAGTATTTAATATCCTTTAAAACAATGATACAAGTGTAAACATGTGCTTGTGCAAAACCTGACAAGGCCTATCATCACGAAAACTGACCAAAATTTTCAGTTTCTATATTTTCAAACAAAGCAACAACTTACAAGTGGAACAAGTCAAGTCAATAAAACTTTGTTTTTAAATTTCTGCTGAAAAGTATTGGAAAACGTTGATCAAATTGATATACAGCCCAGCCCTACAGGACAGTGTTACTGTTTGATGGTGCCATGATCCCATTATCAGGTAGGCATGCGCTCAAAATATCAATTCGGCAAAATATCGTCACTTTGCAGAAGTTTGTATCAATACTGATTGTACACAATCGATGTTGAATTCAAAGTTGAAGCCAAACTTCATGAATGTTGTAGAGTTTTAGAACAACCTTTTTCTTTTTGAAATGAAAATTTTTTTTTTTTTAAGTTTTCAGGAATTCTGATAAAGGCATAATAATGGCAATTATTTAAGCTTAACTAGGGCTGAAGTTTAATATGAAGTTTCAGAGCCCAAAGGTGCAAACCTACACCCTGAGGCTTCAGAGGTGATGGACGCCAACCTCCTGCTGTGTCACCAACTGCTGTAACTGGAGGCAGTGCCCCAGAAAATCAGCTTGCATCTCCCCAGCTACCAAACCAACATCTATGTATGTTTCAATGAGTCCACCCTATGCCTTTAAGGACTGAGCTACCCCGCTGCCGTTGAGAGGATTAAAACCATAAGATGCTTTTAAAGAAAATAAGATTTGATGGGAATGTTTTCAGTGCAGCAACACAGTACATATCAATGCAAGCTTGGCCTTTCTCATCCATCCATCCTCCTCCCACTATGACTCACCCTCCTCAATCTGCCTGTCCTCTCTGTCAGTGAACTCCTCACCCCGACAAGCTCTCTCTGCAAACAGCACACATCTCAGAGGGGTTAAAGAGCAGATTTACCGCCAAAACCCTCCCTCCAAATCAGCCTCGTCTCTAAATGCAGCAGCACCGAGCTCTCTGTGAGAGACAGGTGCAGACTAATTGAATGAGGGCGAGGTTTCTGTTCCTCTGAAGCAATTAACTGCTCTCACAGGCCAGCTGATTGAAGCAGCCATGCATGGCCCGCCACAGCCACCCCGCTCTGTTCCAGGATGAAACAGAGGCTGGCTAACTTTCATTTACGACCTGCCACAAACATCCCTGATGCAGCATCAGCCTCCTCTACCCTGATGAGAAAAGTGAGGAGGGCCAGTGAGGCAGCAGGCGATGAAGAATGAAAATAGGGAGTGATAAATGTGGATGGAAACAGATATATTTCTTTATTTTTATTTCTGTTTCAGACATTTCATGTAAGGTGGCTTTTCTGTGTGAAGTTTGGATGTTCTTCTTGTGCATGCTTGGGTTCTCTCTGGGCACTCCAGCTTCCTCCCACTGACCAAAAACATGTTGATTGGTGAATCAGAACTCTACATTTCCCTTGAATGTAAGCATGATTGGTTTTCTGTCTCTCCATGTGGCCCTGTGATTGGCTGGCGATTGGTTCTGGGTGTACCCACCTCTTGCTCAATGTCAGATGGGACAAGCTCTAGCCGCCTTTCTTTTCTTTTTTGCTGATATTTACACAAATATGTCAGCCACACATATCAGTCATATATTGACATATTACACAAATGTGCAATATTGATGCACTTTCTCATCACTACATGGGCACATTTAAAAATCAAGGATTTCATTTCATCTGATCCTCACAAAAATGTACTGTAACACTGAAACAAACAAGTCCATTTTTTTACAGAGCTTGTACTCTTGACCAGAAATCTCAGCATTGAATTCAAATATCAGCATATCTGATCTACCTTTCAGCATCAATGGTACCTTCACAGGTGAACAAGGTGTCAAAAACCCAATCTACAGGCCTGGCTATTGTTGCCAAAATACACTGCCTGGCCAAAAAAAAAAGTCGTTACCAGAAAAAAGGTCACACACTCTAATATTTTGCTGCACTACCTTTAGCTTTGATTACAGCACACATTCACTGTGGCATTGTTTCGATAAGCTTCTTCACTGTCACAGACTTGTCCCAGATCACAGCACTGCCCCCACAGGCTTGGACAGTAGGCACTAAGCATGATAGGTGCATCACCTCCCCCACCTCTCCTCTTACCCTGATGCTCCCATCACTCTGGAACAGGGTCAATCTGGACTCATCAGATCACATGACCTTCTTCCAGTCCTGCACAGTACAATCTTTATTTTTTCTGATTAGTCTTACTGGTAAGTGTATTTTTAAGGCTACACAGCTGTTCAGTCCCAATCCCTTGAGTTCCCTTCACATTATGTGCGTGGAAATGCTCTTACATTCACTATTAAACATACACCCGAGTCCTACTGTTGTTTTTCTTGAATTTTGTTTGGCCAAACGTTTAAGTGATTTGCAGATCACAATCATTCAGCATTTATTTTTGACCAATTTCTTCTTGAAGACGATGGTTCCCCACTATCCTTCCAGTTTTTAATAATGCGTTGGAACGTTCTTAACTTAATTTTAGTAGTTTCTGAATCTCCTTAGATCACAGGTGTCAAACTGATCCAGTAAAGGGCCACTGTGGCTGCAGGTTTCCTTTCCAACCCAGCAAGAACACACCTAATCCAACAAATCAACCGAGCAAAGACAATTCAGTTGATTGAGTAATTAGCGTCAGGTGTGTTCTTGCTGGGTTGGAATGAAAACCTGCAGCCACAGTGGCCCTTTACTGGATCAGTTTGACACCCCTGCCTTAGATGTTTTCTCTGCTTGATGCATGCCAATGATTTGACTCTTCTTAAACCAGGGGTGGGCAAATGGCGGCCCAAATAGCGGTCCTCCACATCACTTAATGTGGCTGCCATTCATTCCCAAGAACCAGCAGTTGTAAATATGAAGAAAACTCAGATATTCAATAGAAATAATTCTATATAATATAGACTGATATTTTTATTGGCTTATGTAAGTTATATACGACCTTACTTTGCTTTAATAGAGTCTTTAAATCTCTTTTATGAAGGCTTTAACATTATATCAAGTATTATTCAATACTATATTTAGAAAAATATGTGAGCTTTAAAAATTTGAAAAACATCTTTTTATTGATTTGAAAATGGCTTCATTGGCTTTAATTCCGTGTATATTAGCTTAATTTGCTTTAATTCTGTATCACGTTCATTTGATTATGCATAACAACTTGTATTTTTGTTGTAATATCTGAATATTGGTATTCTAGTTTTATGACAAATTTATAGTCTCATATGTTGTTTATCCATCATTCTTTTACCTCATTGAGAGTTTCTGAAAATTTGTAACAATATAGCCCTGAGGCTAGGAAAAATGGTTTTATGTGGCCTTCTTGGTAATTAAAGTTGCCCAACCCTGTCTTAAACAGACTAACATATTTTCCAGGACTACAGGATGTGTCTTTGGCATGGTTGTTAAAGAAATGAGAAGCAACTCATTGCATCAACTGGGGTTAAATAACTTGTTTCCAGCTGAAACATAATCGCCCATGCAGTGAATATCCAATAGGAGGCTCATACCTATTTGTTTAGTTAAATCCAGGTAGTAACTTTGTTTTTTGGCCAGGCAGTGTATAATCGGCCTTCACATGAAGAATACAAGAATTTCCACTGGGATTAATCAAGTAGTATCCTGTCTCAGAGTTAAATCGATGCTTGTTTTCGTCAACCTCCGTCTGCACAGAGTGGATTCAGAGGTACTGGCTCATTAGCACCTCTCCAACCTGACATCTGTAAGCACACGTGAACATGAAGGAAACAATCAAAGGTGCAACTCCCTGACATGATGTGATATTGAAGAAAGAAATCTGAGAGTAATACAATGGTCCTCGAGATGAAGAGGGACATAACTGTCTGAGTGTGTGAGCATTGATGTCGCCACCCAACTTCCTCTCCCCACCAATTAAGCATCCCTGGTTTCTCTCCTCTTGTGAGTGTGTGTGTGCCTTCCCTTCTGTTTCCGTACGCTGTTTTTCATCTCTCTGAGAAGCGCTGCAGATTTATTAAGGACAGGACAAGACCAGTGATGACAGTTTCTTTCATGTCCTCAGGGGAAATACAATAAGCCTGCTGCGTCTCTGTCGTCTTCCTGTGGCTCTGCCTGCTTGTACTGCCTATTACTGTCAGGGTTCAGCATCTGCACTGTCAACTTTTTCTCCTCCTGCGCTTTATTGCTTTCTTTTCCCTTATAAGAGGAATTTCTCTTGGCTTTAACTCTGTCCAAGAGCTCTTTTTTTAGCTTCTCGTGCTGGTCTTCTCATGGCCGTGCTCCATATTCTGTCTCCTTTTTAATAAAGACCCCTCTGCCCTCCATCGCCAGGTCACGGTTTCTGTTCCTGTGGACGCTGCATCTGCCAGGACGGCTGGTTTGGGAAGCTGTGCCAGTACGCCAGGTCCTGCGACATGAACGACGAGCAGAGCAGGGAGCTGTGCGAGACATCTGATGGAGTCATGTGCAATGGGAAAGGTGATAAAGTCATTTTCTTTCACCTCTCTAAATAATGAGACTTAAGTTATTTACCCCTCATGGGGAAAATCAAATCTTCACTCTCAGATACTGAAACATGCTACAAAAACTAGGCCGGTGCTCAAATATTGATACTGCAAAATATCGTCACACACTCCTTGGGGATACGTGTAAAGATATGAATTTGACGGAATCGATACAGCCTCAGTGTTTTGACAGTTGCTGTCAATACTCTTCGGATGACGCTAACAATGGCACAGTTCAAAGTAGAAGCCAAGCTACATGATGAAACACATGTTCCAAATTTGAACTTACGCCTACCATCTTTGAGGACCTGAATTTTCTTTCTACAGCTTAAGATAGTTTTTTAAGTTGTAGCATCATTTAAAACTCATCCTTCTTCTTTTTCTTCTTGAAATAAATAGGAATGGGAATCAAAAGCCAGTTGTAGCTGAGAGTCAACTTGCAAATTAATTCCATTATCAATTCCTTCAACTAACTTGGCTTAAATCTTTGCAAAAAGCACCTACTGCACAACTTAAGTGAGTGGAAACACCAGCAACTTGTGTGTTTGACAGTTTTGACACTGAAAATCTAAAGGTCAACATTTGCCCACACAAAATCTGCAGGAATCAACAAGGGACTCGTTAAAGAATTGGTTTGGTTAGCAGGATAATAGCACTGGTATCAATAAATCTTATCAATTCCCATTCCTAGTAAGAAAAGGCAAAATTTGTGGTACATTCTGCTAATAGTGTAAACAATGTTCATAATTTATGTGTATTAGAATACATATTGTGTCCTGGTCTCACTGTCAGGATACATACCATAACCTGTATTAACACAAACAGGCCCTACCATCATGCACTAACAGAGAGAGATGTCAGAGTGATGACTTGCTGCTCTGAAGAAGCACTGTGTCTTCTGAAAATGAGATGTAGCATCTCAAGAGGCTAACCTCTAATAAATCAGATGACAGGTCTGTGTTCATGAACCTGTCCCTAACTTTAGTTCTTATTCTAGTCCACTTGTCTCCTCTTACCTCCCTTCCTTTGCCCACACATCCAACACAGCATCGTGTGGATTTGCTGTTCATCATGAGACTGGGATCCACATTCAAGATTTCCTGCTGCTTAACAGAAGGTTTTTTTTTGCCGCCATGATGGAGGGATTCATGATTGGCTATATGGATTCATGTTGGGTGTTGGATGTATATATTTGTATATATATGTATATGTGTATCTTTATATGTACATATGTATCTATGCATACATGTGTATCCACAAAATGAAGAGTTCTTGCTCTATTGTAAAGTGTCTTGAGATAACACTTATTATGAATTGGCACTACACAAATAAAGATTGACTTCAGCAGAGCCGACATCTTTCCAGCTACCAAACCAACTTCCAAACATTCAGTCAGAACTTGAACCGGCCACTCTCCAGTTTCCAGCCAGAGTCCAACTAAGCTATTGAACTTCAGCTGCCAAATTTTTCATGAGGCCACCCACGTCACAGTCTCACACTCCTGGATCAGACTCCACACATCCCTCCGTACAGCGGCAGCAGCTACTGCTCTGCTAAAGGCCATCGTTAAAATGTGAGGTATTTTTTCCCCATCTTCATCTTCTCACCATCACTTTGCCATATTTTTGTCGGTTCCCATTGCATGGCAACTTCAAAATTAATGCACACAGGCGGACATGTATAGCATCTATATTTACTTTTCAGCATGTTTCTCATGCTATCTTGTCTGTTTAGGGTAATAATTTGAATACAAGTCAAATCTGTTTTTTAGGCCTGTCACGATACTCAATAAATCAATTAACCGCACAATAAATAAAAGCGTCCCCAGTAAGTTTGCGGGCCTCGATAAGTTGACACCTGCATGCATGTTTGTTTTCCTCCTCTCTCTCTACCAAACAAGCTGGATGAGAAGATGGGTCACTCTGTGCAACTTTCTCAACACCTGGGTGCGTTGGTTCTATAGCTGATTTAGAGGATCTATAACGGAGTGAGCATTTGTCATTCATTCAATCTTTGTGGGGGAGGCAGGGCCGCTCACGCGTACACACACAGAGAGCTGAAGTGAGCGTTGTGAGGAGAAACAAGGAAACAAACACTAATAGGAATGATGGTACGAAAGCTCGGTCCCTAAGCTGAATGCCACAGGCCCAGTGTGGGAATATTTTGATTTTAAACAGAATGAACAAGGTGTGAGCCTATGAACACCGACGAGCCTATATGTCGCATTTGTTTGAAAGTAGTGGCGACGACGAAGGGTAGGTGCAGCGGAGCCTTTATCCTGACACTCAGCGCTTACTGAGGGGTTTGGTCGACAAAGTAAACTCACAGACAGGGTCGTACGCTACATTGCAAAAGAAATGCAACCCTTCAATATGGCTAAACAGCCAGCATTTCGGGAAATGTTACAAACATTTGACAGATGAATTGACCGGGAGAAAGTACATGTCACAAACAAACAATTCAGGAACTGCATAAACTCCATGTTATTTATTGTTTTTATTGTTGTTTGTGTTTTAATTGGAGTTTTTTTTTTTGCAAATTTCCCCAAAACAGAGTCCATTCAATTTTCATAGGGGTATTTTTCTCTCTTTTTTTTAATTTATTATATTGTTTTTTATCTTAATAAAAAGCTCTTGACCTTCCAATTACAGTTAAATACTCTTAAGAAATAAAAGTATTTTGATACGGTGCACTCACTTTATTATGACATATATTATAATTGCATTAATGAAAAAGTGATGTTTCAAAACAATGTTGACAATAATATCATTTATCTTCAATAATTTTTTGGACAATTATCATCCAGCAAAATTTGTTATTGTGACAGGCCTACTGTTTTTTCTAGTTATGTTTTACACACTTTATTGGAATCAGGATTGTATTTAGAATTCAAGTGTGCATGTTCAAATGTAGAAAAGGGTATGACATATTTATGTTAATTTAATGTTTGTATAGGAATTTATAGTTAATAGTGTAAATTCCTTGGCCTTGTCTTGAGTTTACTTTTTTATTTAGTCTTTCCTTCATAAAGAGGTTGATATAGCATAAAGACTGCATGCTGCAAGCCATTTACTTACAGTGTTACTTATTTTTTTTAATCTCCTATGCATTTTAATGTCTTTATTTGATATTCCTACAGCTGTACTATCTATCAGAGTAACTGAAAAAAAATAATTTCCCCATGGGGATTAATTCTGATATCACCGTTAACAAGCTAACTGGCACATCATCATTCCCTCTCCTGTTGACAGAACTAACAAAGCCTCACTTTTACATCTTTTTAATAAATTTGTATGATGCTTCAAATATTTTTTCGTATTTTCCAGCATTTCATGAACAAAAGCAGCTCATGAACAGACAAAAATATATACAGTTGCACCCTCATAGCATCATGTGACTTGTATGGCACAGGGCTATACTGAGAGGTCTCATT
Source organism: Scarus forsteni (assembly GCA_036419115.1). NCBI lineage: Eukaryota > Metazoa > Chordata > Actinopteri > Labriformes > Labridae > Scarus > Scarus forsteni. Next base: position 13,752,734 of record JAZDUH010000033.1, on the reverse strand, counting down.
AGGCAGCAAATGACACTTCAGGACTGGAGTCGTCGTTTTGGTGTGACATTAACTCCTCAGAAATAAAGTGGCTGCTGCACCCGTAGGACCCCGCAGAGCTGATCCAGGTGTGGAAATGAAGATGAGCGTGTTCATTCTCCACGCTCGGCTTCTCTCAGACACCAGCTCAATCTTCATCTCAGCTCCTCCTCCTCCTGATCTTTGATAGAAACACCTGAGACTGACAATAGCCTGAACCTCAGAGCTTTGGGAACAAAAGGGAGAAGATGTGTTTCCCTCTCCTGCTTCTTAATACGTTATTATCCTGCTGCCGGCCTGTGCAGACAAACAGATCTAAGTGTGGAGGGATTGGTTTCCTGGTGAAAAAGTATATTAGTGGTCTGCTCTCCCGGGAAAATCTCCTGCCCGACACCTTAAATCCTCTGAGATAAATAAAGAATTCACAGGAAATAATCGAAACACATCCACCTTAAAAGGTAAAGGTGTTGGAAGAATGATTGAATATACACCGTCAAATTATTACTCAGCATAGGTGAGGAAATGTTAATTAAGTGAGGTGTTTTATGGTGTTTCTTGTTTTTCTGTAGGATCCTGTCACTGCGGACAATGCATCTGCTCCCCGCAGGAGTGGTGGGTTTCAGGAGAGTACTGCGAGTGCGACGACCGAGAGTGCGACAAACACGACGGGCTCATTTGTACAGGTAAGATACTGGAACACGCAAATATACCGACTAAATACACTGAGGAGAAACTGCACAAAGCACAGGGCTAAAATAAGTTTGACATGTTTAATCAATTGATCTGGAGTGGATGTCATGCTCAGGTCAGAGCAGATGTGCTTCTACTGTTTAGTAGTGATGGTAAAACAATAAAAGCACAAATAAATAAAAGCTTGATGAAAATCCTTAGTTTCTAGATAAAAAAAAAACATTTCTTAAGATCTCCTCACTATGAAAGAGTATGAGGGCCATTTAACATGGAAAATATAATTCAAGTAATCAGTAAAAATTAGAGATGCACCGAAATGAAAATTTGTGGCCGAAGCCGAATAATATATAAATGCTGGGCCGAATACCAAATATCCAATGCGGAGGCAAAGTAGTTCACTATATTTTTTGATTGTGCATTAATAGTTTAGAGTACATTTTTAGACATGTTTTTATAAGAAAGTAACTGTTTATTAAATATTATGACATTTTTTAATATTCCAGTAGCCTTTGCTTTTCAGAAAAAGCCCAACAAAGTTTTTCATTCATATCAAGCCTTCAAACAAATCAATTAGGGATGTCCCGATCCGATATTGATATCAGATATCGGTCAAAAAAACAAATATCGGATTATATCGGCCTGCATCCTAAATCTCTGATATCAGCACTCCGATACGAGCAGTCCATTCTAATATATTTTTTATTTTATTCAGTTGTAGAATATGCTCATGTTTAAGTTCCAACACAATGGTTATTTTGCAATTGGTGAAATATGTTTTTGTTTGATTTATTGAGGTCACTTTTCAGGGTCTTCTAATATTTTTTATTCATGTTGTTTTAATTGTAGTATATTCTTATGTTTAAGGTTAAAACTTATTTCACCTATTGGTTAATAACAAATGGGTCAGTTTTTCTCATACTACAAAATAGGTAATAAAAGTCTGTATGATTCCTGCTGATATTGTATCGGATTGATATCGGTATCGGCCAATACTCAAGGCTGCAATATCGGTATCGTATCGGAGGTGAAATAGTTGTATCGGGACACCCTTATAAAAAATATTAATGTACACTGATGGATATATACCAATAGACCAACAATACCAACAACACTGCTTTAAGGCTGTCACTTTATATTCAATATTTGAATAACCGATCAAATATGGGAATAAATATCCGTAATCGAATTGTAAATAAATATTTGAATGTAAAATATTGAGTGTGGCGACACATCAGGCCTGGAGCAGTGGACCGTTCCGTCCAACAGAGGGCGCTGTGAGCGCAGCTTGTCCCTTGGACACATCCGCTGCTCTCTCCACCCAAAGAGTTTCCGCTGCGAGTGGAGCGGACATAAACAGCTCTAACTGTTCTGAGGAGAGCTGTGTGGAAGTAGTTTTGGTTCTACACCGTTGATGGCAAACTTAAAATCAAAGACCAGGCTCTGTGTTCTGTGAAATACAGTTTAGTCTCTCGTTCTCCACGTATTTGCGGGCTCAGCCGTCTGCTTTTCATCCAAGCTATACGGCCGAGTGCAGCGAAGCTTCGTCAAGAGTTTAACCCCGCGTGACGGTGTTTTTTTCGGCAGGGTGGATCAGAGAGTCTCTGACCCTTACTGAGGGGGGATACTATTCGGCCTTGTTATTGCCTCACTCCACCGAAGGCCGAATATGGCTTTTTTTGCACTATTCGGCCGAATATATTCGGCCACCGAATATTCGGTGCACCCTTAGTAAAAATAGTTGCAATGGCAAGAATAAAGTTGACACTTAGAGATTTAAGCCGAATTGACAAAATTTAAGTTGAAATGTCAACAATAAAGTTGAAATACAATTTCTTGATAAAAGTCAAAATAATGAGATTAAAGGGAAATTGTTGACAAAAAAGTCAACATAAAATGTATTTTAACTTGAATCTCGACAATTAAATCAAGGACAATTCACCCTTTTTTTCTTGACATTTGAACTTTTATCACAAAACTGTATTTTGGCTTTATTCTCATCATTTCAACTTTGACTTCGAAATGTAGACTGTAATCTTAACTTCCCCAAAGTTATTTTCTCCATCCAACACATCCATTATACTAAGGGGTGTCCTGATACAACTTTTTCACCTCCAATACGACACCAATATTGCTGCGTTGAGTACTGTTTGATACCGATATCAATCCGATACGATATCAGCAGGAATCATACATACTTTTTATTTTGTAGTATGGACTGTAAGAAAAGGCCTGATCAGGTGAGATTACTCAAACACAGAACAGTAGCCAGCAATAGTAGGTAAGGGGAAAAAACAATTTGTTATTAACTGATAGGCTCAATAAATTTTGACCTTAAACATAAGAATAAAGTACAATTAAAAAAGTAAATAAAATAAATAGAAGTTACTGAGAGGGAACCTCGATAAATCCAATAAAAACAAAAAAAATATGTCTTAACATTTTAAAATAACCACTCTGTTCAACTTAAACATAAGCATATTTTACAGCTAAATTAATTACGCAAAAAATAAAAACTAATTCACTGCTTGTAATGGAGATTTTAGATGCAGTCCAACATAACCCGATATTTGTTTCGTTGCTAATATCGGATCAATATCTGATATTGGATCAGGACACCCCTTATCATACTCTTCCGTGCCTCACAGCAAAACATATGAAGTAGGGAGCTTCCATATGAACTCAACCAAAGTCTTTAGGTGGAAAATCTTCATGGTTTCTGAACTGTGGGCCATTAAAAAAGGGCAAATGTGCCTGTTTTTGACACGAATTGAGCATGTTCCTGAGTAGCCACTTCTCAAGGCCAAAATCTCTGAAACAAGCAATGATTTCTGCCTGAAATTTTTACTCTCCTGAGTAATTTGGGCCCAGACTTTCAGATTCTGTCATTAGAAAAGACTTCTCTCTTCGCTCATACTCCATGTAATCTGACAGCGATCACAGAATGAAAAACACTGAAATTTAAAATAAAGAAATAAATATGAAATTGGTGAGAAATCAAGCTGATTCTTTGAATAAAATGATTGGAAGATACATACAATTAAGTAGAAAAAGGTTCATGACCATTGGCAGTTGCCCACATGGTGAATCTGGCAGTCAAAAACTGACTAAAAGTGTATTTTCTAAACAAAAACCCTTTTAGCATCTCATAAAATTTTAATTAAAGACCTTTGCAGACTCAGGTTCCCTCCTGAAGATAGTTCGGTCTTCAAATTAAAAGAAACCAGCATCAATAGATTTTTAAAAACATATTGCAGGTTGACAGTGGCCCCCTAAATATGGGTTTTACATTTTCACACATAATATTTATCATTTTGAAGACTTATAACTCAGAAACTAGAAGAGCGAGGCATTTTCTGACTAAATAATCTGAAAGCCTGTGCCTAAATTATCAAAGAAACAAATTTCAGCTAAGAATATTTGCTTGTTTGCTTGACAAATAAATAAAAAAAAAACACATAAAGGGCTATAAAAGGGCCGGAAATTCACAGCAAATCAAGCAGAGCAACGACACTGTGAATAACTGATAATTTTAATTAAACTATGGGCTTAAAGACTGACTTTCTGGTGACTTCTGTGTTTTTGTTTTTGGTATATCAATATTTACATACTTGATGTAGAGCATGATGGGGCACTGAGCTTTTTAATTCGTATTCTGCATTCATTTATCATCAAATACTGACTACACTGGAAAAATACAGCCCGCCCACTACTTTAATCATACAGAGGGTCAATAATGGATCTACAAACTGCAGAACAACCATCACAGCCTGAATAAAGAGAGCAGCAGGCTTCATCTTCATCTACAAACAACAACAAACAACAACAGAAGAGCTCCAACCCACTAAAGGCCACAACAAACCACAGGAGCCTTCACAGGGCAGCAGCCTCTCACATAAACACGGTTACTTTAAAACACACACGGCCAGAACATTAGGAACAGGTTTACTCACCGGAGCAGAGGGTCTCCAGACAGAAAAAGCAGCAGACGACCCTCTGAAGAGACCTGTTGATGTCCTCACACCAGAGTCGACCGAGCAGGTTACCAGTCCTTCTTCACCTGGCTGTGATGCGCGCGCAGTCTTCACCGAGTAGCCGTCTTGCTAACCGTTAGCCTCTGCTCTTCAGTCCAGGATAAACCCGGTTCAGTTCTCCAGCAGTCTGAGTGAGGACAGAATCCCGCAGGTGAATTCGCGACACTTTAGTTTTAACTTCGGAGTTACAGGCTTGAGCTGGACTAAAAATCCTCCTCACTCACTTTCACAGGTGAGCTCGCGGTTGCCCGTAGACTCATGTCCGCGCACCTCTGTCCACAGTGATTTCCGGACGCTTTGAGCATGCGCACTACTGTTTCCCGCGGTCAGTTCATCAAACCACCTATAGGTGGGGGCGGGGCCTCCTGCGGTCATGAGTGCTGCTGTCTCATTGATACTGTATCAGTCTATTTCCAATGAAGTTGGGACTTTGAGTAAATGTAATTACACACAGAGTAGCAATATTTTATCCTATATAAATTTGTATATATTTTAAAGAGAAGACATTTAATCTTCAAACTGAAAGTCTTGTTTTTTTTGTATTCACTGACTTTTGTGTTAGATGTCTGTGATACATTTGGCCCTTTTCCACTAGCCCGCCTTGGTTCTACTCTACTCAGCTCTACTCGATTTGCAGCGTGTTTCCACTAGCCCGGTACCTCCTAAAACAAGCTAGTTTTAGTACCTACTCAGCTCTAGTTCCAAGCAAGCTGAGTCGATACTAAAAGATGACGTCACCGGCTGCCAGCTACTGATTGGTCAGACAATGTCGTCATTGATGAGTCATGAGCGCGTCGACCCAGCATGCTAGCAGTAGCTAACGTTAGCTTAACCTCATACGTCTTTTCTTTGCAGCTTGATTGCTCTCGTCCTCGGCTTCATTCTGTTGTATAGCTTCCAAAACTCTCCTGTGCTTCTCAAGGGGTATTTCTTCTTGCCACCTGCAGCCTTTTTCTGCTTTCCTTTTTTACTCGGTTTTTGACAAAAAGCCACAGATTGTTGTGTCACGCTCAAAATGACGTCACTGCAGTGGCGCTCAGCTGTTTACAGCGACACTGCACCCCATTGGGCAGGTGACTGGGGCTAATGGAAAAGCAGCACAAGGCGAGTAGAGTAGAGCCGGGTAGAGTCGAGTAGAGTAGAGTAGGGCGAATGGAAAAGGGCCAATTGTTATAAGCTGGGACAGAGGCAACAACATACTTGTAAGGTTGAATAATGTTCACCTGTTTGGAACATTTCACAGGTAAACAGGTTAATTAGAGACAGGTGAGTGTCTTAATTGGGTATATAAGCAGAATGTCTGAAAGGCTCAATCATTCACAAGCAAGGATGTGATGAGGTTCAACAATTTGTCAACAAGTGTGAGGAAGGAATTCCCCACATCACAGGAAATGCAAGGAATTCAAAGATTTTAAAACCTGCAGTGCTTAATATCACCTTTGATTCCCTCAGGTGGCACTGAACTGTAAAACTAACATTATTCTGTTAAGGACAACTTTTACTGAACTCTAAGTTCACAGAAAAATGCTCTATTCCTCTTTCAATGAAATATCCCTTAAAGTTGCCCCTTTATTTTTCAGTTCCTGGGTTTTATGATGTCATAACTACACAGGCTCCACCTACATTTGAGTTTTCTGCCCGTCATAGGCAGACATGATGACTGTTTCGAAAGTAAAGTCTCTGGCCAGTAACTTTTCCTCCTTTCTCCCATCGGACATCGTCTAGGCAGCCAATCAGGACAGAGTTTATTATCATAGCCTCTTGCAGTGATGTGTTGGATCTTAGAAGTGAACGCTAGAAGCTTTCCTGGGAACTGCTTTTTTTCTTTCTCTTTTTCTCCTCCAGATGATGACATGATTCAAAGGGGTTTTATTTGTCATTCCAGTCTCACTTGCACGAAAAAGGAACACAGTTAGTGACTGAGGTCACAGTATCAGCCACATAGAAATATAAAAGCAATAAATACAGATATAAAAGTAACAGGAGAAACATTAAAGCAATATCAAAAAGTAAAGTGGCACAAAGCTGCGTTAAGTAAGAAGTAAAACTTTTTCTGTTTAGTTATATTTTTTTATTAATGTTATAACACATGTTGCATCCACCTGAATGCAAATTTTAAAAAAATCTTTCACAATTGAATTTATGTGTTGTTGTTTGATACTGTAAGGTACTGTGTTGTTTCACTTGTTTTTTTTGGGGTTTTTTTGGCCATTTTTTGTGCCTTTATTGATAGGAGAGAGACAGTGGATGGGCTTGTGAAAGGGGGCGAGAGAGTAGGGTAAGACACTGCAAACTGGTCACAGGCGGGACTCGAACCTGGACCGGCAGAAGCAAGTACATGAGGTGCTAACCACTCCGCCAAACCAGCACCCCGTGTTGTTTCACTTTAAATGCATTTATTAGTAAAAGCTAATCATTTAAATACTAAAAAGTTCAGTGTAAATAGTTAATTGGATTTTTTGCTCTTTACCATTTATTTCTATATTTTAAAGCATTTTAAGTCATAAATTTACATTAATAAAATAATTATTGAATATAATTCATGTTCTTTTATATCATTAATTCACTATGAACAAAATTTTACACATTTGTTGGTAATAGATAAATAATAGCATCCAAAAATATGGAGACCCACTCAAGAGAAGGGAGACAGAGCTGCATTTCCTCTTCTACAGAGATACATTTTCCTAATTTTAACTCAACTTCAATCTAATGCTTAACTTACAGACACTCAAGTGAGGATGAACACAGTCGAGCATACTGAGATGTGGGATTTTTCACCATGCATGGTGTCCACTACAATAGACAGATATTTGTAATACATTTTATACACTTTAGTTTGCAGTACCATGTCCAACCACTAGGTGACAAATTCCCAAACCCCTGTCTTAAAGCTATGGTCTACGATTTGGAAGCTTTGTACATATTAATAACACCGTTTATAAGGCTGTTATGGTCCTATGGTCCTATCTACACAGTATAAAGACAAAAAAGAATGAAAAAAATCCATTCAGTATATCCGCTGAAAAGCTGCATACTAGCTGACCAATCAAGCCTAAGAACCTGCGACTATTAATTGGTCCGTGAGTTAGTCCATGAGTCCATCAATCCTCGTCTCCTCACTCGCAGTGCAGCATCTTGCCCATGGTCCCGCCTCCTCCCTCTACCTCCGGTGAGCAGCTAGCAGCGTTAGCTACTGAACTATCATGGAGCCGAAAAGCCTAGCGCCCGAACCGAGAATCTGCCTCCCTCTCCCAAGACAGTCTGGCTGCAGACCACCCTTCTCCTCTCCTCTCCCTCGTCTCCCTCACTCAAATGTCGCAGCATCTTGCCCATGGTCCGCCTCCTCCCTCTACCTCCGGTGAGCAGCTAGCAGCGTTAGCTACTGAACTATCATGGAGCCAGGAAAGCCAAGCGCCGAACCGGGAATCCGCCTCCCTCTCCTTGGGCCCAACGGAGCTCTGCCCGCGGTCGAGGCCTGTTAGCGGGCTAACGGCTAACAAATAGCCTCAGCCGGCCGTCAGACCTTCAGCATCGGCCGTTTCGCCCCTGGTTGATCAGGTAATGGCTTTGTTTACTACAGTGGGAGATGTCTGCTGAATAACTCTGGTTAGTTTGTGCCTGCACGGGCTAATAACTTGTAGGGGAGCGGGTTAGCCTGTTAGCCGCTAATCGTTAGCACTGTAAGCTGAGCTGGGGAGGACAGGCTGAGAAAGATTAATCCTCCCCCACACTCGGCTCTGCTCTGGCGGCGCCAAACCCGCATTGCCGCCGGTCCAGTTGAAATGGCTACTGCTGTGTGTTATAAGGGAGATGTCTGTCGTGTTTGATACTTTCAGTTGAGCTGAGCTGTTTTTGATTGAGTTTGCTGCTGATATATTGTGCTAGTCGCTCGTAGCTCAGTCCGAAGGGGCTATATGAGGCGTCACGAGCTGGGGGCGGGATCTTGGAACACGGAGGAGAGAGGTGAGGGAAGGAGGGGCAGGCTGCGGTTTCAAATCGTAGACACCAGCTTTAAGTTTCATAAAATATTATCTTTTCACATTCTTACCATCTCGTGGTATTGCATCATAAATTCAAAACAGCCGACAAGGGGCCTATTGGGTAATATGCTTGTATTCAGATTTCAAATACTTTAGTGTTTTTTTTTTTTTCATTTTTGGTGTCATTCACAAGTGAATATTTTGTTGAAACAGCAACAACACATATAATTCAGACTTTTCTTTCCTTTTATTTACTCTTAATAAATGTCAAAGACATGTGTTCGTGGATCTTTATTAAGTTCCACTAAATTACTATTTATACTGTTGATGCATGATGATGGGGGCAGATGCATAACTCCCTCAAAATATAACAGAGAAAAAAATGACCATGATTTTTAACTTGCTTGAAAGCAAAACAAGCATTTTTAAAGAGTATTCCTCTGTGATTTAATAATTCATGAAAGAGTTAATCATACCTGGCCGAGAACACATGCTTGTTTCAGTGATCAGTATCAACCAACGTTGATTTGTGTTGAATAATAAAAATGTGATCAATCCATGCCCTCCTCTCTGCATCAGTCAGTGTATTTCAAAAATATTTCTCCCACTTGATTTTATACTCCAAAGTTATTTTCAGAAGCACTCGGGTGTTAGACGTGTTGACAAACAGACTTAAGACTGTGACAGTGTGATAAACTCTACTCATCCTGATGGAGTGTTCCTGTTTCCAGCTTCAGTTTTTCATTTTGGCTCCTCTGAACTGAGTGAACCTGTGAAGCCTTCTCTAAGAACCCTGTGCTGGTTCATTTTGAAACCATCCCACTGATGCTAACAGCTCTGCTTGTGAGTCAGACAAAGAAATAATTGAGAGGAGACAGACACGCACATCCACAGGAGCCATCTTCTCCGCACTGATAATGGAAAATCTCAGCTCGTGTTTATAATTATTTTTGCCCCGGGGCCTGTCAAAATCTGGACAGCTGTTCAGAAGTGCCTCTCATCATGACTCCATGACTCCAAATGTCAGCCTTAATGTCACATAATGAGCTTCAGACGCCGCAGATACAGAGAGAAATGTGGGTTTTAGAAATGTGGAGAAGAGGGAGGAAAATGTTCGACAAGTTATGTAAAATATACAATATCAGCAGCTCAGGAACTGGAAAGTCTGCCTCAAAACAAGCATCTACAGTAGGGGTGGGCAACTCTGATTATCAAGAGGGCCACGCAATTTTGTTTTTTAGTGCCTGAGGGCCACGCTTTTTCATATTGTCAGGAAAAATATGTATTATCAAACAAAATATACCAAATATAAAGCTTCATAAAAGGATTAAACAAACATGAGAATTTTGGGATTTCATGAGCATCACACATAACTAAGGCTAATTTCAGCTTCTTAATGATGCAAAAGTAATGAATGTTAACCAATATGAAAGCACAAATATATAACCTTTACTATTATCTTCAAATACATTATTTTCCTCATATTCTATTCTATGTTTTAATGCCTCATATAAGATGTTTAGAGATACAATCATAGCAAATTAGCTTATTTAGAAACTTCTAAAAAACAAAACATGTACCTGCAATCAAAGGTAAAAAGAAATATTGCATTGTCTGTCCTAATTTGTACATTATCAAGTACTGGTTACTCATGATGAATCATATTCAGCAGTTGTTGTGTTTCCTTCATATTTCCAGTTTGTTTGGTTTTTGGAAATGATTGGTGGGCAGCATTGAATGAGTCAAAGGGCTGCATGTGGCCACCGGTTGGCCCGTTGCCCACCCCTGATCTACAGTATGTAGTGTTGTGTTACTCAAGACCGGTCTTGGTCTCGCGACCGGTCTTAAGACCACATTTTGAAGGTCTTGGTCTTGTCTCGGTCTCTGACTGGCGGGACTTGGGATTTTCCATCAAGACCAGCACTGATCTGCTGTTCTTCCACTTCATTAATGTAAGAGCTTCAATTCATGTGTTATTTCCTCCCTGTGATGACTGAAGTCTTCCTGGTGTTTTGACTGAGGGACACCCCCCTTAAAGGTGTAGTCAGCGATGTGGGAGAAAAGAAGTGGAGAGGTTGTTGATAAATGAATTTAGACCCGCTCTCCCTTCATACCTCACCCCTGGCTCCACCCCCGAAAGCTGATGGACGTGCATCGTCATGGAAACGGTCGTAGAAACTGCGTAGCTGACCAGTGTAGCCAAGTTAACCCCGACTCGTCAGACAACTCAACTGCCAATATTGATAACATCACAACAACAGTACATCACAACAACAGTATATCACAACAACAGTACTGTCACCCGGGTCTTCACTCTTTCATGGTCATAGCCCTTCTTTTTCACTCTCTGCTCCTCTGACCTTTTTCTTTTGGGCTGTTTTTCAGCCATTGCTACTGCACCTATTGTATCTCTCTCTTATGCTAACTGCGCACGCTACACAACCTACTACTCCCCCACCCCCCTCTGTCTGATCTGCGCATGAGTATGATTGCCCCCTGGATGTGGGGTGGAGTACTCTGTTTTGGTGGCTCGGCCCAAGCCACAGTATTTACCTGCTGAAATTCAGAGCCAAGGCTGTGAGTTGAAACCAGACTTTTTTTTTCCAACCTGCTGTCAGTGGGGACATCTCGTGGATGGAGAGGATAAATACGGTGAATCTGACAAATACTGCATTAGATTAGAAGATTAGGAGATCGCTGACTACACCTTTAACTGTTCAACCATGTCATGGTTTTTAAAATTGATTTTGATGGTCTTGGTCTTGTCTTGGTCTCGACTTGGTCTTGACTCCCAAAAGTCTTGGTCTTGTTTTGGTCTCAGTGCATTCTGGTCTTGGGTAAGTCTTGGTCTCGGATAGTGTGGTCTTGAGCACAACTCTAACAGTATGTCTGGTCCCTGTGCTGCCTGAGACAATTTCAGTGCATGATTTTGTATTTTTTCTGATAAGTCAATATTTTCAAAACTAATCATCTTGGATGGGTGCAATACCAGTATCCAGTCTAAGGCCTGCTTTAACTGTACACTTAGGCAGAACCTCTTAAAAAAGATGACTAAAAATCTCACATGGTAATACTCAAGTCAAGGAAAAAGACTTCTCGAAGCACTTGAGCTCATGACTTACAAACCCCAATTCCAATGAGGCTGGGACATTGAGTAAAATGTAAATAATAACAGAATATAATGATTAGCAAATCCTTTTTGACCTATTCTAGTTGAATACACCATAAAAAAAAAACGATAGATTAAATGTTCAATATTCACTCATTTTGCATTTGATGCCTGTAATCCATTCAAAAAACTTGGGACAGGAGCAACAAAAGACTGGAAAAGTTGAAAAATGCTCATGAACGCCTGTTTGGATCACTCACAGGTAAACAGGGTAGAAAAGGAGCATCCTTAAAAGGCTCAGTTGTTCAAAAGCAGAGACTGAATAAGGTTCAGTCAGCGTGAGTGAATAGTCAAACAACAGTTGAACAAAATCAAAAGATTTAGTGAATCTGGGGAGACATCTCTACACCTAGGACGCAAGGCTGAAAACCAACACTGAATGCCTGTGACCTGCTATCCCTCAGTGCATTGAAACTGCCATTGCTCTGTGAAGGATATCACCACGTTGGCTCAAAAAAACATTTTCAGTTAACACAGTTCATCTCTATATCTACAAAGTCAAGGTAAAACTTGCAAAAGACAAAGACAAATATAAACAACACCCAGAAATGCTGCCCACATTTTTCATAGGGAAAGAGTCTGAGTACTAGTCTGGCCAACCTGTAGTGATTTTGAAGCACAAAATACGAACAAGAATGTTCAGAAAGTGAACTAGTAGATCAAGTAAAAATGTGAAAGAGCTCCACCTACGAAGCCCCAACAATCAGTGTCCTCATTTCACAAGGTCTTATGAGTGTTGGTGAAAGGAAAGGTGATGTAACAGTGGTCAACATGCTCCTGTCCCAACTTTTTTGGAATTTGTTGCACGCATCAAATTCAAAATAAGAGACGATTTGCAAAAACCCAAAGAAGTTTGGGCGTGACATATCTTGTTTTTATACTGAACTCAATTGAACAAAGTTCCAAAAGGCTTTACAAATCATTGTATTCTACTTTTGTTGATGTTTCATACACTGTCCTAACTTCATTAGAGCTGAGCTTTGTAAGTTCATGTGGTTTACGTTTACATTAGCCTTTTATTCATATTCAAATGAGGTCAGTCCGCTGGTAAAAAGCCCAGAAAGAGGCTTTCTTTGCTGTTTTTAGTTGAGTTCAGGGGGAAATTTGGAGGGTTTTGAATGACAGACGGAGGCTTTGTTGGTTTTGGTCTTTTCAGGAGATTTATTGTCAATAAGAAGAATAAAGTGAGAGGCCGGCTTTATCCTTTAATCAGAGGAGGGTCTGTGATGTTTGTAACCCGAATCCAGAAGATCAACAAACAGCTCTGCCACTTCAGTGAGACAGCGGCCCTTTCATAAGACATCCTCCCCTTCCTCCTCAACAGTCCTCCTCTACTTCTGTGCTTTCCTCTTCATCATCGTATTCCTCTCTTCCCTCTGCACAGTAGATTTGCAGCAGACATGTCTCCTCGGCTGTGTGACAGGAGGCCAGCAGGAGGAGTCCTCCTAACCTCGGCATCCCTCCATCTGACAGCTCAGGGAGCTCTGGGGGCTAGGGGCTACTGGATTTTAACGCAGAGTGTGAGGAGATATCCCACTCTGGGTATTTCTTCAAACTTAAACTAGACAGTATAGGCATCCTACGAGAGTCAATAAGGTTTATAATATGACTTCCTCCACCCTGAATCCTCTCAGAGACTTCCAGTATATATGTCCTTTAACACCGACTGTGAGATATGCAGTATATGAGATATGCTTAACTTATCAGGTTTATGCCGAGACCAGCTCCGAGGATCTGCAGGAGAAGTTTCCCTCAGCTTTTGCATGTCAGGTATTCAGATCAAGGTGCAACAGCAGCCTGTATCAGAGTGACATGTTAAAAAAGTGAACAAATCCTCAAAAAAAAAAACACACCTGAATCTGCATCCTAATCAAATCACACCTTCCTCTACCATGACCAATATTCCCTGAAAATTTCATTCAAATCCATGCAGTATTTTTTGAGCTGTATAACACAGAGAAGTCAGCTGGTTTGTTAATGTGCCAGTTCTTTGGTTTATTGGTAAGTTTATTTGTTGGTTGTTTCGTCTGTTTGTTAGTTAGTTTGTTGGTTTCTTAGTTCATTAATTTGTTAATTCAGTGGTTTCTTAGATTGTTAGTCTAGTTGTGTTTTTGGTTCTGTCTTTTTGATTGCTTGTTAGTGTATTTGTTTTTTTGCTAGTTTTTTGGTCTGACATTTTGCTAGTTTCACTGTTTTTTGGTTTCTTAGGTTGCAATTTGTTTAATTTGTTAGGCTATTTACTTCAGTTTTACTTCACTCCTCTCATTTTTGAAATGTAAAATTAGTTACACTATTTTCCCTTTTTCTCGAGCACGCCTTGGCTCTACCTGATTTGCAGCGTTTCCACTAGCCCGGTACCTCCTAAAACAAGCTAGTTTTAGTACCTACTCCGCTCTGGTTCCATGCGAGCAGAGTCGATACTAAAAGATGACATCACCGACTGCTGGCTACTGATTGGTCAGACAATGCTAGCATGCTAGCGGTAGCTACCGTTAGCTTACCCTCATACGTCTTTTCTTTGCAGCTGGATTGCTCTCGTCCTCGGCTTCATTCTGTTGTGTAGCTTCAAAACTCTCCTGTGCTTCTCAAGGGGTATTTCTTCTTGCCACCTGCAGCCTTCTTCTGCTTTCCATTTTTACTCGGTTTGTGACAAAAAGCCACAGATTGTTGTGTCGCACTCAAAATGACGTGACCGCAGTGCTGCTCACCCCGTTGGGCAGGTGACTGGGGCTAATGGAAAAGCAGCACAAGGCGAGTAGAGTAGAGCCGAGTAGAGCCGGGTAGAGTAGAGTAGAGTAGGGCTAGTGGAAAAGGGCCATATGACTTTGACAGTTTGTTTATGTTTTGGTTTTGGACTGTTTGCTAAAACTGCAGAATTTCCATCGTGCTGATTTTCTGTTTGTCAGAACATTCTTATCATTTATTATTTTCTTTTAAAATTCAACATAAATATTCATTCACCCATTCACCCATTCATCCATTCACCCATTCATCCATTCATCCATTCAATCATTCATTTGTAGGTCTGCCTGTCTGTTAGTTTGCCTGTTTCTGAAGTTATTGGTTTGTTAGTTGGTTTGTTATTTGGCTTGTTGGTTTGTTGGTTTGATCATTGGTTGTTAGTTTGCCTGTTTGTTGGCATGCTGGTTTGAAAGTTTGCCTCTTTCTAAATTTATTAGTTTGTTTGTTTTTTGGCTTGTTGGTTTTATGGATCATTAGTTGTTAGTTTGTCTGTTTGTTGCTTCATTGTTTTTTTATTTTATTGAAACATTTGTCTGTTTGTTGGTTAGCTAGCTTGTCACTTTATTGGTTTGATTATTATTCTGTTATTTTGGCTTGTTGTTTTTAAGTTGGTTTGTAGGTTTGTTGTTTTGTCTGTTTGTTACTTCGATGATTTGTTATTTTGTTGGACTGTTTGCTTATTTTTTACTTTATTGGTGTGTTGGTCTGTTTTTTGGCTTGTTGGTTTCTTAATTTGCAACTTTTTTTATTTGGTAGATTATTTGTCTGTCAAGTTTTTTGTTAATTAATCTCTCCATCTGTTTCTGTTTTGTTGGCTTTTTAGTTTGTTTGTGTGCTAGTTCATTGGTCAATTATTTTGTTGGTTTGTTAGTTTTTCTGTTTGTTGCTTCACTGTTTGTTATTATTTTGTTGAAACATTTGTTTGTTTGTTAGTAGGCCAGTTTGTTACTTAAGTGGTTTGTTTGTTAGTCTGTTATTTTGGCTTGTTGGTTTGCTAGATCATTGGTTTGTCTGTAAGTCGATTTGGGGGTTTGTTGTTTTGTATGTTTGTTACTTCAACAAATTGGAATCTTTTGTTCAAACATTCAAACATTTGCAAATTTGTGACTTTATTACTTTGTTTCTCTGTTTTTTGGCTTGTTGGTTTCTTAGTTTGTGGTTGTTTTAGATTTGGTAGATAATTTGGTTTTTAAGGTTTTATTTGGTTCATCACTTCATCATTTTCTGTTTTGTTGGCTTTTTTTAGTTTGTTTGTTTGCTAGTTAATTGAACAATTATTTTGTTGGTTTGTTAGTTTGTCTGTTTGCTGCTTCACTGTTTTTGTATTTTGTTGGAATGTATATCTGTTTGTTGGTTAGCTAATTTGTTACATTATTGGTTTGTTAATCTGTCTATTGTTTTGGCTTGTTGGTTTGCCAGATCATTGGTCTGTCTGTAAGCTGTTTTTTAAGCTTGTTGTTTTGTCTGTTTGTTACTTCTAAGATTTGTTATTTTGTTGAAACATTTGCAAGGTTGATACTTTATTGGTTTGTTGCTCTGTTTTTTTTTTGGGTTGCTGGTTTCTGAGTTTGCTGATTTTATGGTTTGGTAGATCATTTGTTAAGTTTTTTTGGTTCATTACTTCATCAGTTTCTGTTTTGCTGTTTTTTTAAGTTCTTGGTCTGCTAGTTCATTGGTCAATTAGTTTGTTGTTTTTTTAAATTTTGTTGGTTTGTTAGCTTGTCTTTTTTCCATTTGTTATATTTTTGTTGTTTATTACTTTCTGTAAGCTCTTGCAATAGTCAGTTTTTTGGTCTATTTTTTTTAAATATATGTTTTCTTTAAAGATTTTGTTGTTGCCTTAATAAATGGTTAGGACCTGATACATCACGTCTGTGGGGAAATTTTTATTTTAAGTATGTTGTGCAGACCTCTTTTTCTCTTGTCGCTGTGTAAAATCAGGACACACTGTTTTAAGGATGTTTGTGGGGACACAGGACATGAAGCCTGAAAACAGGACAGTCCAGGCTAAATTGGGATGTCTCGTCACCGTAGACTTGAATTAACTGTTTTAAGAAAAGTGCCAAAAATAGAATATCATACAGAAAATGTCCAAAGGTTAAAAAGACCGTAATGACATACAGAGTCCTGACTGATATGAGGATCCCTTTGATTTCTGAAGAGAAACTTTTCTCCTCTAATTGAACAAAAGCTCTCTCCTCGGCTGTGCTGGCAGAAGGCAGCGGAAAACCACAAAGTGTCCGGAGGAGCACAGCCAGCAGCCTCGACAGCCATCCAGCAGAGAGCGGCACCAGGGGGGAACCAGGGTGTGAAAAGAGGAACCTTGTTAAAGGTCAGGCATGATGGCACAGCTTTTAATTCACAGCTTTTCTTCTCACTTCTCCCTCTCAGGGAACGGGCTGTGCAACTGTGGCAGCTGTGAGTGCTGGGATGGCTGGACAGGGAACGCCTGTGAGATCTGGGTGGGAGCGGAGTACTGATGAGGAGGAGGAGGAGGAGGAAGAGAGGACACTGGGGGTTAGACACAAGAGGACTGGCTGCCCGGAGCGACCAGAGCGCAGTGTTGGTCACCATCAGGCTGGTGGGAGACCACAACTGAAGATGGAGGATAATCTGCATATCATTAACAACAGTCATTCCTTTGTTGTACTGGTTACAAAATATTCTTATCAAACTGGGTGTCATAGGCGTAAAAGAAACAAATGATTACCATGTACACAAAGCAGCGTTATGTATAATTGTTATATAATGTAGAAATGCTTTTATATTGAAGATACTGCACATAAAAAGATGCAAATACAAATGAAAATGTCAGAAATGAAGCTTGCAGACTGTGTGGGATTCTTGTTGAATGTGAGTATGAAGTGGACATAGCCTCTGGTTCAAAAGTGAGGCCAACGTCAAAGCGTCTCAGAGCTTTTCAAAACAACTCAGATTACAGCAAACAATCCCCCCAAAAGGTTGGAAATTATATTTGTTCTGTTATTTCTTCTCTTTACACCAGCTGGCATTTGTTGGAAAGCTTGATTAATCACCTTTACAATTAGCCAAACCTTAAAGGATCATGCATTTGTGGAACCAGCAACACAGCCAAACGTGTGGGTAGTAGAAGTAAGAAAATCCCCTGCAACTGGAAGCAGGTTTTCTGGTGAGCAGAGTGGCAGGATTATTTGGTGTCAGCTCAGGTACCAGTTCCAAACTCAAATTCCTTGAGACTGGAGAAGTCAAAGACACAGTTGGAAGTGAGTGGCTTTCTTCCACAGGATCATGGGGCATTTTCTAGGCGCACGACTCACATGATTAGCTGTGTTGCTTATTCCAGATACCCTTAGCGAAAGGTGTACTATGAGTATAGTGGGATTTGGTCTGTTTTTGGCATGCACAGAACAACATGTTGACAAAAACCTGTAAAGAAGTTCAGAAAAAGGCTAAGACAAAGGTTACTGTTTGAGGTTTTTATTTCTTTTTAATAATAAAACATTAAATGTGCCGCATGACACAACATTTTGCATGGAAAACAATGCGAAGACCTTAATCATACATGGTTACAAATTTGTTATAACATGACATAACTCCAATGGGCATACTTGCAATGGTATATATATTTTAATGTTGAAAACAAATCATTTTAAATAGTGCCTATTCTTCTCAGACGGGGAAATCAAACCAAACCATGAAAACCCCCACCCAACGCAGTACTGAAGCTACAGTACGAGACGGTTTCCGCTTCTCACTCGAACTCAAACACGTGGGAACTCTAAGTGGAGGAAACAAAGAGGGGACATACATAGTTCAGTCGTGGCATGCTGGATGTCCATGTCACTTCGAAAAAGGTGGCGTCAGGGGGGATGACGGCTGCACCGAGCTCGGTCACCACTCAAAAAGAGGACCCATAGGAAGTCACAAAGAAAATTTAATGTAAATTCTACTTTGGCCTTTTTCATGCTTAAACTTAGCCAACCCCCCTCCCCGCCCCGGGTTTCTCTTTGTCCCGTCGTCAGAAATGAAAGGTGCAATAATATACTGCACACTATATTGCATTAAGTATGTTACTGACGTTACAGTACACCCTTTATATAAATATTTGAATCAACATGTTGTATCGGTGTTATACAACAAACACAAACTGTATAGTGTAGACAAACTCGTTGCATATATGTATGTAAAATTAGCGGTACATACCAACAGTTCTTTGATAGACATAGCCTACTACATGCAGTTCATCAATGCCATCCTCTCCCCATGCAACAGATGGGACAACATACAAAACAATAGACCAACTAAAGACTGTGAGGCACCGAGGAGGATCAGGGTCAGAAATGAGACGGACGACGACAGGAGGGAGATTTTTATGTTTTTGTGCACTCTGAGGAAAAAGTTAATAAGACAACATTTAAGCTGTGATGACTAGAAGAAGGAAAATATTGAGACAACTGTTCATACTTAGAGCACTGTCAAAATGTAATAATTAAATGAAACAGTCAAATATGTTAAAATACATTTCCTGAATAGAGTTTTAACGTCGAGACAATAGGCATAATATTAAGTGAAGTGTTCAAATGTCTTGAAAATAGTCAAAATGGAAAAAAAAAAATACAGTTTGTACACTTTGGATGAAGTCAAAGTGTTGGGAATATTGTGAAAGAACTGAGCAAAATTCAAATGAAGTAAATTTTGGTTATAAGTTCAAACTGTAGAGAAAAGTCGCAATGTCCAGCATGTAAAAATATGTATTTAAATGTTGAAATACAACTTCTCTTGAATGAAGTTAAAATGTATAGCTTAAAAATTTAATATGATGTTAAGTATTAGAATGTAGTAAAAAATAATGTTGATATACAACTTTGATAATAAATTTTAAAAGCTGAAAAAACTGGTTCAATGACAAGTAAATATTAAAATACATATTCCAATATACCACACTGACAAGAGGAATAAAACAAATGAGTAGGTTGTTAAAATGTTGAAATACAATGAAAGTGTTCCAGAAACAGTTAAAAATATTTATAGAAATCTACTTATAATGTTGAAGAAGAAAGCTGTCTAAATGTTGAGAAATTTGTTAAAATGTCAAAAACATGTTAAAATGTCTGAAAAAAATATATACATATATATGAAGTTAAATGTGAAAAATGTGTGTGAAATGTGCAAAAAACAAGAAGTGATGAGAAAATTAAAACATTTAGAAATTCATATATTTTTTAGAAAAAGTTGCAGAACTGCTGAGGATTTAAAATGTTTGTGAAAGAGGTCAAAACTGGAATTAAAAATGTAAAAACACAGTTTCTTGTCATAAGTCTCAATGTCAAGGAAAAAGCCCAAAATTTGGAAGATGTTAAAATGATGAAAAAATTGACATAGAAGGGGGGAATAACAGAAAAACAGCTAAAATGATCAGCAATTATTGTGAAAATGTTGGATAAAAATATATGAAACATAAAGACAACAAAGTCACGTATCAGTACTTCCGTCAAGGAAGTTGGTTTTGTCAATGTTAATTGGTTTATTTATTTGTGAACAGGACAATTTGGAAACTAATGCATTAATTTGGATTTAATTTTCAGGGAATGTAGCAAAAAGAAGAAGTGACCAGATATTGGTGATCCCTTAGTTCTGGATGCGGATTCAGGATTTTTTGAACGATTCCTAGATATTTTAAGATAGAATTGTTTTCCAAATTTTTGAAAATAACTCGCTCAATAATGCTGGAAATATGTTGACGGGGGTAGAAGGCAAACATGTATCTTAACAGGTGAAATTTTAACAATAAAGTTGAGGCATAAACAACATTTTAACACTTTTAAAAACAGTGCATATAAGTTTCTACAAAAACCATATTATAGATAAATAGAGTCTTATCGTCTGAACCAGCTGTCTGAACTTCTGCACCTGAACCTTATTTTAGAAGTGAACTTTAACAACACTGTGGTCTTTAGAGGAGGATGACATTTTAACTTTTCCTCAGCGTTCTCTCCTCAAAGTGCACAAAGAAAAGGACGCCCCCTGCTCTCATTATCATCTCTGTCTGACCCTGATCCTCTTCTTCAGTGACGATGATCTGAAGAGAGGGACAACAACACAAAAATGACTCAGATAAAGTGACGACATCACATCAGAAACAAAAACATGGCAGAAAATAAAGACAGAGACATGTACATTTACACACCGGTCATTTACAAAAATAAAGTCAGCCTGGCGGGGCTGGAGCAGCAGCCAGCCCAGCATGTAGAGTTTGTAATAGTGGATTGTGATTGGCTGTAACAGGGCAGAAAAGCCCACCCCCCAATACAGCAGGAGATAAGTGCGTCGATTATGTCCTCGCACCAACAGCTCTGTACAGACATATCAAACTAATGTGCTTTAATGACCTGTAATAAGAAAATGCTCGAGTGTAATAATCCAAATAAATGAAACCAACCTTGTTAAATAGTTTTAGCAGCACACAGCATCTACCTAACACTCTAACTCTTATTCAACAGAAATATCAGGGAATAAAGGCGGACGAATGCTTTAAGGTGATCGATCTGGTTCGATTAACCGCTAACAGTCATAATGAGGATGCAACAACGGAAGGTGCAGAATGAGGCTGGCTACACATGAGACGATTCCTAAATATTTAGTGATTTTAAAACCACGAGAGACCTCTGGGCTGAAACTGATATTGTTTAAAAACTGCCAACACAATATCAGTCAGGGAGTATATCATGCTGCTTATCATGGTTTGACCACTTTAATCATTTAACAGACCAATACTGAGCTAAAGACATAACTGTCAGTATCAGTCGGTTGTTAAAGACAGACTATTTCCCTTTGACGGATTTTCAGGTATCGCTGGCAGGACCATGCTTTCAATGCTGACATGTTCAGGTGAGAAGGAAAAGTAAGTGCTAGCTATAGAAGTTTGTGCTAGCTTCTATAAGCACAAGCACATCTTCTTGAACCAGTGTTAATTTAGTTCAGTTATAGTCTTTTGCCTAAAATATCTTTCCGTTTTAGTCATATTTTTGGCCTCTCAATTGATTTAATTTTAGTCTAGTTTTAGTTGATGAAAGTTTGAATGTTTAAATGAACAAAAACAAATTGAACTTTTGTGTAAAATGCAGTCACCTTTATTTAGGCTACCTAGCAGAGCATCTTAGTTACAATACCAGAATTGACAACAGTGAACTTACTCTACATGAATATATCAATTCATAAAAAGAGCAGCTCTGATTGAATCCTTCTACAACTTATCCCACCACCTTCAAGCTACGGCAGCTGTGATTGGATGTCCCTCCTAACTCATCCGACCTTTCCACACAACCAAAGTAGCTGTGATTTGATATATTCCTAACGTGTCCCTACTTTCTACATGACCATATTTGGTCTGATTGGATTAAGCCTCTGTCACACATTTTTGTCTAGTTTGCATGTGTTGAGGAAAATGTCTTTAATTTAGTTTTAGTTTTTGTCTTTGTGCACTTGTTTGGGACAAAAATCAAGTATTTAGATCACTATAAGGCCCATAAATGATGGTTGGGGACCCCTGTTAATATAAGCTTCACCTTGGGTCACTGAGAGGGGGAAATTGGGTCCAAAATCTGTCTGTAAATCCTCTGTTGTGTAGCCAGCCTTACGATAAGCCGTGAGTGTGCCATAGCCTACAACATGCCCATTCGACTCCCCAGTACACTGAACTTCAGCGACTTAAAACTCAAACACAGAGTGAAGAACCATACCTTGTTCCTTATAGAAAATACATGCACGTGATTAATTCAAGGTATACGTACTTCTCTGAAAAAATGACATCAGTCGAGACCTCTCAAAGTGGGGTCTGAGCGGAGGGAGTTTCAGTCGGACAGAACAAATGCTATCACAGTGAAAGCTTGGATGGATGAAATCAGAGAATTAAGATCAGGTTCTGCTTTTTTGGATCAGTTTTTGGGATGAAAAAGACTTTGGTCATTTCAGAGCGAGTACATCTGAGCGTGGATCTCTTTAAAATGGATAATGCTACGTGTCCTCTACATGGATGTATCGGGTGGGTGAGGCACCTTTGGCCCAGTGGGGACTGGGAACCTGTTTTTGCATGCCGGGAATCAAGGTCCAAACAGGCACGTGATAGGCCAAGATGATCAGTACTGGACTCTGCATGCTGAGCTAGGAGACAAATCCTCTCATAGTAATAATAATAATAATATCTAGTCGTTTAAAAAGTTTTTAATAGTCATTTTCCCTAAGTTTTATACAGTGAAAATGTTACAATATAGAAGCCATCTCTTGTATAACTGCTGCAAGAAGAGAGAACACAATATTAACCTTGCCCATGCTTTAGTTTGCTGAACCAAATAGGGATGCAGCCGGTATACATAAATGTCGCCTACTTGCTCTCCAGCCATGTTGTTTTCTGGCTTTTTTGAGTAGACGCTGCCTTAAAATGGCTGCCAGTGCTGCAGTTAGAGACCATCTGGGTCAAAGCCACAAGCCTTTTTTCCTCGCAGTCCAAAGAAGTCAGTGAGTGAGGGACGGAGGCCTACAAGGCCTAGAGATATTCCTAGAGCCCACGCTCGGAAATAAGCTTAAAGAAAAATAGACTTCATTTTTTTTTCTATTTACCAGAGAAGGCGGATCGAACCGCTGGTGGGACTTCGATAGTGATATGTATACACCATTCCTTTTACAGCGCTCTCCCACCCACGCACACATCTGTTCGGAGGTTTAGGGAGCTCCTTGCATTGATTGCAGTGGCGGTAATTAGCACTTCATCAACTATGATTGCAGGAGCGATCTGCCAGCCTCCAGTGTGTTTTTTTATCAGCCGTAAAAAGCAACACATTTTCCTGCAAACTTTTATATGCCTGTCTGTAGGTGTGTGTGCATGTTGTAGGCAAGAGGATTTTTTTTGTATGTTTTTGATCTGTTTTTATGCCACATGTGTGTGAATGTTTCTTACAAAATCACACAACTCCCTTGCAAAATTTGTTTTTCTTTTCTAAGTAAGTTGACAAAGAGAAAAGTGTGACTGGAGATAGAAAGAGAGGGAAAGGGGGAACATACTCGTAAAAAATAGAGGACTACAGTCCAAATATTTACTCTATCTATACAGTCTCTATCCCAGAACATAGCTGGTGAACTGTGGTATAGAAAATAGATCTGAAGGTACACGGGCTCTGCTGCGACAGGGCGGCACAGAGACGGGGAGCAGAGGGGGGGACGTTTTCTTGGATGATCTGTCAGCAAGCAAAGTACCACGAGCGTCGTTTGTGAAACACGAAATTCTCACAGTTTCAGAGGAATCAAAAAGGCATTCCATGATCGGAGGTCCTCTTCCCTCCTGTGCTGGAGAAGCTCCGCCCCCCGCAGCCCCCGCCAACATGAACCCCGCGGCGGAGGATAAGGAGGAGAGGAGAGGAGAGAGGAAGAGGGGGGGAAGGAGGGAAGGAGGTTTGCCTGGATCTGATCCGCAGGAGAAAAGAGAGAGGGTGGGGTGGGGGTCTGAAGTCTGTTTGAGAGAAGCCCCTGCCTCACGACCTCGCGCACACTCACACACCAGGGGGGGACCCTCCAGGTGTGGCTATGTGGGGGGCTTGTCGGGCTTGCTGACAGGTTTGCCCCCGTTCATCACCGCCGGCTCACTTGTGCTTTTACTGGGAGGTACCGCTGCCTTGGGCACCGTCTCGCCTATGTCATGCAACGATGGCTCTCTGTACATGGCAACTGGAGAAACAAAACAGAGGGAAGAGACAGAGGGAAGGATGAGTTAGAATAAAAGTTTACGATTATTTTGTTTGACTGAAACACAACATTCACGAAACTGTAATATAATTTACTATAATCAAGATTTAAAAGGTGCTATGAGGAGAATCTATTTCCGGCGACATAAAGACTCTGCTACCCATGAGCACGTGCGGCGACTGTCATAAAGACATGACCTAAGCTAAATCGTGTGTTTGTTGTGACCTTCCTCAGAACTCTGCATTGCTTTACAACTTCTTTTTTTAACAACTTACAGGGTGCAAAGTGACGAGGTAATGTATCTTTTTCTAGTTATGTAGCGGTAGTTTTTGATTTGTGACAAGCAATTTTTGGAAAACTTAGTATCGTAGTTTTGTGAGCAGCTATATATCGCTACTTACAGCCCGGTGCTCTAAGACGAGTCCGAATAATATAAATTTGCTCTAGTTTTAATTGTCTTGTTCCCGAAGTTGAGTATCGAGGCCAGTCCAGCCCTGTCCGACACGACCGGAAGGCTAAGGAATAGCATTTAAAGATAACCTTTTTTCGTGCTATAAAACTCATCTTAAAGTGTGTATTTCCATCAGGCATATATCTAAAAGTGAGACTTTTTTGTAATTACTTAGTAACTCCTCATAGCATCTTTAAAGTCATTTATTAACAACGCAAGGAGGTTTTGTGCCGGCATTCGTTTCTTTGTCATTTAGGTTAGGGTTCAGGAAAACTCAAAAAGTTTTCAACATAGTGTGATGAATTCTTAATATTTGGATAATTTTCTAGACATTTAAACAGTGTACTTGATATTTCCCCAACTTCCTCAGCTTAAGGTCATGTTTTTGCCATGTTTGTTGTTTTTTTTGCTATGTTTTTGACGGGAAAACTTAAGAGGATCACATATTTAAAGGTTATGCTCACACTGCATGATGTCCACATTTTTCTAAATAACTCAATAACGTCTCAATTGATAATAATGAAGCATTCAGGACATAATGATCCTGGCAAAAGTAAAGAGTGGCTAGATTTCTGAGGTGGTCTGAATCCAGATGTGGATTAGGAAGGAATTTCTTTAAATGATTTCCTCATTTCCATATTCTGACAACAACTCTCTGGATAACTTTGGAAATGCCTTGGCGGAGGTTTGTGTGTACAGCAGGAGTCCAGCACAGAGGAGGAAGCAGTCAACTGATGTAGGTTATACTGCAGGCCCCCAACTTTTGCTAATAGGAAAGAACTCTTACTGGTGTTGACAAATGTCAGACATTTTCAAGCATGTGTAACATTTGTGAACTAACCCGAAGAACTTCAGCGTTGCTCAACTGATGTGAATTTACTTCTTTATTGTCTGACTTAGCTTAGTATATAACAGAGTATTACTTAACTTTGTACAAAAATTATAAGATTGAATTGGAAAAAATTGTACATATTTTAGACTGAAAACCACAGAACATAAAGATATGCCCAAGACTGACAATATCAAATTAGTATTCCTGATATTATTTTTTATTTCACACAAATGTGTACTATTCTTCTTGAATATCAGATTAACTTTACACCCATTCACTCATTGATGCTTCTGAGTTCCTTTGTAAGTTCTCCATCAGCATTCACGCCCTTTTATACTCATTTCATACAACTGATGCAGCAGTAGGAGAAGTTGGGGAGTGAGTGCCTTGCTCAAGGACACATCAACATGTGACACCCTGGACCTTCTACTTAATGGTGAAGTGGACCACCAAATTAGTCCAGGTGGACCACCAAATTAATCCCATGCTTTATAGGAAACCCATAGGGATGTCCTATAAAGCATGCCACAATACTAGGATAAATCAGTTACATATTAAAAGACTGAGGGTGTTTTTACATTAGGCCCACCTGTTTTGAACTGTACTGCGGCGGCTGATATGGTGTAAAGTGCGGTGGTTGCATTCACATTGATACTAACGTACCAAACCCTGGGACAAAACTTCTTTGGTGCGCACTAAATATGGTTGGTGTGAAAACACCCTGAGTCTTGGCTGGATGTGGCAAGTTTGTGATGGGACCCACCCTCATGGCTGGGATATCCCCTGTGTAGCTACTTTAATAATGGCAAAAGTTTAGCCTTTCAGATATTGCTGAAAGGCTCATGCTCTTGTCATTTATTTTCATTTTAGTTGTATTTATGCAATTTTCTATTTTAATTCTAATTACTCATCGTTTCATTTGTAAATATTTTTCTGATGTATCCCTTGTATCCTGCTGCTGCTGTAAATCTGGAATTTCCCCCTGTGGGACTAATAAAGGTATATCTTATCTTATCTTAAGCCCAATGTATGTGTTCATACCATCTCAAAGGGAAAAGCTGAAGTTGCATGAATGTGCTTGTTTAGGGGGAACTCCCAGTGACTGGAAGTTGACTGGAACTCATCAGGCTATTGGCTGGAAGGTGAAGTTTGAAGGAGCCACCACTTTAGAGATGATGCCCCCAAATTAAACAACCTTCATTTTTTTTCCAAAAGTTTTCATCGTGACAAAAATTTCCCAAGCCACCTGTGTGGGAATCCTGAAAATTACAGATGGTTTAAAAACAACAAAAAAAAGCTGATAGATTTTGCCTGAAGGCGTCGTGAAACCATCCTGACTTGCTGATTCTGAATCCGAGTACACGATTTTCAACCAAACAGAGGAAAGTGCCTCATTATCCCCACTTTACAGCCACTAGACTCCAGCTGTGTAATGTCCTGACAGGATACTTCAGCTTGATTTTACATTTAAATGATGGGAAGCAATCAGGCTGACGAGAGTGAAGGTGGCTCCTGCTTCACTTCAGAATTTGTGATGCTGCACTTACTGAGGTGTCCTGACTGCTGCACTGAATGCTTACTGCAGCAAAACAACAGATTATCCCCCCCAAAAATCCCACGCTGCACCTTTAACTTGCACTAGAACGAGTAGGGACAATAGTCCAGCTCTATTAAAAGGTCATAATATGATTATTACTGAGTTTGACCCAATGTATCTGACTGTGATCATGTCTGCACCTGAAAATTCTTTGTCCTGTGGCAGAAGGATGCCGTTGTTTATGGTAACAAGGTCTCTTGCCATGTTGACAGCTGAGAAAGTGCTGGAGGTAATAAAAAGTGCAGAGAAAATGTGGAGGAAATGCTAATTACGCCCCCCGAGTCCCTCTAAGTAACAACAAAACAAGACAGAGAGCTGTTTAACAAGGGTTTGCACAGCCAAACTTCTCATTATTATATTTCTAAATCTGACTTTTACCTGTGTTAAAAAGGTCAGCAGAGACCGTGCACTGAATAATGAAGCTGGGCTATTTTGAACTGATTATGTCCATAGAGCAGGATATGATGTCTTTATCTGGGACGGGGGTCTGCAACCTGTGGGTTTGTTTTGGAGCTTCTCTCTTCTAGCTGTCTAAAGTCAGAAAAATGACACAGCTGATGGATTTAGGAATAATACATGCGTTTTGGTGAGAGTATAAACTTGAGTTTCTAGGGTTTAAATTAAAGCAGCACTATGTAGGATTCCAGCTTTCAGCTCTCTAGGGGCCTCTGTGGTCGTTGAGTGTAACTGCACTGTTGTACGCCAACGTGCATTTGTTGACATACAAAGGGAGGAGAAGTGAGCCGACAGGACGTCCCAAGAGACAAATAAACCATGTGGACTGATGAGGTCCAGTCTGATCATGTTTCTATTTGAATAAATCATCATGTACTTACAGGTCCAACTATCACAGGGCCAAATCAGCATCGGTTGGACACCCCTCCTCATCTTTCAGCTAATGCCAGCGAGTGAACGCCAGGCCAAAGTTCATCCCTGTCTGGGCATTTAGCTTGTAACTCTACAGCTTTCCTTTTGTTGTCTCCTCCGATAAAACTTCTCTTTTCTCTGTTTTTTGCTGCTTCCGCCATGATAACCACTCTACATTTAGCTTTCTTCTTCTGCTTCTTGTTTAACGGCGGGTGGAATCCAGCATCAGAGGAGCATTACCGCCACCTACTGTGCAGGAGTGTGAGCCAGAGGTCCCTATTTCTATTAGGAAAATAAGTGCATATTTACTTTGAACTATATTCTGTTCATTAAATCTGTTTTAAAAATTCAAAAACTGCTTTATATTCTCCTTTTCCCAATGTTTAGGGGAAGGGGAAGTGACATATGCTGTAAAACAGTCAAAGCAGTAAAAATTTGTAGCTTTTTGTTTGGAAGTGTTCCTACCATCCACACTGAAGTTACATAGTTCCAATGAAGGTGATACAGACCCCCTCAAAACATGACAGAGGTGTCAATCAACCTATTGCGACACTGTAAATGTAACACTGTATCCAAGTGCATTTGGTCCTTCTCAGAATTGGTGTTAAAGTTTTTCTCTTGTGTTAAAAATTTTAGAGCCAGATAAACTCCTAACATACCCTGCCTGTCATTGTCAGCTGGGATAGGCTCCTGAAGAGGATAAGTGGTATAGATGATGGATGGATGGGTGGCCTTGTGGTATCTGTTTGTTACCTCCAGTAATGGGGGACAGGCAGGATGATGGACTTTACACATATCATCGTTTTACACTTGTTTTCAACACCAGCATTTTTTCAGCAGTCAGCACATTTTCAGGACTTGGACTCCATGCAGTAACCCTGGTGAGCATTTCCACAGTGACTGTATCATCTCTAAGGACTTCTGTGTGTCTTCGTTGGAGTACATACCTTCTAATGGCTTGGGCAGGAAGTGAGCAGCTGGTTTTGTTTTTTTCACCCGGTTCCCCTTCATGGCTTGGCCCTCTTTGTTGAGCCCTAGGAACCAAGCCCTCCCCGACTCCTGTTGTCTGTACAACATGGACGAGTAGATCACATAGTAGTTCTCGAACACCGACTCTTTGAACTTGCACTCCGCTGTAAAGAGTTCCTGCAGAGACAGACATGAACGGGCAGATTAGAAACACAGGTGGAAAACAACGGAGCAATGGAGACCACATCGCTGCACACGCAGATGAATAATTCATGCTTCGTGTTACATAACATTCATATTTCATGTCTGAACTTTCCTGAAGGTCACTGGGATAAATGCCATCTTTATTTCCAGCTGACAACGTATGGAATAATGTTTTCTGTGGAAACAGAATATGGCTCACCAGATGGAATGAGCGTCATACCTCCACCCAGGCCCACCATCTCCCTGAGATACCTGGTGAAGCATTCCAGATGTAACTATATGACACAAACCCACAGGAGCTGGATCAATGTGCTAGCTTAATGCAAAGTGCCTCAGCTCGTCTTGGATCAGCTTTTGGAGTTTGATTAAAGGGTTTTTTTGGGGATCAAATGCCCAGAACAGTTCCCCCTTTCTCCATTACTCACTGACATGTCATTTTATTTCAGAGTCTAGCGAGGCAATACACAGTTCAAACCTTGCAATGCAGCTGGATCCACCCGTCATTGACTGTATAGATCAGGCAGATCCATCTTGCAAAGCTCCAAGTCAAAGTGACTGAGCTTGGTCTGCAAGCTCAGGGCCAAATCAACATCCTTCAGAGCAAGAACAGCATGACAGCAGGAAGTGACTGCTCTTACAGGGGTTAGCATAGATGCTAACACCTTCAGGAGCAGTTTAATCAGTTCTAGACTTAATTTCTGTATTAAATTAATAACAGAAAACACACTGAAAGCATTTTCCAATAGGAAGGATAACTTTGTTCCACTTCCAACATTTTTTTGTGAGGTTTGTACTACATAGTGACTCATTTTTTTGCACTTTACACTGCGGCAGTAGCACCGACATGCTACATCAGCTTATAAGTGATAATAAATGTGAATTATGGACCAAACAGCCAATCTCTTCTTATCTGGGGTGACATCAGGCACTCACAGTCTCTCGTCTGGCCTCCAGAGTATTTCAAAATTCAGCAAATGAGATAGAAAAAAATGTTGTGGATGTACGGTATGTTTTTGTAGATAAATCCTTTAAACTATGAGAGCAAACCCCAAAACTATTTTATCAGGAACAACTTCATGTTTGATCAGAGTCAGAATGCCCTTTACTGTCAACATACAAAATGTACAACAAAACTGGCGAGCTTTTCCTTTTACAGTGCAACAGACAGTTTAGTTAAAAACAAAAACAGATGTAAGATATAAAATAGTTATAAGTTTAATATATTTTTTAAGAAGCATAGGTACAAAAATATATAAATAAAATAAAATCCTACAGGACAGTGAAACTGAAAACTCTACCATACAAATATAAGATAGAAAGGATTGCGATTAAAAAAAATATGTATATATATTTCTATGAATGTATGGAAATGTACTGCACAGGACAGCTAAATATTTAATGAGTAATAGTGCAAATGGTGATTAGTACTTACAAATGATTTATATTACATATGATTGTCTTGCACATGATGAATAATATTGAGGTAGTATATAAGGCAGAGCAGCAGCAGTGACTGTGATAGAAATATAGCAAATTTCACATTATATTTGAAAGCTGGTGTTGTTGCATGTGCTCTTTGTTTGCCTGCTTTTAATCAGGAAGTTGAGTCAAAAGCGGTGATAGAAAGCTCAACAGCCTCAGAAAAGGAGACCAAAGTGTTAATTTGCCCCATGTGGCTGGTAGCAGTGTGGGTGATCGTAATGAGAGACATAAAAACTTTGAAAAAATAAAAAACATTTAATGACTAATACATTAGTTAGACAAACATGTTTATATTAGTTTTTCCTACAGATTTCCAGTAAAGTCTGCCAAGCAATAAAGTGGCCCTTGTATAAACGCAGTTCAGCATTAAAGGTTGAGAAGTTCAGTGTGTATTTAGCCTCCTTGTGTTCAACGTTTGGTGGAGTAGAGGCGACATTCCACTGAATCAACCATACTAAATGGAGTAAAGGAAACATTGAGTTACCTAGATAAACTTTAGTCATCACTGGGTGATTGTAGAGTGGAGAGCTTCTCCACTTCTCCCA
The DNA here is from genome assembly GCA_036419115.1 of Scarus forsteni. Lineage (NCBI taxonomy): Eukaryota > Metazoa > Chordata > Actinopteri > Labriformes > Labridae > Scarus > Scarus forsteni. Next base: position 13,721,440 of record JAZDUH010000033.1, on the reverse strand, counting down.
CTAACCTGCAGCCTTACCTCCACCTGTGGAGAAAGGACGAGCCCTGCAGAGCCTCTTTCTCTGTAATCATGTCTGATTTGAGCCTAATGACCTGCTCTGGTGAAATGCAGCTCTCCTCCTCTCCTTGGCCTTCACCTTGACTTCCGTTGTGAGAGAACTCATTCAGTCAATTAAGCTCATGTTCCTGGTCAGAGGTATATATTGTTAGAAACAGGACCTGGCACATGGCAAGGGCACCTTTCTACGCATGATGCCGAGTCAGAGGCTCCCGCTTTTCTCCCATTTTTATTTCCTCTGGAAGCACCTGACCGTACAGTTGTATTCTATGGACCATAAATGTGCCTAAACAGCCTTCAGTGAACCGTCTTGAATCTTCATTGTTCAGTGTATTAAAATGAATTGATAGTGTTGATTATTTGACATTTGTTCATAGTCTCAGTTTTTAATACATGTGTTTATTAGTTTTTGTTAGCAAGTTGCAGCTAATCAAACAGAAAGATACTATTGCATGCAACAAATCAAACTTTTCCTCCCTCTCCTCCCTTCCATCCCCATTTCCCCTCACCAAGTATCAGAAAAAATGTGTTTAAACAAAAGAAATAAGATAATATTAAATAAAACAAAAGATAAAGTAATGGTAATGGCAATAAGACCCTGGGTATGGTACAAAGGACATATACGCCCACATGAAGGCTGTCTCTGGATGTTCCTTTAACTTTCAAGCGCTGTGCTCCGGTGTTTACTGTGGCTGCACAGACACACCTTTCTTTCATGAGATTCACCTTCTGGCTGATGACATCATCAGGGAAATCTTTCAAACGATCAGTTTGAATGCACATATTATGAAAGATTGAGCAACAGGGACCATTTTTATGGGAAAAACACAATAAAACATGAACTTTATATAATAGACATTTGAAGCTTCATATCTTATTACTCATTGATGCAACCTTGCAGTGCAGCTGGATCCGTCTTATTCATTGTCTGTAATTGGGTGGATCTAACCTTTCTAAACTCCAAGTCAAAACAATTAAGCTAGATCTGCAGACCCGCTTCCAGATCAATGTCCTTTAAAGGTGCTATGAGGAGAATCTCTTTCTGGCGACATTAAGACTCTGCTACCCATGAGCACACGCAGCGACTGTCGTTCCAGTAACCTCAGAACTGGGAGTGACATCATCTCCGACTTATCCGCATTCCAGTTGAAGTCAGAAAAAAACATGCCGGTCTACCAGGCTATTGTTAGCTGTTGTTAACACGCCCTGCGTTGTTGTTCACAAATATCACAAGAAGAATGTGATTATCACTATGGCAGCATTTTTGTAAATACAAGTCTAACAATACTATGTATACAGTTGATCCAGAGCGACACACCCCAGTCAGAAGTGCTCGGACCTTCCTCAGAACTCTGCATTGCTTTACAACTTCTTTTTTTTAACAACTTACAGGATGCAAAGCGACAAGGTAATGTATCTCTTTCTAGTTACGTAGCAGTAGTTTTTGATGTGTGACAACAAGCAATTTTTGGAAAACTTAGTATCGTAGTTTTGTAGCCGGCTGTCCGACCCGACCACTAAGCTAAGGAATGCATTTATAGATAACCTATTTTGATGCTATAAAACTCATCTTAAAGTGTGTATTTCGATCAGGCATATATCTAAAAGTGAGACTTTTTTGTAATTACTTAGAAACTCCTCATAGCATCTTTAAAGCTAAAAGAGGAGAGAGCTACAAGTGTCGTGACAGCAGTAGGTGACTGCCTATACAGGGATTAGCATAGATGTTAACAGTAGCAGATTTCTGGACTGAATCTATGTATTAGATGTAAAAAAACAAACAAACACTGGAAGCACTAATAAACGGTGAAAATATTCCTGACAAGTTTTTGAGATGGTTTATTCTTCATAGTGACTCATGCTTCATGTTTTACATCCATACTAAATCTACAGATTTAATGGACTCTATAAATCCACCTGTAGAGACAACCAAGCCCTGCGGAGTCTTTCCTGTTATAATCATGTCTGATTTGCACTTAATGATTTGCTCTGGTGGAACACAGCTCTCCTCTTCTCCTTGGCCTCCACCTTGACTTTAGTTGTGTGAAAACTCATTCAGTCAATTAGCTCATGTTTCTGGTTGAAGGTTCGTATTGTTAGGCACTGACCCCTCTGGAAATATCAGCACTTCTCCATCGGATGTCCAATCAGACACTCTCGCCTTGTTTCTAAATTTCCCCTAATTGGCGAAACCTGAGAGAAAAATCTTTTTTTTTTTTTTTTCCAAAAGCCAAATCCTCCGTGTGTAATTTGTCTGCGCCTGCCTCCTGAACTTGGTACGAGTAATGATCGAACTAATCCACTGACTCCTCCATCCTCTACACCTCAATCTGGCAATGACGGATGAACGCCGCGGCACCACATCTCTCTCCGCTGTTGCCCATTCATCTCCAAAGCAGAAGGGTAATAAAAAGCGTTTCCACATTGTCCGCCCTGCCAGGCTAAAAATAAAGGCATTCATCGGGGTGTATTAATCAAAGCGCACTCATCTCAATGTTTCACCACATCTGTTGTGAGCAGCTCACAGGGAGCGGCTCAGAGAAGCCCTGACAGTATCTGTAATGATCCTCTGATGCATGTGGCATCGCCGTGGTTCAGGGTCTGCAGCCTTTAGGAAGACAGGAGGAAGAAAATGAGCAAGAATCAGATTCTTTTCTGTATCCACTATCATCTGCAAACTTTTAACAAGCTTCTGTACTTTCCCGAGTTCTTTGCTTAATGAAGGACCTGGGCACGAGCATCTGAAGGATTTTAAAGAAATGTAGCCGAGATGATTTAGCAGATCATTCTGAACTGCGGGTGGTGTGAGATTATGAGAAGAAGAGTCATTGTATTTTAGAGGCAGGATGATCTGAGTCATGTAGCATGGGAAATCATCAAGCGCAGCGATCCCGGGGCCCCCTACCCCTTCCAGCCAGAGTTACTGTGTGAGAAATAGATATGCCAGATGATGTCTTTAATGAAGATGGCAAAAAGTCCCTATTGAGGCTGAGTCACCGCGGCCCTGACAAAATGAGATGAAGCAAAACAAGAGAGAAAAGACAGAAGGACAGCATCATCTTTAAACCTGACATGCCAGACAGACAGTTTCATATATCTGCCATCCTTTCAGAAGCAGAACCCTAAAAAACAACTGCAGCTGGTGATTGGACAATTGTTCTATCAGTCACACTCGTTACAGACCAATCATATCAAGACACAGTTTGACATAGCAGCTCGTCCCTGTTGTTAGCCGTTAGCTTAAACTACGTTCAGTCCTTCGTCTATCATTTTACATTAAGTTAGACCACACAGATGCATCATTTATTACTTATATGTGACATGAACCTTGTCAACTCCAATCCCCACCAAGTTCATCAGGTAAACTTCTGAGGAGAGCAGATTTCATCAGGTGACGCTGAGTAACCACGACTACCATAGACTAACCGGCATCATTGGAAGAGGATTTTACACATTCTCGTTCAGTTTCCCAGCAGTGATCCCCAGCTTCCAGGCTTTTCTGATTTGATCGTCCATGAGGGCAACCAGCAGAGACACGATTATCACACTGGGGTTTGGAGTCCTTCCCATGTTTTTCATAACCAGAAGAGACAGCTGGCACATCAAACTCTTGGCAAAACCAATCGGGAGAAGAGCAAAACCATTATTTCCCATAAGAACAGCTTTAAGAGGTGTTCCTTGCTCCTCTTTTAAAGAAGAAATTTAGTAATTTTCTGATAAAACTGCGCATCCACAGACACCGATTCTGAAGCCGCCATAGTTTTCAAACATGCAGCCACTTCCTGCTGTCTTCATGTCTACAGCTCCCGCCTCTTTCTCCTGATTTGGTCATCCAGCTTTCAGTAAAGCGAAGTTGTAGAGGAATGGAGCTTGGTAAGAAGGATCTGTGTGATTTCAGGTATTGAATCAGGCAGGTCCATTGCTCAGTAAAGTTATCATCTTTTGGCTTTCCAGGAGTATCTTCCTCCTTCAGGATGCAGGAGAAAGAAGCAAAAAGACCATTTGGATAGGGATCATTCACTTGCCACATTAACATAGCAGCAAATCAGTGAATTTCAATATGTAGACAAAGTATTTCAGAGCTGTTTAATGGCATGATACTTGGTTAGGCCTAGCTTAAATCTTTTGTAGACCGAGCCAACATTTTTGGCCAAAGGGAGAGAAGGGACAAGACGGCAAACCAGTGCTAGGTTCAGTCATCTCTTGTGGTTAACGAAAACACAGGTTTATAATAGAGAGTGACAAACAATGATGTGTGATAGACTTTTACCCTTAACCCTGTCCCCACATGAAGAGAGCAATATGAAGGCTTCATTTCTTCACATAAGAGCAGGATTAACATGGATGTTTAAATTTTCCTTATTCCATTAATTTACCGGCATCTTCACACACAACCATCTCAAGGGTTTACAAAAGATAGTCCGAAAAAAAGGGGGAAATAGGGCGACTCTCTGTGCCAACCTGTCAGAGGAGAATGATCAGAGAGCTTGAAAATTACAGAAAGGCACCAGAAACTTGAATAAACAGTCCTTACAACCAAGGTTTACAGAAGATGTCTGAATGCAGAACATGCTAAATCTAGGAGAAAGTGGGCTTCAGCAGGAGAAAACCACACCTGTTACCTCTCTTGTCAGCTAAGAACAGGAAGCCGAGGCTACAGTTCATACATGACAACGTAGTTCCTTGAAAATTCTTTTTAAACAGCATTAAGATCCCCCGATATTGTTTGAATAAAAAAATACAGTTTCTCATTTATGTTATTTATGTAAAGCATGCCTCCTGCAACATTTATAATCCTTACTGTCTAAAGCAGCGATCAAAAGTGTGGCTAATTTTTACTCAAAATTGTGGTAACGACACAGCGTCAAGAGTTCGCTGCTGTGTGACTTCAAGCAGGAGTGGAAGAGCATTAAACATCAGGACATGTGTCATGTGTTTGATTTTGTTGACCATGAAAATCTGTGTATGCCTGATTTTTTAAAACATAGAAAATTAATCGGAATAATGACCTTTGAACACTGGCAGCAAGGGCAAAAAATAACAAATATTCTGGAGGCGATTTTTGACATCCTTTTCATTCACATTAAAAGCAACAGATCAAATATGAACGGAGGCCGAGTGACACCAATGATTTTTCTGTTCTTCTGAGCTGCAGTTCTGTCTTAAGTTGTCACAGCACAGCCAGTGCTGCTTTAGGAGCTGTGCTGTGCATTATGGGAGGAAAGATAGCGGGCTACACAGATTTGATGTCCATGCAGATGTATGTATTTATTAATGTGGGACACCCCTTATGATATCAGTGCATGAATATGTGGGGATTTTAATGTTTGCTGGTGTCTTCAGCACCCCATAGGGGACACCAGATTGCACGGTAACGTATTATAACGTAACATGTAGATGCTCAAAGAGAAACTACTAGTGATGCAGAAAAGAAGAGTCAAGGTTTAAAAGGGAAAATCTCCTACTTGTATAATCTGGACTAAATCATTGGACTTTGAACACTTCGGGAATCAGTCCATGTTGTTGAGTCCTGTGGTGATCTGCTGTAGAGACCTGTTAATATAGTCATGGATGTTGTGTCTGAGCACAGAAAGTGACTGAAAATTTGTTATCAGCCTAGTTGTCTGGTAGCTGCTACTACAGCGGTGTGGTGAGTTAACTCATCACCCTGTTTGTGTTGGTGGGTCCATTGTGCCTTGCAGAGAATGCCCACTTGTACCTGAACACCTCTCTCAGCACTATGTGTGAAAACAACCTTTGAGTGACCCCCACAATCCTTTTTCTTTTAAATGAACTTGACTGTAACTGCACAGGAAGCCATGAACATGCTAAATGCTTGGTTTTGAACACAGGACACATGGAGTCATGATTACAGTGTAATTAGCCCGTTAGTGAATTACTCCTGTCAGAGCGAATCCTCCAGACGGTCTTCATCTGCAGGCTGAGCAGAGCGGGAGGAAGCAGAGAGACACTTGGGATGACCGTAATGATCCTGAGAAGCAGCCGGCCGTATTCCAAGTGTCCTCTCTCCTCTTGATTAAGGGCTTGAGGGGATGTCTGAGTGAGGCACACAAGCAGATAAAGAAACAGCCGTTGTAATGCCTAAGAATCACTGCGCGCATTGTGAGGTTAGAATGGGACACATTCTGCAGAGAAATCCTTAGTTTTCTTTTATTCTGTCATGCACGCGATTACAGTGCACAAGAGAATTAACTTCAGACCATTTCTTAGGCACATATAAGGATTAGGATCAGAACTATTAATGCTGCTTCTCTGGCATGACACTTCATTGATAGGCAGACGCTCTGCAGGCTGGAGTAATAAAAACGGAGCATTGCCTGATAAAACCCCGAGCGAGAGGACGTCTGGCATGTTAAATGTCAAATAAATAAACATTCTCTCTGGACGATGAGCTGGAGAGACCACATCCCTGCGTATTTTAATAGACACATGAGGATTTATGGCATGTCAGCTACAAATGGAGCAGTGTGAACTTATTATTTCTGTCATGCTTTTTGTCAACAACCTTTTGTCTCCTGATGAAAACTAGACAGTAACTAATAAAAACAAGTGCACATGGACAAAAAATAAATCTAAATTATGTATGGAAAGGTTGGATGAGTTAATAGGGACATTATGTCACAGCTGCCTTGGCTTCATGGTGGCGGGATAAGTTGTGGAGCGATTCAATCAGAGATTCTCTTTATGAATAAATAGTCTTGTAGAGTAGGTTCACTGTTCGTTGCACATCTTACTAGCATTTAATAAAGGGTTATTAGATGTTTCATTTAATCCAAGTGTGAAAAATGATTCAGAAATTCAAGTAAACATATAAAATGCGTTACCCTTTATACTTCATATTTTAGTCGACTAAATTTACAATAGACTTCATCAACTAAAAATGGACTAAAATTAAAATAATTTCAATGACTACATTATGACTAAAACTGAAAGACATCTTAGGCAAAAGTCGTAATGCTGAGTACCAGTAACCTCGGAACTGGGAGTGACATCATCTCCGACTTATCAGCGTTCCAGTTGAAGTCTGAAAAAAACATGCCAATCTAACAGGCTATTGTTAGCTGTTGTTAGCACGCCCTGCGTTGTTGTTCACAAATATCACATGAAGAATGTGATTATCATTTTTGTAAATATAAGTCTAACAATACTGTGTATACAGCTGATCTAGAGTGACACACCCCAGTCAAAAGTGCAAATAAATTGATTATTACAGGAGCTAAATAAGGGTTTACACTGGGGGCATCCATCTTCGATTGTCAACTCGGGGGTGGCGAGGTTTCACCGAGTTCACAGTAGGAAATTCCGACTTCGGGGGGCGTTCCAGTAGCAGTTTTCTACTCTGAACTCGGAAATTCCTACTTCTGACAACAACTGGAACACACCAAAAGACGTGACCCAAGCCAAAGTGTGTGTTTGTTGTGATGCTAATAAATTAGCTCAGACTTTACCCAGAACTCTGCATTGCTTTACAAAAAATTTCAGGATGCAAAGTGAAGAGGTAATGTATCTCTTTCTAGTTAAGTAGCGGTAGTTTTTGATGTGTGACAACAAGCAGTTTTTGGAAAACTTAGTATCGTAGTTTTGTAGCCGGCTATATATCGCTACTTACAGCCCGGTGCTCTAAGACGTGTCCGAATAAAATAAATTTGCTCTAGTTTTAATTGTCTTGTTCCTGAAGTTGAGTATCCAGGCCAGTCCAGCTCTGTCCGACCCAACCGCGAAGCTAAGGAATAGCATTTATAGATAATCTATTTTGATGCTATAAAACTCATCTTAAAGTGTGTATTTTGATCAGGCATATATCTAAAAGTGAGACTATTTTGTAATTACTTAGAAACTCCTCACAGTCCCTTTAAGTACAGTAGGCTCTGAACAAAAGCTCCAAAAAAGTTTCACAAGAACTTAAAGATTTTTTTTTATGTAATAAACCTAAAACTTGACTTGAATATAAAGTTGAATGTTTAGAAAGAGAACTGCCTTGTGGCCTTTGCTGTGGCCACAATAGACCTTCTATACTTGAAAATCCTCTAGACATGATAGCAAGTGCCGGAACAATTGTTCTGCTCTGAATAAGTTAGAGGCTGCATGATGGCACAAGGTAGCGCACGAGCCTCACAGAAAGAAGGTTGCTGGTTGGATCTCTGTGTGAGTCAGGATATCTCTGGGTGCAGTTTGCCTGTTCTCCCTGTACATGCATGGACTCCCTCCAGGTGCTCTTCCAGCAGACTTAAAACATGCTTGCTTAGGTTGACTTTATATTTCTCTAATTAAGAGTGTGAATAGTTACCTGCCTCTATATGTGGCCCTGTGATTGGTTGATGACCAGCTCAGGGCTACCCTCCTTTTCACCCAAAGTCTGCTGATTTAGGCCCCAGCAGCTCCAAAAGTAAATCAAGTGGAATAAAGAATGGATGGGTAGAACTTTTTTGAAATGTACGTAATTGCAACTTTTGTTACATTTTAGTTATTGTAATTATCATTATTATTATTAGGCTGAGATCACCCTTTAAATTTGGCCAATTTGGCCAACGGGCAATCACATTAACACCAAAGTTGTTCACTTGGTTACCAAAGTTTTGAGGAAATTTGCGTCCTTTAAAAATGTGTTGAAAATCTTTCTTTTTTCAAAAACAGCCAGTAAAGAACAGATAAAAAAACAAGAAACTCAGCTCGACACTGACAAACTGATCTCACCCCTTTTGTTTTCTTGCCTCCACATAATAACTTTTGTTCTCTGGGGTTATGTTTAAACATGTTCTCAAACCACTGTACCTGAGCCGATTAAACAGCAAACAGTTTTACCTTCATGCTCCCCTGAGTTGCTTCAATTAGGTAATTAATTCTACTTCTCCCTCATCAGGTGAGCTGCAGCACAGGTTGGTTGGTTGGTTTGTGTAATTAGACTCAAACGTTTCGATGTCGGCTCGTGTTTAGCCGAACGCTGATTACTTCACATTCCAAACAGCCTCGAGTCAAAGCAATCACAGGAGCCGGAGTCAAAGCTGTGATTGTGGCTAATCATCAAACTGCTTCATAAAACAGTCCTTATGTTGTGAGGCAGGAGAGGAGCCATGTTTGATGGTGAACATGAGAACAGAAGACTGTCAGCTGGAGTCATCAGTTTGATTTAAAGATCAGAAAAACTGCAGCAGCTGATTCGTTAGATGTCAAAAAGAGGAAAGATGTTAATGTTTGATGTTTCTTCAGTCATATTTGCTCATTTTACAGAACAGCCTCTTTTTTCTTCATCATTATGTGATGCAAGAATGTACATATTATTAGAAAACACAACAAAAACACAAACACAAGGACGATAAGCAAAGTCACTAAATAAATGCCTTACTGATGAATAAGTCTTCTTTACACATTATGTTGAACCATTTGCACATTTTTGATCAATAAAACTTTCTTACTTGTAATATATTGTTGATCATTTGAGTTGCAGATGTGTTTGCATTGGTTTTGGTAAAATATTGTTGCAACTTTAAACAGGAGAATGATGGGAATTCCAGCTCCTTTTACTGACCTGGATCATTTGGCTCAGTAAGATACAATCATAGATATGAGGTTCATAAGATATCAACATTTTTAAATTAGACTTGATTCATGTGTGTATTTCATTATAAGTCTGTTAGATAAGGTAACTCCAAAAGATATGGTCAGTTTGATTACAAAAATAAAACATTTAGAAAAGGTCAGAAATGGGTCTAAGACTGATATTTTGGTGAAGATCCTGATCCAGATTCAGGTCCAATAATTTTGTGAAGTACTTTTTATCAGTGCCAGAGAGGGCAATTTTCCACATAGATGTTGATTAATAACTTGATAAGTTCTTAATCAACTTTGAAGAAAGACAACACCTGTTGTATCATATTTCATTAATGTATTTTTTGGGCATTTTTCGCCTTTATTGATTGGAGAGAGACAGTGGATAGGCTTGTGAAAGGGGGTGAACTCTGCAAACTGGTCACAGGCTGGATTCGAACCCAGACTGGCAGAAGTATGTACATGGGACATGCATGGTTCCTAACCACTCCGCCAAACCAGCAACCCCTGTTGTACATATTTGATACATACTTTTATGATACCTCTATCGAATCAATATGATCAACAAATTACTAAAAAAATGTGGGAAATGTTCTCAAATGGATCATCAGTTGCCCAAACCACCTAACATGTCAAATGAGATACAAAATAAATATGTTAAATTTAATGAAAATTTAGATTTTTTTGGATTTCAGTAGCAAGTGAAATAGATATTTGGGCTAAAAAAAGTTAGACTTTTCAAGCAAAAATGTGTGTTTTCAGGCATTAAAGGGTTTAGGGAATGTTTGTCATGGCACAAGGGGGCTTTTAGGGGTGATCAGAATCCTAATGTGGATCCTGGGACTTTTTAAAAGAATTTTTGAATTGTAAGGAAGGCCTTTTTTTTTAGCATTTGTCAATAACTTGCTTGACAATGTTGGTTATGCCTTGGTGGAAGTTTGTGCGCTTGAAGTACCTATAGTTTGGTCTAAATTTCAAATAGGTTATATAACTCCTCTCCTTTTATTGTGTCCCTGTTCTAAAACAACACACAAAGCCCTATAATAGATGCTAATGCTAATATTAAAGTTCCCCTTAATTTCAGTGAAGCATCCAAGTGCATAGAAAACTATCAAGAAGACAACTAAGACAATCTAAAGCAAAACAAGAGGATCAGACTTTGCTATTTATATGACTGACACGCTTACTGTACATTATTTCCTAATTTTCATGCAGGAATTCTTGGTTCTGTCCTCTATCATGTGGTATAAACACACCACACAGCCTGTTGTATCATCTTTGAGCATAGCTAACTGTGACACTGATTAGTGTTCACACAAGTTTTAGATATATACCTTCCTGTTTTCTTGTTACTGGGAGTATTATGCACATGGGAGTGCACAGGAATAGCTCACCAAGGAGCTCAGCAAAAAGACACACTGTCCCTCAGCTTTCTATCATACTATGTACTCAAAACTGAAATTTGAATGCTCTGATATCTAGAGGCAGATGTGTGCTGCTGGGCATCCTGTGTAAGTGTGTTTTGATTTCGCAGATGCGTGTCCACTGCTCTCAGACAAAGCAGAAACACTCTGCCCCACAGAGGATGCTTTAATGCCAAGTTGTGTACTGATTCTGTTTGCCTTTGTAAGCTAGAAATGCAGGTCTGTTTTTTTTTTTTTTTTAAATGTATTTTTGGGGCATTTTGTGCCTTTATTGATAGGAGAGAGACAGTGGATAGGCTTGTGAAAGGGGGTGAGAGAGTAGGGGAAGACACTCTGCAAACTGGTCACAGGTGGGATTTGAACCTGGACCGGCAGAAGCACATACATGGGGTGCCTGGTTGCTAACCACTCTGCCAAACCAGCACCCCGATGCAGGTCTGTTTATCTAAGCTTTTTATATTTACCTATAAAATCCCTCACCCGAGATTCAACCACTAATTAGTTCTTTTAATTGCTTCCAGGTGAAGAAACAAGGTTGAATGGTGATATGTGTGTTTAAGTAAAAAGGAAAAACCTGTTTATCACTGAGGAAATGTTGGCGCCAGTTGTATGAAGCATTCAGCTCTTTACATGTCATAATATTTGAAAAACACAAGTGACATTGAAGAAGAAAGAGGAGACCGAGGCTCGGACACAGCGCACGCTTTCCCACCGCCGGCAAATCGAATCATTTTTGAGGCGACGAAAGCTTGATTTTCCTCCAACTCCATCTCCCCCGCCTGGCCGCTCCACATCACCAGCTCCTCGCTCGGAAAGAGGGGAAGGCCATAATTGACCTTGGCCACCGACAGCGAGAGGGCCAAAACTGCTCAGCCTCACATAATCAGCCGCCGCCGCCAAAAGAAGAAAAAGAAAAAAAAACAGCGGCGGAAATAAAGGAGAGATGAAGAGCTAGGTGGAGGTGCGACTGAAAAGGCAGTGATTGAGTAAAAGAGAGCGAGGAAGGAGCGTGATTGGGGGCAGAGGGATCCAGCTTCTGCAGAAAATAACATCTAAGGACAAATAGATGGAGACAGATGGAGGGAGTGGGAGTTTAAGCTAAGAAAAAGGACAAGAGAGAGCAAGAGAGTCGCTCTTAACAACCAACCTTTGGATAAAAACACATAACAGGTCGTGATTTCCAAGCATGACCGCCCAAAAGTGGGTGAGAGGATGCTGGGATGAGGAGGGGGCGTCCGAATTAATATGCAGAGTGGCTGCTCACTTCCCCACTGTGGAAACCAAGAAATTGTTTATTAATGCTGCCAGCATAAAACCTATTAATCCATGGAAAAAGGTCAACCTCCAGAAAGCTGAGCTGCATTCACAATGCTAAGCCGCTCTCATATGTAGCAGCGTCACGTCGGCAGTGTGTGCGCAGACAATGGGGGCTTTCAGCAGACCTGTCTGATTATCCCACCCTGAGAGGGAGAGGAGGAGGCGCAGACCAGCTGAGGAGAGGCTCTCGTAAACAGCTGGGTGTTTACGACCTGTTTTTCAGCGTGAGTGTTGGGTTTGAATATGACAGCATAAAAACAGAGCAGGGGGCGTCATAAAGGAGATTTGTTCACCAAGCTTCACTTGCAGGGATGCTCGACTGTACAGACAGCTAAACCCTCCCCAAAAAGGACCCTCAGCAGCAGGTAGAGCAGCATGCATACTCAATATCATGGCATGTAAACCCATTTACTACTATGAATGTTGTCTTTTTTGCCTTAAATTACCAGTTGAGTTAATTATTTTGCACCTATTTTAAGGTAAAAATAAGACATTGTAGCAAGTATTTGTTTTTTTAAGTTGTAAATGCTTGAATCTGTGTGTAATCACAAGAAAAGATACAAAAGAGATTTGAATTTTCCACAGGTTCTTCTTTATAAACATTCTAAATGAACATGTATAACACTTTTAAGAAGACAAAACCAAACCTCTGCCTATTTTAGATTAGATGAATTAGATTAGATTAGGTAGTACTTTACTGGTCTCTTAAGAATCAGTTGCAGTTGATTATTACAGATAAAAAAAATATAAAATGAGAATGCCGATCACAAGGCAAAAAAAGGAAAAGACGGGCAAAAATACATTCCAGTATGACACTTATATTTATCAATTCCAAAATTTTTACATTATTTACACGGAAACCACTTTTTGTCTGAATCCTCTCTTTACTCTCCGGCTCAGTCAGCTCACTTCCCGTCCCTCCCTGTCAGGCAATCCAGCCTTTACCGTAATTTACCGTGTATCAGTTGAAAGCTTCTCAGCTTTCAGAATACATTGGAATTATTTGAATAGCATGGATACTCAAGGAGTTACTTATAATTCACTTTGGGTGTAAAAGTTATGATTTTGGGATCTTGGGGTGTCCATTTTGTTTTCAAGGGCCCCTGGTTGGCCCTTACTTAAATGGGACCCACCTCTGGTCAGGAACAGAAAAATTGTAATCTTAAATCAGACAAAAAAACAAGAAAAAATGCAAAAAAAAGCTGACAAACTTTAATGGTTGGTGCTTGAAGTGAAATAGTTTAATGAACTTTATCCAGTAAATATGTATAATTGGTAATAATTGCTGTTGTTTCTTTTCAGTTGTTTTGGGGCCAATTTCAAATGGACCGTGGGCCACATTTGGCCCTGGACCTTAGCTTGGGCACCTCTGCTGTAGAGGATCAAATGCATCCCTCTGCACACTCCTGACAAATAATATTGATACTGTATCTACGATAATGAGTCCTGAAGTATTGATCTTTACTCACTCTAATTGATCCTTTTGTGCAGTTTTCCTCCTCGGCCTGTAAATCATCATTATATCTTTATCCATAAAACAGGGAGCCAGCAGACTGCCAGCTCACCGCCTGATATATGATTTAACTTCAACGTTAATTCCTCCCCACCAGCCCATTTTAGTGCAGTCACCTTGACACACTAAAGCGACACATCCTTTTTAACCAGACTGAACAAAAATACTCTTTTAACTGAACAAGTGAGATAAAAAAAACAGTAACACCTCTGAGCTGTTTGGCCACCAGAAGCACTTAAGTGTTCAATAAAGTTTCCCTGAAGGCAGAGCCCCTTTAACACGGGCCCGGTGCAGCTCCCCTGGCAGACATGCACACAAACACACACTCCGGCAGCCCATGCTAAGAAATGTTCCAGAGAAGAGCAGCTATTCTCTGTGGGCAACACACCTGTGGCATGTGCGGCGCAGACTGGATTTAGGTCACAATCTGGGGTTTGGAAATAAGCAAGATATTTTCTTCACTTCAACACTACACTGGAGAGGAACCTGCTGCAAACTACAAGGACTTGAATGCATCATGGTTTCCACGAGTCGACCATATTGCATCCACGTCTTTTAGAAATAACGCAACGCAGACACCAGCTGCATCTCAAGGTCATTTGCACCATCTACTGGCACAAACAAACAAATCAACAAAACTAACGATCACAAGGACAAACTGCAAGAATATTCGCTATCACTTTAAACCTGAACTAAAAACTAACAAGAGTCTCTGCGAATGTTTAAAACTAATTATTCAGATATGCTCTCAAAAATCAGTTAAAGGGTAACTCCACGCTGCAGCCAAAGGTCATGGTTATTGGATTAATTATGCAAACTGCACTCTAGGTGCAATCCCCAACAAAAGAAGGAAAAACATCATAAGTGTACAATTAATACCCATTTCTCTACCTGGAAAAACATTGGAATATTAACCTGGAGAAACGAATATAATGAATTGGAGCTTGTGCTCGGATGGAGCATCACTCCAGGAGGTACATTTCTGTTCAATTGTAACAGAAGAAGAAAAAGAGCTGGTCCTTGATGTACATGTTATGTGAAACCCTTCGGATTAAACAGATAATCCGGTTTATTAATGTTTAAAATAATGTGAGCTAAAATGTACTTTTCTCTACTCAACCTTGAACCTGTTGTATGTCTATTAGTGTATATATTAAACTACAGTTGGCTCTGAATTATTGACTCTCGTGCCCCCCTTCAGGATTATTGTCAACAACAACCAAAAAGGTAATTCAAACTTTAAATTAAGTTTTTCTAAACACATCCTAACATTTGAACACTAATTTTCCATTATGTCTAACAAACACAGATATCAGAAGACTTTATTTACCCTTGTTATATCAACACAAAATGTAATTAATATTCTATCCCTCATTCTAGGGCTGGAAATAAGGCTTGAAAGAAAACTTACAAGTTATTCCTAACAAAATGTCACAGAGGAGTTTTGCCCTATCTTAAAAAAGATATGTCACAAACTGAAGTACATTTCCCTCTTAGAATTAGGTTCATTGCCAAAAATGTCAATTAAAGTATTAAAGTCTTGTTTTATGCGTTTGATGACTGCTTACATTTGTATAAAACTGTTGAATGTGCTTTTGTCTTGGCCAGGTAGTTTAGTAGTATAGTAGTTTGGATGTAGGCAGGCTTTTCTACATCAACACTGAAAGCTGCACTCAGAGAAGGATTAAACATTAAAAAATCAAAGGTAAAAAAAAATATATACAAAAACCAAGTGGCAACTCATATACCTGCAAACTTCAAGACTCAACAAAAGTTTTAAATCCAGAATAACAATTTTGATGTTTTGAAATTTAAAAAAAATCCACATCAAACATTTACCAAAAGAAAAAACAAATAAAAAAGCACATGTAGAATTTTATATAAATATCACCTATGATGCAGCTGTAGCCAATCACAGTGCAGGTTTTTGGACTGGCACATGTGGTGCTCCATCAAAATTTCAGGGGGGGACCATGCCCTGATTTGGCCACGCCCCTGCCCAGACAAGTCACACCCCCACGATTTAATGAACACCACATAGAGTGCTAAATATTTGACCAAAACAGTTTGTATATGTTTACATGCATGAAAAACATAATTTGGTAAAATAAAAATGTTTTCACTTTTAAAGATTATGCATCATCATTAAGGCCATCTCTCAAGGTCATGCCTTTGCGATCTTGGACTCCAACATGTTATCAATTCAACATCATGATTATATGCCAAGATTTTGTTAATCAGAGGGTTTTTCTTGCCGTTATGATAGATTCATGTTGGGTGTTGAATGTGGAAGAATTATTCTTCAGCCTGCTCTACAGTAAAGTATCTCGAGATAACACTTATGAATTAGCACTATACAAATAAAGATTGATTGTCTGATTGATTGATATGTTGTTTTGTTCTGTATTAAGGTCACACTGACTTTGACCTTGTACCTCCATTATGTTAGTCTATTATGTCAGAGTGGACATTTGAACAAAAAAGTGATTTCAAAGGGAAAAATTGAAGACAAACTGCCTCAATACTTTGAATAATGACTATTAGACCATCACTTATCTATTGCAGGGGGCTGAAGCCTAATGTAGATGTGATTGGGAAAGCGGCAGGGCACAGCCTGGACTGATGCTAGCCAATTACAGGGATGACATAAAGAGACTGACAATAATTCTCAGATGTCCAATTTGGAGTCAGCAATCAAACTTATTAGCTTGTTTTTGGTCTTTGGGATGAAACTGGAATACCCAGAGACAACCAATGCATGCACAGAATCTCACATGGGACGGCTCTGACTGACTCTGGGAGTTGAACCATGCAGCAACCGCTTGCATGAGGCACTGGCATCACCTGATGCACCACAGCGGCTCTTATGCTGCGTTCACACCGCAAGCGACCCAGCTACCAAAATCGCGTCACCCACTGACATAGTGTCGCGCGTCCATAAATACCTCATTTTGGTCATCGGCCGTCGCTTGGTGACGTCACCGCGATCATATCATATATCATATAATAGGATGTGTAAGCAGACATTATTCCAGGTGTATCCTTTTCATTCACTTATCAAACACAAAACACTGCAGCTGATGCCCTGCAGCAGCATTATCTGTGAGTTTACCGCGGTCCGTCTAGGCGAAACTAATGTCAGTGAGGACATCATCCGCCCTGTAGTCTGGATGAATAACTGTTTGTCTAGGGTATTGTCACACGTACACACACCGCTGATTGGCTGATGCTGCACAGCCACACAAGACATTGCCTGAATAGATCAACTTTTTTTAACTTTGACATCGCGCGACGAGTGAAGTGATCATCTTGTACGCGACCATCGCATCGCGGGTGGGTTAGCCCCGCCCCATCGCAGCTGTACCTTGACTTTGAATGGAGAGTGATCGCTGAGGTAGTACAAGTAGCGTCCGGTGTGAACGCACCATTTGACTTCCAAATTCAAATTGACAGTGCAAAGATTGAACATACTGCCTCAAAGCTATCAGAAGATTTAATCTGTACAAGCAAAGAATAAACACAATATTGTGATCATGACCTCCAAAATGTGAAAAGCACATGGGTAAATGAATGTGGACATCCATGGAAAATGTTTAGAAACCTCTTTCATAATAATAATAATAATACATTTTATTTAAAAGCGCCTTTCTAAGCACTCAAGGACACTTTACAAATACATCATAAAAACACAGTGCATTAAAATCACAATAAAAATAAATAAAAACAACATACAAGAGTGGCACAGAAGTTAGAGTTTAGATTGATAAACTGTCTCTCTCGGTCCTGGAGGCACACAAACACATAATCAGCCTTTCACAACAGTCTGAAAAAGCCTCAGAATTTGTGCCCAGAAGTTCTTTTGCTCATGCTAAATAAAAAATAACACATTATTACAGGAGTGCTCTCTGTGGAGCGGACGCACAAACAAAGCACAACCCACCCACGCTGTAATCAGCAGGTTTTTCGAGCACTCCTCATCGTGTGTGTGTGAGTGTGTTTGTCCACTCTGCTGCTGTTGAACTGCAAATTGGTGCCAGATTGGTGTCAAGGCAGCCAGAGAGTTTTTTTCTCTAGATTGGCTACTCATCTCCTGTCAGGCGAGCCGGCAGCCTGAGTGGGGCAACAAGCTGACAGAAACCTATGACTGACAGAAAACTAGACTAATGCTGCAACATAATTTTACTGATCATGTTTCATTGTCTCCTGCACCAACACTGATCAGAGCGGAGCAGCAGGTCTTCTTCAGACAGTTGTCTCTGAACCTCTGTGGTTCTTCTCCAAACGTGTTGCTCTGAGCTCAGATCTGATCTCAGGAAAAAAGAAAAAGTCACTCTATGCCTGATCAGGTGAACAAGGAGCACGATCAGCTCTTTGGTTTGTTTTTGGGACAGAAACTGCTTTACCGAGAGCACAGTGTGAGCTGGAGCGTCGTCTTCATGAAGAATAAAACCATTTCTCCACAGCTGTGGTCTCTTTTCTTCAGACTTTCTCTCAGTTTTCTTTATAGATTAGATTAGAAAGAACTTTATTCATCCCATTGGGAGATTCCTTCTGGGAAACTTAACCCTATAAAGCCAATTGTATCATATTTGATACATACTTTTATAATACCTCTTTCTACTTAATATGATCAACAAATTACAAAAAAACCCATCTGAATACAATCAGATAAATGATAAAAATGTCCTCAAATGGATTATCAGCTGCCAAAAACACCTAATGTATCAAATGAGATACGAAAAATTGATATGTTGAATTTTATGGACATTTTGATTTTTATGGATTTTAGCAGAAAGTGAAACAAACATTTCCGGTTCCAAAAAATCAGAATTTTCTGGCTATAATCTATGGTCTTGGGCCTTATGGGGTTAAGCTTCCAGTAGCACCATTTATAGCAGACAAGAAGATATATAAAAAGAGATATATATAAAAAGGAACATAAATACAAAATAAAAAAAGAAATATGGCTGCTGGCTGGCTACTGCTCCTACTCGTCTTCAGTCTTCCTGTTACTCATCATCTCCACCAGTGAGGAGTTGTACAGTCTGATGGCCTGAGGGTTAAAATAGTTTCTCAGGTCTTGTTTACACAAAGACATCCTCACCTAAAATGCAAAGGTTTTTCTTTTGCATATTCAAACTCAATTCGCATTCAGACTGACATGCTAGAAACAAATGACACCGCTGTAGTGTGCATGCCAGTCCAGTAGATGGCGATGTAGGTTTGCAGAGACACAGCGCTGCGACAACACATGTACGAAGAAGCAAAACTTTTCACAAACAACAATGGCGAGTGGTTGCACAAATAAAGATCTATCTGGATAGTTCTGTCTGGATAACAAACCGAGCACAGTAAGCAGCTCACATGTTGCCCGGTAGATGTCCGAATCTGTTGTTGTTCCTGGTATGTGCGCACAGCCTTTATGTGAAAGAGTACTGCGCATGCGGAAAACACACACTGAAACGCTCCGACTCTGGTTTACATGGAACTGCATGGAGGAGCGTTTTAAAAACTCTCCACCCTGGACCTTGGTTCAAGAGTTTGTGGATTCAGGCACTCCATGTACCATTCCCATGTAAACGGGAGGCCAAAACATAATGAATGCGCAATGTGCAGAATAGGTTCCTCTGGTTGCTGATGATGGTGCAGAGGGCTACTATCATCATCCATAATGTCCAGCAGACATCACTTAATGTAAACAAAGGGCAGGTGTGTATGAATATATTATTATTTAACACTCAGAGTGACTGTGAACCTCGTGGTTCATCCTCAAACACACCTGTAAGACAGAATAAAAGAAGACGTTTGTGATGTTGTGGAGCTGTTGTTCCTCTCTGTGTGTTTCCGTCTCGGCTCTGCTGGGGTTGTTTACACCCTCAGGAACAGCGGGTCAGTATTTTTGAAAACAAAAGTGCATGTCCTTGTCTTGTTAATTCACCTGTTGGTGACTTTCTTACTTTATTCCTTTGCAGTTAAACATCTTTTTACTGCCAAAGCTTGTGAGCATTAGTTTGTATGAACAGACTAAAGAGGGCGGTCTCAGAATCTTCATCATCTTTCAGAAGATTATATTTTGTAGCTTCATCATCTCATGAGCTTGCAGCTGTCCTGCTGTCTGTAATGGTGTTTCATTTGCTCCTTATTTGTAGTTAGTCTGGCTCCGAAGGCCACTTTGAGTTGTTTAAATTTAGTTAATGGACAAACCCAGACTCCCCTCTGTTTTATAGGCTCGTCTGTCACAGCTGAAGGCTTCAATTTACTAAAACAATTCCAGATAAATCTATTATGATGATGCTGCAAAACTCTTAAGGATAATGATGGTGATATTTCAAATCTCTCTTTTGTAAAAATGTCTCATAAAACCCTCTCATTAATAGAGTGTCTGTATTCTTATTCATTATTGTACTTAATCAACAGCTAAAGTTTTAACAAAGACATACAGCGCTTAACAACTTTATTAGAACACCACCTCATGAGGTTTATGCCACAGATGCATTAAATTTACAGCACTGGTAATTGCTAAATCATTTATATGTTTCTGTTATGGTTAATACACTGATATGTAGATACTTCTTAACTTAAATGATAATTGCAATGATAAAATATAATTATTGTTATCCATGAATTTTCAAAATTAATGTTTCACTTAAAAAAGTCAATAGTAAAGTTCATTATTATTCACAGATTGAGATGTCGAATTATAGTTGTTTACTTTCATTCCTGAAGGTAAATTTACTTGAATATTCTGTTTATCCAATGAAAATGACATTTTCAGTTTAGACAATATCTTAAGCAGATATTTTAAACAATTTCTACAATATTTACATTTTTTTGCTTTTATGAGAGATGGTCTGATAGATTTGGTACACACTGTTAATGTTAAGAACATTCAAGAGATAGTTAAAACATTTTGGGGGGTGTATGAGGTACATGGCATTAGCCACAGTGACTAAGGGCCTGTACAGAAATAGTCAGCACAGAAGCTAGAGCCACACATTCTTCATTATGTAACCATCTCTGCTTAATTTAAAGAGTTACAGTTATAAACACAACATGGAGTGATTGTAATGTACATCTAAAATATTGTTAACAACTGGCTTTCCTGATAACCTTGCAGTACAGCTGGATCTGCCTGACCCTTTATATGTGATCAGCCAGATCTGCCTCATTTCTTGAGTTTATTTGGATAGGACATTACATATAAATGAACATACAATGTTGTGGAAGCCCTTACAAGATTGATCTGAATATGCCTGATTTAGCACAATGCTAATTTCCATCCCTTGTCCCATCCATTTTGGAAAGCTCCAAGTCAATAATCAGGCACATCATCCAATCAGAGTGCTTTTAAATGCCAAAAGATGGAAACTACAAGCGAGACAACAGCAGAAAGAGATTAGCATAGATGCTAACAGCCTCAGTAGCAGTTCTGACAGCTCTGGACCAAATTTCTTTATCAAATGAAAAACAAATATCACTGAAAGCACTTCTCCATAGAGAGGATATTGTTGCTCCCCTTCTGACATGTTTTGGCAAGAGTTTGTTCTATTGACTGGTTCATTTCTTGTACTTAAAGGATAAGTTTGGTTTCTACAGCTTTCACATTGTTCATAGAATGAAGCACAACAATATACTCACCCAGAAGGCTTTCCTGATCCAAACAGGGCTTCGGGAGATATTTAGATCCAAAATCGAGCGGCAGACATCCGTATAATGGTAGCACATAGGGCAAATATTTCACCAATATTTCATCATGGTCCGCTCACGCTACTCCTCCATTACAGTCTGTGTCACTCCAGACATGTCTTTGTGACTGTGCTGACCTCTGAACTGAAGACTGCTCTCTGGCCAGCTGTTCTCCTTTCGATGAGCTCCTCATCTGTAAACTCTGGCTCAAAACTATAAGGACACCCATCATATTCAAAGTTCTCCTCCACAACATCTTCATCCGATAGATATTCGTCCATTTTGCACAAAACTGGAAGAAGAAAGTTGTTGTGTAGCCGGCGGTCGCCCCTGAAACAAAGAGCTATACTGCGCATGCAGAGGCAAACGTTCTTCTTCAGTTCAGAGGTCAGCACAGTCACAAAAACATGAGTGGAGTGACGCTGACTGTAATGGAGGAGTAGTGCGAGCGGACCATGATGAAATATTGGTGAAACTAATGAGTTTTTGGACGATTAATGCAGTTTTAGGAGCGGCGCAATACATGCCCTATATGTGCTACCATTATACGGATTTCCGCCGCTCGATTTTGGATCTAAATATCTCCCGAAGCACTGTTTGGATCAGGAAAGCCTTCTGGGTGAGTATATTGTTCTACTTCATTCTATAAACAATGTGAAAGCTGTAGAAACCAAACTTATCCTTTAACATTTGGGCAGTCTTCCCCACCTTCTACAGTATCTTATTGGCTCGTAATGAATGTGATTGATAGAACAATCTTCCAATCATATGGTTTTGAAAGGTTTGGTTCATTCCCAAACACTTTCTATGGGCTGTTGACCAGATGAGATAAATGTGAAAGTTGATTTGGTGTGTCCGGTTGATGCAGCTCAAACAGCCCAACTTAAAAATCCAGAACTATCCTTTAAACAATTTCCTTAATTGTTCGTGTATACCCTTTATTCTGACTCTTGGCTCTGTTTGACCTCTTTTGCCCAATATGCTGTTTAGGATTTTGTTCACATCACAAAAGCTGAGGTATTGAGAGTTAAATTCAAGAAGCAGTCTCATATGAAGGAAATGGTGCATTGAACAAGCTCCAAGAATAAAGTGATGCACATAAATAAGCATTTGAAAAGTGATGCATCAAGCATTGTCACTGTGGGTTATAAATGACTCCTGCTTTCAAAGATAACCCCACGAGATCTTGAGCAGAGCCAGGGATGTCCTGCACTCCTGCACCATGAAACCATTTTTCATCGCTGACTCTGGAGGTTTTTAGCATATCTATTGTGCTCTCCTTTGGGTCAGAGCTGAACTGAACATGCTGGCTCAAGAATAAAGTGCTCTATTTTCATACAAGCAGAGGCAGAACAAACCCAAGAGCAATGCCATTTCTTACTTGGAGCATACTTTATTTTTTCTCTTCTCGTCTTTTCTCCGATTCTGTTTCTCTGGAGGAACGGCAAAGCAGAGGTTGTATTTATGCAGATAAAAAATAGTGCACTGCAATTTTGGGACTAGATTTGGCATGAAATTGTGCCTGAGCACCAGCTCTCATCAGGAATGCATGGGGAAGCGTGACAATTTCATGGCTCCCAAATTGTTTCAGGGAAGAGGTGCCTGAAGGATGCAGGACGTCCACGTTTGACACGGTTCTGGGGACATGGAGCGAAGCTGCTGGGTGTCAGTCAGAAATTTTAAGCTGAAATTTTATCTGTTGGCAACACGGCAGTAACTTCAGGACTTAAGTCGGTGTTGGGTCTTATGTGATAAGTTTCTCTCTCCTGAATAAGATTAAGAAACACTGAACGCCTGATGAAGCGAGCCTGCTGGGTCATTTCTGCCAAAGTTTTAAAGAAATAAGGCTAGAGATATGATGCTCCATGATGAATATGAAATGTTCTTACAGCACAGGTTGTGTTTTACTTTAAAGTTGAGTTTAGGTTTTTTTTGCACTTTGTTTATCCAGTAATGTTTGTATAATGATGAAAAGCACAAGTTATTTTAATCAACACCAAGACATGCAAACATGAAGATTAAGTGAGCATTTTAAGCAGAATGTCAGCGCGTTTGCTGAATTAAAACAGAGCTATACTTTCGTTAGTGTTTGCCAGTTTAAATACAGCATTATATGTCTGCTTTCCCTCCATGGGACAGGAAAAAGAGTTCTTTCAATACACTGTAAATTTGGGTAACTAATTATTTTCTTCATAAGTTTCATTAACAACCTTTTTTCCCCTGATGAAAACTAGACAATAACTAATAAAAACAAGTGCACACAGACATAAACTTAATGAACTTACATTTTCATCAACAAATACAAACTAGACTAAAATGTTTGACAGAGTTTTAATCCAATCAGACCTAATTTGGTCATGTAGAAAGTACAGACAAGTTAGGAATATATCCAACCACAGATACTTTGGTTGTGTGTAGGCCTGTCACGATAATCAATAAATCAATTAACCGAACGGTTAATAAAAACATCCTCGGTAAGTTTGCCGGCTTCGATAAACTGACACATGCATGCATGTTTGTTTTCCACCTCTCTTTCTACCAAAGAGGCTAAATGAGAAGATGGCTCACTCTGTCCATCTTTCTTAACACCGGGGTGCATCGGTTCTAGCGGATTTAGCAGATTTATAGTGGAGTGAGCATCTGTCAGACATGCAATCTTTGGGGTGGAGATGGGGTCGTTCATGCGTACACACACACACACAGTTGAAGTGAGCGTCCGAGGAGTAATGAGGAAACAAACGTTAATATGAATGAAGGCACGAAAGCTCTGGTTCCTAAGCCAGCTGCCCCAGTGTGGGAATATTTTGGTTTTAAACAGAATGAACAAGGTCTGAGCTCATGGAAACTGACGAGCTGATATGTCGTATTTGTTTGAAAGTAGTGGCAACAAAGAAGAAGATGTGGAGGTGCAGCGAAGCCTCCGTCCTGACAGTCAGTGCTTACTGAGGCGTTTGGTCTGCAAAGTAAATATAAATAAAGCAGAGCAAAATGGTGCACGCTCACAGACAGGGTCCTTCGCTACATTGCAAAAGAAATGCAACCCAGAAAGCCAGAAATGTTAGAAACGTTTGACAGACAGTGCGAGTTAACCGGGAGAATGTACATGTCACAAACAATTCAGGAACTGTATAAAGTCACTTTTAGTTATTGTTTTTATTTTTTTGTGTGTTTTTATTGGAGTTTCGTTTTTTCTTTACAGAGACAGGTTCTATTTTTTATTGTTTTTGATGGGAATAATTATTTTTATTTACATGCAATTTTTCCTAAAAGTTTTTTTTTCCCTTTTTTTGTCTGTTAAATTTATTATATGGTTTGTTTAATTTATCTTATGAAAAAGATCTTGACATTCAAATTACAGTTAAATACTTTTAAGAAATTTAAGTATCTTGCTTTTGATATGGTGTACTCACTTTATGACATATATTATAATTACATTAATCAAAAACAAAAAAAAATCAAAATAATATTGACAATAATATCGTTCATCGTCAACAATTTTTTGGACAATTATCGTCCAGCAAAATTTGTTATTGTGACAGGCCTAGTTGTGTGGAAATATTGGATGAGTTAAGAGGGACATGCAACCACAGCTTAGTGGTGGTGGGATAAGTTGTGGAGTGATCCAATCAGAGCTGCTCTCTTTATGAGTTTATATATATTCATGTAGAGCAGGTTCACTTTTTGTTGTCAGTTCTGGTGTTGTAACTGAGATGCTCTGCCAGGTAGTCTAAATAAAGGTGATTAAATGTGAATAAATGTGCTTTCCAATGCTGCTCAAAAATCACTTCATAAATCCAAATGTGTGCAGCATGGATCTGAAATACAGTCAGAGAGCTGAAGAGCTTAAACTCACAAAAACTGAACCCTGTGACCCTTTAATGCCAAACTCCACAGAGTATCCACAGGATGAGCACAATAATGCACACTTCCCTTTGTAAACAGGATCTACACGAGTTTAAGCTCCAAGTTTATACATAAAAGAGGCTCAAGGGATTACACTGTGTATCTGAGAGGACAGAGACGGGTCACACAGATGACGGGGATGAGAGGGGCACACAGAGGTGATCGATTATTGGCATTGGCTTGATTTGGTGCATAATCTGGAGAAGGAAAACTCTTCCTACTGGCTGTGCGAACTGTTAATGGGATTGCATCGTGTATTTATGATCGTGTTTGATGACAGATGTGCGTAAAGCCAGTTTATAAAACGGAAGACATGAAGCACCACATCCCAAAAAAACGAGGCTAAAGATGGGATTCCCTTAAAGTGCCTGGTTTAAACCGTAATAGGATTGCAGGATTTGGACGGCGAGAATCCTGCTCTCCCTTCGGTGTTTGTTGAATTTTGACTGCAGAGGGGCCATTTCACAGTGTCGATCTGGGCTGAAACCTTGTTGACAAGCAGCCAGAGCGCTCAGCCTGAGTGTGTGCGCACGAGGGGAGGGAAGACAGCAGAGGATTCCCCCGCAGTCTGTCTGTCTCCGAGGAGAAAACGTGGCATGGCTACAGCTGGAAGGCTGACTGATTCGAGCAGTCAGCCAGAAAGGAGCCGCGTAACCGGGCGGCCTGCCTGTCAGCTGTCATGTGTGATCAGGGGAATACTGAGCTGATACTCGTCGATATTTCACCTTCACCTGCTGGGAATCAGCTTACTGTTGAAAACCTCTTTTTAAAGTATGATCTCTCACGACTAAAAGAGCCAAGAACAATTTAGAGAAGAATATACATCAGACATTTTAGTCCGATCATCTCTGGTTGATGATCAAAATGTTGAGTTTGAAGACTTGAAACTGAAAGTCTTTTAACTCTCAGCTCTGAACTTGGATCAATTTTGTCCAATTCTTAAAACCGAGTCCACCCTCTACCATTCTATGTCAAGAGTACCTGTATTGCAGTACTGCACTCCTTTCTGTCTTCCTTAATACCATTTGCACCGGTACATGACTACCTCAGGTTAATCCATATCCACTGATCTGTAATGCACCTTAAACTCAAAAATTTTCTTCCTTCCTTCAGTTTAGTTTTGTGTATTATTTGTGTATATGTTTTGTTGGTAGAACTGTTTATTTTGTTGTACATCAGACTCAAACCGGTCGAGTCGTAGTCTGACTCTTCGCATCAGATAAATATTCTGCCATGTTGCTGAGCACTGCGGCTAAAAAGTAGGTCAGCTGTACCTTTGTGTCGCTGGGCGTCATCAAAAGTTTGTTTACCAGGTCAGCTGACCCACCTGAAGAGGGTAGATGAGCTGACTTTATGATAACACTGGTGATGGATGAAAAAATATAGCGAAATGAGCGATTTTGCAGAGATTATGTCGCTGAAGCATCCTTATAGGGTAATTTGATTGACTGGATCTAAATAACTTCTGAAGGACTCCGAGCTGCACGATGTTTGTCTGAGTGAGTATATGAGCATGCACAAACCTAAAAATAAGGTCCAGGTGTCAAAATACCGGAGTTTCCCTTTAAATTGTACAGCAATAACAAAAAACTCCAACCACAGACCAAGTTTTCTCCTTTTAGCTCCGAGGTTCTTACTGAAAATAGCTCAAACTGTTATAGCTTTATAAAAAAAGATAAAAATGGTCAAATAATTCCCTTCGAGATGATGTTTTTGACAACATCTCTTGTGTAAAAGTTTTATGTAAAAGTGAAATTCCCAGGGGTTTTACTCTTCATATGAACTTATTCCACTTTTTCTTACTTTAAGATGTATATGCACATGCATAGTCAAGGTGTCTCAAGAATAAATAAATAATTATTATTCCTTACAAAATATGTTAATAACTAGATTTATGATTCTCAACTCTGTCTTTAGCACTGTTTTGTCAGCAGTCAGATACCATTGATTCAGGGTGGCAGAAAGAATGCAGAGTTATTGAAAACATGACATTGAACTGAGGTGATTGACTAATAAACAGCAGACATGTCAACCAATCAAAGCAGACTGCGCCCACATTTCAGGTCACTGAAATGTTTTTCTTAATACTCCTCGGAAGATGACGATTGTTTTTTTTTTAAATTCTGTATATGGTGTCTCCACGCGGACAGGAGTGTCACACTCTGAGGCTGTGTCCACACATAGGCTGGTACCTCTTCATTGATGAGTGTTTCTCCATTCACGCCATGATATGATTGAATGTATGGAGTTTTCATGGATCAGAGAATAAACATTGACTTTTTGGGGAACTACAATGTGGCTCCTTTTCATGTCCAGTGGCTTTCAGTCATAAGCATCACTCTAAATGAGGGAATTCAGATTACCTTTGATGCTAAAAGCAGCACTATGTAAGATTCCAGCTTTCAGCTCTCCAGTGGCCTCTCTGGTCGTTGAGTGTAACTGCACTGTCGTAAACCAACGTGCATTTGTTGACATACAGAGGGAGGAGAAGCGAGGCAACAGGATGTCTAGAGAGAGAAATAAACCATTTGGACTGATAAGGTACAGTCTGATAATGTTTCTATTCCAATAAATCATCATGTACTTACAAGTCCAACAACAACAGGGCTCAAGCAGCATGGCCATGATAACGACTCTACATTCAGCTTTCTTCTTCTTGTTTAATGGGGGGTGGTATCCAGCGTCAGATGAGCATTACTGCCACTTTCTATGCAGGAATGTTAGCCAGGGCATATTTACTTTAAACAAAATTCTGTTCATTAAATCTGTTTGTGACGTATGCCATAAAGCAGTCAAAGCAGTAAAAATTTGTAGGTCTTAGTAAGGAAGTGTTCATACCATCCGCACTGAAGTTACATAGTGCCAGTGAAGGTGATAAAGACCCCCTCAGACCATGACAGAGGTGTCATTCAACCTGTTGTAAGGTGAAGGCCATCACACATATTCTAGTAATATTATATTAGGGTGGAAAAACAACATAGCGTAGGTTTAAATAAGGTTTTGATAGTGGAAAGTGCTCAACATGCAACACTGGAGTGAAACATCTTATCTGCAAAACTGTTAATGTGGGGTCACTCTGATCACTGCCCTGTCTCAGTTTTAGTCTGAATGGTTCAAGAAAAGAAGATAATCCAACTCCTTTAGAAGAAGTAGCCCCTAAAAATACATCAATATTGTAGGAGGTGGTTTTGGCGTCCATATGTAGAAGACAGATGCTTTGGAGACACTGCTGGAGCTGTTTTACTCTCTACGGCTAAATAACACCTTGTATAGAGTTTAAAATTACACACACAAGTGGAAGCTCTTATGCATGTGAGTATTTTCTTGAAGGAATAGCCTTCATGGGAGTATACGTGGGTGTACCTCACAATAACTCCTGACCTATTAGCCTCTGCAGTGAAGCTGTGGTAGAAACGCTGTTGAGCACGAGATTTACAGAACACACATTGACATAGAGGTCAGAGCTATCCTTCACGAAGGAGTAAGATACTATTTTCATGCAAAAATGTAAAGCTGTTGAGAGTTAAGATGCTCCACAGTTTTTCATGAGGAGAAATGAAAACTGTTCTTCTATGCAGATGATGCTCTTACTTGTTTTTGCAGAGGAACATCCAAACATTTTCCCTAAAGTTTAAAGGTCATAAGGCCCCTGGAGTTACTGCTGTGTTGCCAAACTTGCAGAGGGATGGGAACAGCAGAGAGGGGATTAGCTCAGATTTAAGAGAATGAATTTTCACGATTTACAACCCTTCCTGTAAGAGCCCTCGCTGTATTGATTTTCACAACTCCAGGGGTGAAGCTTGATAAAATGTTACTTTCATTTCACGGGTGGAAATAGAAAAGGAAGAAGGATCCTTGTGGAGAAAAGGAGAAAAGTGTAGCAGTTACACCTGCAGGCAGGCAGGCAGAACATTTGAAGGCTTCTTTGTCGCAGAATAACAACCTCCATCCCTCACACAAACACACCCACGCTTGATTCGGCTACAGAGACACTGGAACAAGACTACAACCAGCAACCCCATGGGCATGACACAGAAGTCCTTCTGAGGTTTGAACCATGATAAAGTAGCTGCGACCTTACAGATTTATTTATGAATCACTCGTTGATGCCAAATAGTATCAAGGGAGACCGAAAGAGGGAGTACATGTATATGCACCCTCAGAAGCAATGCAGTACAACAGGACTCCCCAAGGGGTTCTTCTCTCCCTCTCCCTGAGGATTTGATTGTGACTTTGTGCTGCGTTACCTAATGTGCTTCCCCATGGAGGCACCACCAGACAACATAAGACTCATAGTAATGTCCTGTTTTTGTCCTTTGAGAACAAGATTAGTAAGACTGATTTCTAAATAGTAGCATGTTGATAAACCAAACCTGGGTCCTGCTTATCCTTAAAGGGATGGTTCAATATCTTTGAAGCGTGTTGTATGAGCTCCATATGACCACTAATATAAATCAGTGATATCTTTTTAGTTGCATCTTTAAACACACTTTTTTAGACTTGCTTTTACATGATCCTTTTATTGCTCACATACATTGTTTATCATCCATGTTAACTATTTATTTTTACTACGAAGTCATTTTACCATTACCTATTTAACTATTTTTAAGCTATCCTGCTCTTACTCTCCTCACCAGCTCCTCAATGATTTAGTCCTGTTTTTACCATCTTTATTATTTTAATATACTCCCTTTTAATAATTGTTATTTTTTTTCTCTTTTACCCATCCTCTATCTGCCCTTTTCTGGATGTGATGACGTCTACTATCAACTGTCATAAAATTATTCATCTATCTATAAATCTAAGATGTTTCTTGTCTTGTCTCCTTGCAGTTATACAAAAAACAAAATGCATTTTTCATCAGTGTCCTTCTTCCATATATGTTGTATATGACTTAAGCCGGTTTCAGCTCACCAGTTCACTATTTTACTTTCTTTTGTTGCTTAGTGTTTCTTCCTCTGACTTTTTTGGTCTCTGTTCGACCTGACTGTTGAATTTATTGTACCCCGTGTACTGGGTTCTGTCTGTTAAAGCACTTTGTAAACATCTGTTTTTAAAGGTGCTATATAAATAAAGTTATTATTATTATTGTTATCATTACTAAGTACATTAGAAGCAGTAGAAAGTTCTCTCCTCTCCCTCAGTAAGCCATGGTCTGTAAGAGTCTGATACGCAGAAATAGTCGCAAACAGGGAAGTACTGTACCAAGAACAAAGGGTATTTTCTCAGCCAACAAGAACTCCCATCAAAAAATAATACCACAGCTTAAGAGTACGCTACCTACACATGTGTTTAAGTGCATTAACTTTCGGAAATATAAAGCTCATCTGGAACTAACAGACTCACGTCCCACAGCACTCTGCCTCCCTCTCAGCTGTTGTAAACAAAACAGGCTCGCGAATTCAGACACCAGTTGCAGCCTTGTGTAACTTTTAATAATAATAATAATAATAATCCATTTTATTTAAAAGTGCCTTTCAAGACACTCAAGGACGCTGAACAAGATTAAAAACAGCCACAGTAAAATCAACAATAAAAATAAAATCAACAATAATGATAAAATCAACAATAGAAAAGCACAACAGATAAGGACCGGTATAGGGAGAGGAGGTAAGCTATTGTCAAGTGGGGTATGCAGTCCTGAACAGGTGGGTTTTGAGTTTGGACTTGAAAAGTGAAAGGGAGGTCAGGTTTTGGAGGTCTGGAGGGAGAGAGTTCCAGAGCTGGGGAGCAGAGCGACTGAAGGCTCTGCTCCCCATGGTGCTGAGCAGTGTTGGGGAAGTTACTTTTAAAAAGTAGCGTTTGCTCGTTACTCGTTAAATCTGAAAAAAGTAACTCTTTACTTTACTTAGTTACCCTCTATGAAGAGTAACTTCTCAAGTTACTTTTCCGTTACTTTTACATTGCTTGATCATAGACAGAACCCCATATCTATTCCTAAATGTGAAGGCCTACAAAAAGTTCTACTACAGAGAACATAACAGTTTTTTGTGCTCTTTATTTTACAAAATGTCACATACCCTGTGGAATGAGAGCTCCTGCCTAGTGTTTCCACATTTTGCTTCTGAAATAAGCAACCTGGTCAATAAAAATAAGCCCAAAATAAGCAACCTCCAGCTATTTCCTTTCCTAATGTGATATACTACTTTTTAAAAAGAGAAGTCTACACAAAGTGTGTTAATTTTCGTCTACATTACATTTCAATATCACAGTGCTAAGTATCTATTCAAGAAAAGACGCTTATAACAAGCAGACCTGGCAACTTTGGCTCTGGAGCATGTGCCATGTGCGTGAGTGTGTTTGGGGGCGTGCATATAACCAGGAAACGAGGAAGTGGACAAACTACCTACCGCAGTCGTGTTTTCCTTTATGTTAGGAGCTGGAAGATAATCAGGGGGATACACACAGACTTAAGAGCCCCAAGAAGCAACTTCACGTCTGGAAACAAGCCCAAAAAACCACGACCTGCGGCCGTGACTCACGAGATTTTCAGCCTTTAGACGCTTATAACGAGCGGACTTGGCAACGCTGCTCGTGTCTGTGTGAGCAGCTGAGAAGGCAGCTTCAGTGTCAGATCTGTCCGAGGGAAATGTAACGTCGCGCTGCATTAAAAAAGGAACTACGTTTCGTTACCAAATTTTCAACAGTAGCGCGTTACTTCACTTTTTACCTGAAAAAGTAGTTTCGTTACAGTAACGCATTACTTTCTAACGCGTTACACACAACACCGGTGCTGAGGCGGCCAGAGAGCACAGTGAGGTGGGTGGAGGAGGAGGATCTGAGGGAGCAGGCTGGAGAGGCAAGGTTGAGGAGGTCAGACAAATATGGAGGGACGAGGTTGTGGATGGCTTTGAAAGAATACAGAAGGAGTTTGAATTCTATCCTATGCTTGACCGGAAGCCAGTGGAGCTGCTGCAGGATGGGGGTGATGTGATGGTGGGAGGGGGTTCTAGTGAGGATACGGGCAGCTGAATTCTGGACTAGTTGGATTTTTTGGAGGGACCTTTGGGGGAGACCGAAGAGGAGGGAGTTACAGTAATCTAAATGGGAGGTGACGAGGCTTTTATCAAGTATTGTAATTCATCTGTTCTGACTTGTTGCTTGTCCGAGCTCTTGTCTCTCCTTGGATCAGTGGCACACATCACTGCTCTCAAGGCAACAAGCACAAGTGTGGCATTTGTATTTGCATGGTGCTTGACATTTACACACAGGGAGAACAATTAGGCCAGAGCTGGGGTCATTAATACAGCGAACAGACAAGATGTGTTTACTCTGATAGCGAATTCAATTTGTATTTTGTATTGTATAAAGCCTGGGACCATTGAATAGTGCCTGTGTTTCTGAATTGTTATTTATGTTAAAATTAACTGCACTTCATCACAAAATCTTGCACTCAGAGAAGTATGTGTATTGTAACTTATTGTATATTACTACCATTTAATGTGTTTTTTCATGACGTGCTGCTGCGCTCTTGGCTAGGTCACCCTTGTGAAAGAAATATTGATCTCAATGGGTCTTTCATCTGGTTGAATAAAGGTTCAATAAAGGTATTCAAGAAAAATGGCAGTAAGAGCATCTGTATCCATAAATGCATATTAATGTTTCCTCTAATACCACCCAACAAAGACAGCAACCAAACTCTGACCTTGTTCATCAACACAGGTCCAAATGTCAGCATCTTAAAGCTAACATCATTTTTTAAATAAAGGCTCAAAGGTAGATGAGTAAGCACAACTGAAGCCACACAATAATGAATGTTTCTGCTTATAAATGCTAACTCAAGGTAGTAAGAGTCAGGCAGGATCACAGGTTAAAAACAGCTAATGACTGAATCAGAGAGTGACAAACTGCTGGAAGGAGAACTTATTTAGAGAGGCTGAAAGAGGTGAAGCCATCACACGAATGATTCATGTCTGCAAACAACTTACTATCCCCAGATCACGACTGTTCCTGAAAATGATTGGAAACAGCATCTGGTTGAAAAACATCCTCATTTCCCAGAAGTAAGACTTATGACACAACAATCAAACCTACGTTACAGTGATTCATGTCTGAAAAGGAGTGAGCATATTACTTTTAGTAACTATTAAATTGATCTTATATAAGAGTTAAGAAAGGCAGGACAATGGGCAAAGTTTTACGTTTGATGCATCCATAACGTTTTAAGTGTCTGCTAGGCCAGTATGATGTCAAATTTACAGACATACCTTTGTGGAAGTTTTTATCCTGCCATGCACATCCCTAAAATTTCAACAGATTTTTTTTTTTTTTTTGTGCAGTTGATCACTGACAATAAAAACTCAATTCAGAAGTTACACAAAGCTATTGCTACTGTTTTCACCGGAGGATCAACTTCAAACTTAGACAGAAGTCTGACTATGTCTGGTTTCAAAAATCAAGGTTAGACAGACTGTTTAGTAATAACAGAGTTATAAATAACAGTAGCCTCGCCCTTCTCTTCTGTAGAAAGAAAATGATGTTCCACCAGCAAAGGAAAGAATGTTGACGAAGCAAATTAAGAGACAAATAAGAAAAAATGTCACTGTGAAACTGAAATGTATTGAAGATGAAATTCAAAACACACTTTATGTAGATTTGTATCCTAAAAAAACAGAGCAATATATCACATTAGGATTGCTTATTTTGGGCCTGTTTTTGACTTGGTTGCTTATTTCATTAGAATAATTTGGCAACACTGGACCTGAACAAACATAATGGCTTTGTGGATCTATGGTTGTCATTAGTTCAAAATTGGCTAAAGACATGTTTTGTTTTTTTTTTTGTTTGTTTTTACAGTCCACACTTCATATATCTTTGCAGTTGTCCATTTGGATAATTTCCTCCCCTAGTTTTAACTTTAACTCTTCCTCTGACTTAAGGTAAATCATGCAATAAAAGGAAATGACGACACTCTCTTGGCTGAAGCAGCTTCCTTTCTCCCCTCCACAATGGCGTGAAATACTGAAGACTGTTTACTTGATGAAGAAAACAAACTTAAAAATGAATTTGGTCCTGTCTTTATGGTACCTGGTTATTACCTACTAAAATGTGCCAGACACATAGAAAGGTCCACTATGATTAGAATTTACTGCCAACCCAGCAGCCATTGTTTACATGGAATATTTTTTCTAATCATTTATCCTGTTATTTCTCTTGAATCTCATTTTATTTCATTTTATTTTTTTGTTGGTGTTTCCACAAGGTCTGCTGTCTCTGATTGTAAATGGATTATTTATCATGAGCTTGACTGTGACAAAAATGCCTGCCAGTCTGTAATTTTTATGTGTCTCTTTATTATGTTTTGTTTTGTTTTATAAAATGTTGAAATCAATAAAAAAAACATGTAAAAAAACCATACAATTTTTTGACAATGCTAAATTATGTTTGTAAGAAAATTAGTCTACAGCAAGGAGGGAGACGCATGGAGCACTAATCACCAGTCCCAAGTTTGCACATCCTAATCTACAGCAGTTTGTGAAACACATAAAGTCTTGAGGTGGTTAGGTGAGCCAGAAGTTTGAGGTCTACGTTATACAATACAGAACATGTTATTTGTTTTTGTTTGTTTCATGAGTGTATCAGGGTTATTTTTCACCCTGAGAGGCTTTTAAAGGCAAGATAAATTATAATTACGCTCTTCATTTAGAAATAAAAAATGTTTTTATTCTGCAGCAAAGTTTCATTCACGTGTAGGGTTCATCTGTTCCCATAATTATGCACCACCATACATAAACAGTGTTGCTTAATTTAACTCTGAAAACATGTTGGTGTCTCTAAAATCCAAATAAATGACCAGAGTCATGCTGAGATCTAAGCAGACTGAAAACAACATGTCAGGACTGGTTGGACTAATAGACAATGAAATGAAGCTACAAATGATATTATTTATTTATTCTAGGCATATAATTATGATAATATAATAACCTTTAAAGCTTCTACCCTTGAAAAGATGTGACTGAAAGTTATGTTCAGCAATGTCTAATAATCATAAAGTGGACTCAATTGGCGTTGGTGTCTTGCTCTGGTAGGCTGTAAAGACACAGCATTGATACTGATAACATTAAAAGCCCATGAGAGGAGACTCAAGACACTGGAGACAATAGATACAGTCAATATTGTTCTGGCAACACATCACTGTGCTTTAGTTTTAAACTTCACCTTCTCAACCATGAACAGCCAACGTCTGAGCCTGCAGTCCATAGAACGAGCTGGTTACAGCATGAACGAAGCTGCATAGCTGTGAGATCAACACACAAACCCCCACCGAGAGGGTAGATTTACACCAATTCAAGTTAAGGTCAGGTTACACTTTGCCATATTTTGCTATTACAAGAGAGAACGATACAATAGAGACTATCTCCTGAGCTCGGTTATACCCTTTAGTCTTGGTTACAGCTGTTTTTCTTTTAAGGAGAGCACTGATATAAAAGAAAAAAATGTTATTATACGTGATCAGTAAAGTGATGGACCTGCACAAGATCCATAAGGGCTATTGTTTGCTGTGTGCAGTGTTTTAAAGTCACTCTTAATGGTAAAAGCTTTACGCAGAGGGAACAACATTTAACAACAGCACCAAGCTGAGGATCTTTGCATGCAACACTGATTATATTGACCGCAGCAGGGCTTTCCCTGCACAAACAAGCCTCGGAGTTCCCTCTCCCTTTCTCTCTCCAAACTCGCCCACTCCCACCCAGTCGATGCAGTATTTGTATTCTTTCCAGTCTCCTGCATTCCAATTATCTGTCAGCAGCACATAATTTATAGCCGTCACTGCAACATCCATACCATTCTGACTAACTGCTGTTTGTGTGTTTTTGGCTACTCCAATTTTAATAGAGACGTAGGGATTATCCCAGATGGATGAGGGAGATTCAGAGTAAGCTCTGGCTGGCAGATCGATACTTGGCTGATGGCCACCGTGGTGGAAAGTCAGCCCACTCGGGGAAGAAAATACAGCTGGAACATGCTTCTATGAAGATACAGATAAACAACTTTGGAGATGCAGAAAATGGATTTCTCGGGAGCTCACTGGGACTTGCACAGCCTCTCAGAGTGGCTGGCATGCACATTTAACCGAGCAACAGAACAGTACAAACTGGCTGGTGCAGGAAGGTCATTGTGAATAAGAAATGTGGGGTCATACCAAAGTAAAGCACCAAAATGGAAGCGATGGATGCGATAGAAGAGCTAAAAAATTGAGGAGTTCAAAAGGGAAGAGCAGAAATAAAGTCCTAATCCAGCACTAGACCTAAAGCTCTTGTTGGGCCTGTTTGAACAGGTTGCTTTGTCGTTGACCATCATTTTCCTAAGTTTTCTGTTTTATCCTCACATTACAAAGTGTATAATTCTGCTTTTGAAAGTCTAGTGATTGAAATGATCTCATCAAGAGTTTAGCGTTTAAATTGCATCAATAAAATATAATGGATTTCTGGAATTTGTCTCTTTCTGAACTCAACAAGCAGTCAGTCATATTGAAAGGAGCTGTCTCCTACAGTCTGCTTTTCATTTCAGATAAAATAAAAAATCATTTTATATATCCAGTAACAAAGAACTGAAATGCATTGATCTGAAAAAGAAGATAAGACTGAAATCAAAGCATGTGAGAGGCTGTAAAGTGAAATATTATCCATCCATCCACACCTGCTTTCTTTCTGCTTCTATGTGGCTGCATCCTAACAGCAGCAGACAAAGCAGGTGATCCACACTTTTCTCTCCCTCGCCTTGTTTTCTCCAACTTCTCTTCAGGGGAGTCCGAGGCAGTCCTTGCTCAGAGAAGAAACATGAATTCTTCAGCCCACCCTTTGGTCTTCTCCTGATTTTTCACGCCTGGTAAAGGTCCAGAAAAAGACCTTAATGAGGCACCTTATCAGATGATCAAACTACCTCAACTGGCCTTTTTCTGCTTCAGGGTCCCTCTAAATGTCCAAGCTCCTTACCCCCTTCTAAGGCTATCCCTGTGAAATTTCTTCCATAAGGGCAAAGGTCAAAAGCCCACAGTATGCGTCCTGTAGGGTGTGTTTATGGTGGAGTTTTGATACACCTCCAGAAACGTGGAGGAGACTCCCAGTGGCTGGAACTCGGCAGACTTGTGGCTGGAAGGGGAAAATTGAAGCAGCATACACCACTTGTAAGTGCCTTTTGGGATTTATAAGATTTATGTTACAGATCACAGATTTTTTTTTAACTATAATTATAATTAAAACCACATGATCACTGCACAAAACTGTGATTACCATAAAACACCAAAAAAAAGCCGGGGCGTTTATTGGTTTCAATCATTGAGCAGACCACGCGTTATTTGGGACCAGGCGACTATTTGGAACAGGCGTTTAATTCCTTTCCCACAAAAATCTTGCTAAGCAAAAAACGAAAAAATATGGTACATGCAATCAAATTATTTATTTACACCAGAATGAATATCTCCTTCACAGCAAGATTACAGTACAGTGGTTATACTCTTGTCTTCTTTCAACTCGGCTCTCTCTAAACACTCTTAAAACTGGTAAAGAACTACCTTACCAGTAATAAGTCGTTAAGTTAAGGTCTTCTGTTTTTTCACTGCACCGGGGCCATGGAGATGAGCAGCAGTGTACCTCTAACTGACGTGTCCAATCTCCTGACGTTAAGGGAAAATAAACAGCGGCAGCGGCAACGTCTTCTTTGGATTTGTGAAGCCCTAGTGTGTAAGATTCCTGCTTTCTGCACTCTAGTGCCCTCTGTGGTCGTTGAGTGTAACTGCACTGTCGTGAAACAGAGCGCCGCACACCAACGTGCATTTTGTTGACATACAGAGGGAGAAGAAGCGAGCCGACAGGATGTCCAGAGAGACAAATATACCATGTGGACTGAAAAAGTACAGTCTGATAATGTTTGTTTTCAACCGTGCACTGTCAGCCGTGAGCTCAGCGTTCGCATGTGTGTTCTGTAACTTTGACCGTATCTCGTAGGCTGTGGCGAATAAATTACAACCGGCGTTTATTTGGAATGGGCGTCTATTTGTCAAAATGTACTGTTACACTCGGCATTTATTTGGAAACCGGCGATTGGTATTTTACGGTAAATTACTCTACAACACCTGTAGCTGTGTAGGAAATTAATTGATGGTTGGATATATCAAGGCACTTACAATGTGTAAAGATGCGAAGTGGCTTATCTGACACTGTTGGAGGACATGGTGCATGGGAGACTCCGGCGCATTTGGTGCATCCGTTTCCCTTCGCCAATGTCACCACACCGTGCAGGAGGGGATCCCGACAGTTCCTCACACAGACACTCTTTCTATGGAGAGTGATTCACCTTTTCACCTCCACTTTTATGTCAGATCATTTCTTGTTTTACTTCAGCCACAGTCCGACCCTCTCAGGCAACATCAGACACATGCTTCCACTCTTTTGCCTTTCTGACATCAGTGATGCCCATACTGTGCCCACCTATCAATATCTCGACCTCACAGTGAGGGAAATTTATTTTTTTCCCCTCATTTTTCCCCTTGGTCCATCGTGAAACTGGTATCATTAAATATTTATCAAGGGCACTCACCTGATCTTTTATACCGGCGTAGGATGTGCGGGCTCACTCTTTTACAAATCTGAAAATTTTGTGCACATGTACTTCCTGCGTATGCCACCTGCAGTGATCTTTCCTTTGCACAGTTTATAATGAGGCCCCAGGACATGGACCTTTAAATTGTTGTTTCAAGCCTTCAGATGTGTTTATTCCTTCATTAAAATGGTGAATTAAATATGGACCCAACTGGAAACTGTTCAAAGCCAGCCTAAAATGGCCACTTGAGAAACTGCAGTGTGTTTGCCGCTTCTGCACCGGCTTCATTTCTCAGCCCCCGAGGACGCGGCTCAGGAGTTACCTGCTGTAACACGGGGAGTCCTCCACAGTTCATCTCTGCTCACCTGTGAGGAGAACGCCGCTCTGAACAATAAATCATAAATACTCCACACGGCTGATTTGTCCTCTATCTCTTTCCAGGTCATCAACTAAAGCTCTATTAATATCACATCTCCCGCTCTGCTCCTCAGTCACTCTGCTATTCTCCTGTTTATTTAAGGCAATTAAATGCAGCTGTTTCCTGAATCACTGGTTTACATGACACATATTTATGATCGGCAGCTCTGCCGTAAAGCAGCTGAGAGGAGAATAATGGATCATGAAAGTCTCTTCACACTGAAAGACCAGAGTTTTACTATTAGCGTGCCGACTGTGTGTGATTTACACAAAGTAGCGGGGGGTGGCTTTTAAATTCAAATCAGATGTTTTCCTGTGATGCTCATTACATCATCTCAACCTTTCATCTCACAAATGAGATGCCTGTAAACGTCCCTCCAGTGGTCCCTATGGATCTGCGGCGTATAGTTTATGGAGAGAGAAGTTGGTTCAGACAGTGCTCCAAAGTTGGTCGTGCATTAGCAGATTGGCACGCAGCTTCTTTCATTCTTCCCCATCACTGCCTTGTTTGTTAGCTTCCTGGCTAGCAGCAGAGGAAGATCAATCATACTTTGTATGTACTTTACAATCAACTTTTCAAAGTAATTTCTTGGCTGAATCTCCCACGTCAATTTGTTTGCTGATGCATCGTCTTTTGGAACTTGTAGTTGATTCGATTTGATGATGGTGTATTTGTTTGTTGAGGGAGGATCTGTTCTGAGTTTTCCAGAGCCCCTAAAGGGAAATGCAAATAACTAAAAGCATTTTAGCTTGCAAAAAAGACAAAGTTTCTACCAAGTTTTTGCCAAAGAGTCCTGCAGGTCAGTTTTAACTTTGCTGACTAATTATTTTTTGTCACAGTTTTTGGCAATAGCCTTCTTTTTTCTCCTGACAAAAAGTAGACATTAACTAATAAAACAAATAAAAACTAGACTAAAATGTTTGACTGAGACTTAATCCAATCAGATCTAAGTTAGTCATGTGGCTAGTTTGGTTGTGTGGAAAGGTTGGATGAGTTCAGAGGGACATCCAATCACACCTGCCTTAGCTTGGTGGTGGTGGGATAAGTTGTGGAGTAATCCAACCAGAGCTACCCTCTTTATGAACCGATA
Source organism: Scarus forsteni (assembly GCA_036419115.1). Taxonomy (NCBI): domain Eukaryota; kingdom Metazoa; phylum Chordata; class Actinopteri; order Labriformes; family Labridae; genus Scarus; species Scarus forsteni. The sequence goes on along the minus strand of JAZDUH010000033.1, from coordinate 13,680,924 downwards.
TATTCATGTAGAGCAGGTTCACTGTTTGTTGCCAGTTCTGGTATTGTAACTGAGATGCTCTACCAGGTAGCTTAAATAAAGCCCCAGTCACACATTCCCGTTTGACATGACGATTGTGAACGATTGTCATGATTCTGAAGAAACGTGCTTTGGTCGTGGTGCATGCGTTACTTGGTCTGGATCACTGTTGTATAGTCGTGGATGAACAGCGGGGAATGTGGAAGGGTCCCAACAGTTTTGAACTGTTCAAAACTGTCGTGGAGAATCGCCGCTCTCAGTAGAGCGGGGTGGAAGCCTAATGCAGTCGTAAGGTGAACGGTACTAGCGTGGCATGTCTGAGCTCAATCGAGCCGATCGTGGCTCAATCCTGAAAGCTTTCTGAGGACGACTAACAAGGATGTATCCGATTGTGCTGCGACTGTGTCCCATTCAAGACGGCGCAAGTGACGGGGCTCAGTCAGGGCTTATGTGATGCAAAACTGAGCTCGAGCGGGGCTGACGTCGTGTCAGCAGGATGGAAATTCATGGAATCCTCATCATATCGCTGTATTAACCTAACTTGAGAAGGACGAACGCCCCCGAAGCGCCCTAGAATCGCTACTGATGGTATATTTACGGGGTGCGTCCAGGGTTGAGACGGTCATTTCATCCCGTATCATAGTGATCACACCAGCCTCGTCAATCGTGTACAGTCGTGCACAATCACTACGAGAAACGGGAATGTGTGACTGGGGCAGAAAGGTGACTGCATTTCATATGAAAGTTCAATTTGTTTCTGTTCATTTATTCAACAAACTTTGTTGACACTCAATAAAGGGTCGTTAGATGTTTCATATTACCCAAGTGTAAAACATGACTTCAGAAATTCAAGGAAACATAAAACTGCCTAACACTTCAGACTTTCAGTTTTGGTCGACTAAATTTACAGGAGATTTTGTCGACTAAAATGTTTTGAAATTTCATCAACTAAGATTAGACTAAAATTAAAACAACCTAGATGACAAAATTATGACTAAAACTAAAAGATATTTTAGGTAAAAGACTAAAACTAAATTAAATAGTGCTGTCAAAATTAACAATTCCGCAAAGGCATCCATGAACCAGGCAGTCTTTGCAGCATGAGGCAAAGGAAAGAATGAATTTCCCTGCACAGATTTTTAAATGAATGTCTAAAGTATGATCACAACAACAACCGAAAGCAAACAGGGGACAGAGTGTGGTCCAATGGGTGCCAATGGGTGCCGCTCATAGTAATTACAGAAACATCCTGGATGGGAGAAGCTGTCATAGCAAACGTGTAGCTAAAACTGCTCAACAAACCAGATGAGTAGATCCATTAGTTAGCAGTGGTATTAAAACACTGAAGCACCAACATTCTCAGCTCCTCTTGCCCCCAACCAACAGTTCACCAGTTCAGCTTTGACGCCTGCCTCCGACCTTGTTGTTCATTAATGCATGAAGCTGTTCTCCTTCCAGCCCTCCTGACCAGCACCCCCTCCCTCGGCTCTGACTCTGCATTAAGGCAGGAGAGAGCAGCGCTTTGGAAATAATGAGGCTCCCCCCGCCTCGACTCGGAGCCTGACACTTCTCTGGAGGCAAAATCATCTGAGTAATTACTACAGGTAGCAGAGATCTGTAGGAATGAGAGAATATCACGGTCACAGTTCTCAGCTGTAAGGGAATTCTGTGCATTACTGGATTTTTACAAGTGGTTTTCCTGCTTTTGCTTCACACAATCCAGTCAAAATTACTGATATGTGTATTTTTTTAAATGGCAAAACATATTTGGAGGTTATTCTTTAACAATCACATTTATATTCCAGATCATGAAGCTCTACCTCCATTAAAGAGCCTTCAATTCCCCTGATTCTCCACCTCAATTCTACACCACACTACAACAAACATTAAGCTGTGAATAAGATAATTTTCATTCATGGAAGGTTGTAATTAACACCAACAAAACATGTTCACACAAAGCCATCTGTTGGGAAATCATCCCACATGCATGTATGGCTCACACGTGTGCTTGTACATAAGGAGACCCATTGATAACAGTGTCACATTTCCTCTGGGCCATACTGTACTTATACATATTTAGTTATATTTTCCATTTTCGTTAAGCTAGATTTAAAATGCTAGTTCAGTTTTTAAGCTTTTTTTGTCCTTTATATCCAGATCAGTTTTTACTTTCTTTGGTCCAGCTTCATTTTTATTGAAAAATATACCTAACGTGGATCTAGACTTGGGTACTGAGAAACATTCACCTTGTTCAGAGTTTTCAAAATATTAAGAATGGATAAGGATGCGAGTTTTGGTTCCTCTTTTCAGGTTCTAAAATGTGCATGAGTATTTAGTGTTTAAAGTCAGTCAGGAAAATGCCACCCATTTAAGTTTTAGGTATCTTAAAGAACCTGTTGTGTTGCTGTAGAATCACGTCATGTGTATTGTGGCATGTACACAGAGTTTCAAGTTACTTTTTATTCTCCATATTTTCATCATATTTTACTCTAAAAAATGTGGAATAGGAATTCAGAACCATTAAGTATTGGCACCAATACGAATGTAATGGTACCCAACCCTAGGTAAAACTTTAACTCTTTAAAAGAGAATTAATTTGAAGACATTTTTGCCCGGACAAACTGGGCTGTGAGAATATTTATGCTGTAATGATGTGTGATAAATGTACTAAAAGCTATATGACCATAGAGACTAAAAAATCAAAACAAAATTTAAATTTTACAGACAACCATTCATATTGCACTCGCATCTACAGACACTTTGGAGTCACCATTTAACCTTAAAGCATGTTTTTGGTCTGTGTGAGGAAACCAGAGTTCCCAGAGGAACCTCATGCAAACTTCTAGTGTTGTACTTAAGACCACTCTAACCGAGACCAAGACTTGCCAGAGACTAGAATGCACCGAGACCAAGACAAGACCAAGACTTTTGGAAGTCGAGACCAAGTCAAGACCAAGACCAAGACAAGCCGAGACCAGAATGCACCAAGACCAAGACTTTTGGAAGTCGAGACCAAGTCAAGACTAAGACCGAGACAAGCCGAGACCATCAAAATCAATTTTAAAAACTATGACAAGGTTGACCAGTTAAGGAGAGTGTCCCTTAGTCACAACAACAGGAAGGTTGCAGTCATCACAGGGAGAAATAACACATGAATTGAAGCTTTTTGTTGTTTTACCAAGTGCTCCTCCTGGGAATGGGAATTGATAAGATTTTATCAATACCAATGCTGTTAACGATCCTGCTAATCAATCCAATTTTTTAACGATTCCCTTATCGATTCCAGCAAATTTTGCATGTGGGCAAATGTTGGTCTGACTTTCAATGTCAACAATGCCAAACATACATCACAGTATAGATAACTGCTTCTGCAAAAGTTGCTGGTGTGTCCACTTAAGGCTGTGCAGTAGGTGTAATTAAAATTAAGCCATAATTCTGACGCTTCTGAACCCTGTCAATTGAATGGAATTGATAAGGGAATTGATAAGCAAAAAGATTAATGATATCGATTCTTTGATGAAGCTGTTAATTGGTTTTCTCAACTGGAATTGGTTTTCGATTCCCATCCCTATCTCCTCCTTATTCACATTAATGAAGTTGAAGAACAGCAGATCAGTGCTGTTCTTGATCAGTCTTGGCAGAAAATCCTGATTCCGGCCAGTCCGAGTCCGAGACAAGACCGAGTAAAAATGCTCTTGTATCTGAGACAAGACCAAGACCTTCAAAAGGTGGTCTCAAGACCAGTCTTGAGTTACACACAAACTTCACTCAGGTTGATAAGGGGAGTCGAACCAGCAATCGTCTTGCTTTAAGGCACACGTATGATCCTGCTATTCCACTGCGCTGCCCAGAAAAAATGTAATATATTTAAATAAAAGGAAGTTGAGAAGAACTGCTTATTCATGCCCTGTTGGTCAGGTGTTTACTTAAAACATAAAATAATTACCTTTATAATTATGATAAAAAAAGGACACCAGAAAGAGGAAATTAACACGGTCACTCTTGGACCGTAACACCCCTCTTGTGCTGGAACAATTCTCCCAAACTTTCTTGATATAAAAACCATCTTAGTCGAATATCCAGATGTTTAAGGTTCCTAATCCTCAAGCTTTGGCACCGAAAGGTCATTTTAGTATTAGCTGAACTGGATTTTCCCTCCATGAAATGCCAAGTCTTTGCAGGGAGACCCAGCAGTAAAAGTACAGCATCAGTGGGTCGGCTTCCCTAATAGGCTGAGTGTTTGAGAGCAGCATTTGGAGACCGTTTTGAAGGTTAAAGGAGGAATAAAAATATTGGCAGGAAAATATCAAACAGAAACACGGGAGACTTAGCTCCCTCAAGAGACTCTTACTTTCACACCGATGACTCCTGAACACGCTGCTCTTTCACATTCCCCCGTGCTCACCACTGCCATGCACTTCATTTTCATCCCACTCCTCTGAATCGAACACAACAGAAAACAGAAGCCTTCAGTCTGCAGCCACTCGCAGGAGAAGCCACAGCAGCAGATTGCTCTGAAGGGTTTCATTCTGAGACAACTCCAGCGATGTGGCGAGTCAATTTGACGATCATGAAAGGTAGCAGTAACAAGTGCAGACTCCTGATAAAGAAAGCTGCTTCGTGAGGGGAAGACGGGAACTAAAGAAAAGCAACCAGCCATGAAATACCCAACCTTCCCACTTGAGAGATGGTTGGAGGATGTATGAAGCAGGAAAGAAAAACAGTAACAGAACCAGCAGCTCTGCGGGGAGTTGCATTCTCTGGCGCCATCATTTCATCATGTGTAACAAAAGTACACAATCCAACACTTCCTTGTTTGCTTTTAGGGATTTAATATTACCGTCCCAGTGGAATAATTAAGCTTTTTTTATGTTTTATCTCCTTTGAATTTGTCTGTTTTTGCATAAAGAGCTCCATTACAGTTATCAGCTGTCCTGTTTCCGCTCTTGCCTTCAACAAACTAAGAGAATTCCCCTTTCCCCCTTCCTTATTACATTTCAGAAGAAGTGGCGGATCCAGGGAGCGAGCCTGCAGGAGAAATTAGCCGGGAGTTTATTGGCTCAGATACAAAAGGAGCAGATTAAAAAGGGGGCGAGATGATTGAACTCTCCTTTATTCCACGGTGTGTCCTTTGTGCCTGGCTGCACACTCACTTTGATGCAATCGCTGTCATTGGAGCTGCTGGGGGAGCCGTCGGGGTCTTTGTACAAAAGATCATGATGCACTACGAGAAGCCTTGAATGGGCTTTCCATCTGTTTTTCCATGAAAGAGTGGGACCTTCCATTCTATTCACTTCATCTGTTAAATAAAAAAATAATATGCGTGTCATTCTGTTTCAAAGTACGTCATCACAGAGGAAGCTTTCGTACTTGATTTAATTTAGTGAAAGGAATTCTGACCAAGTGAATCATGGGTAATAACAACAGGTTGCATTCAGTACTATTTATAAACCACCTACCAGTTTTCAAGAGGTTACTGACATTCACCAAAGTTTTATCTGTAACTTTTTGCTCTATAGAATTAAAAAAGAAAAAAAAAACTTTATCAAGACTCTAACTGTTGTCTGACAGTTTGTCTTCAACTTTCAAGGCTGCTTCGCTCTGGATGAATTTGAAGGCTGTGACATGTCAAATGGAGGGACTGTAATAAAGTCGAGGCCTGATGACAGTATTGAAAATACAAGGCTTAACTATTTTTCCTGCAAACTGAGTGCATGTCTCAGCCAAAGTATATAAAGGAAAGAATAATACAGTCACATTAACACTTTATTTTTTTTTTTTTAAAGTATATTTTTTGGGCATTTTGTGCCTTTATTGATAGGAGAGAGACAGTGGATAGGCTTGTGAAAGGGGATGAGAGAGTAGGGGAAGACACTCTGCAGACTGGTCACAGGCGGGATTCGAACCTGGACCGGCAGAAGCAAGTACATGGGGTGCTAACCACTACGCCAAACCAGCACCCCACATTAACACTTTATTTACAGATCAGAATTCCAATGAAGTGACAGCATTGTGTAAAACAGAAAGTTTTAATTTCAACCTATATTCAAATGAATATTCATGCAGGATATTTATTGTTTGAACTAGCAAAAAGTATTTCTTTTTTTTATTTGCAAATTTTCAGTCATTTTAATTTGAGGCCTGCAGCACTATTTATAAAAACTGGGACAGGGGCACGTTTACCACTGTAACATCACCTTTCCGTAAGTAACACTCTAACTGAGGACACTAATTCGAACAAGCTTTGTAGTTGGATTTTTTTCACTTCTTGTCTAATGTTCAACTGTAGTTGCTCATTTGCGCTTCATAATGCTCCACACTAGAGATGTAACGGTATGAAAAATTCATATCACGGTTATTGTGACCAAAATTATCACAGTTCTCATTATTATTGCAGTATTGTTGCAGTGAGCTCAAAATGTTCAAAAAGTACTTTAACACAGTCTTGAAATCATTTTACCCCTTTCATATTATGATTTAACAGTTCTTTCAGTGTTGTGTGTAACGCGTTAGAAAGTAACGCTCTTTATAAAGGCTGAAAATCTCGTGAGTCACGGCTGCAGATCGTGTTTTTTTGGGCTTGTTTCCAGACGTGAAGTTGCTTCTTGGGGCTCTTAAGTCTGTGTGTATCCCCCTGATTATCTTCCAGCTCCTAACATAAAGGAAAACACGACTGCGGTAGGTAGTTTGTCCACTTCCTCGTTTCCTGGTTATATGCACGCCCCCAAACACACTCACGCACATGGCAAATGCTCCAGAGCCAAAGTTGCCAGGTCTGCTTGTTATAAGTGACGGTCTTTTCTTGAATAGATACTTAGCACTGTGATATTGAAATGTAATGTAGACGAAAATTAACACACTTTACGTAGACTTCTCTTTTTAAAAAGTAGTATATCACATTAGGAAAGGAAATAGCTGGAGGCTGCTTATTTTGGGCTTATTTTTATTGACCAGGTTGCTTATTTCAGAAGCAAAATGTGGAAACACTGGGCAGGAGCTCTCATTCCACAGGGTATGTGACATTTTGTAAAATAAAGAGCACAAAAAACTGTTATGTTCTCTGTAGTAGAACTTTTTGTAGGCCTTCACATTTAGGAATAGATATGGGGTTCTGTCCATGATCAAGCACTGTGAAAGTAACGGAAAAGTAACTTGAGAAGTTACTCTTCATAGAGGGTAACTAAGTGAAGAGTTACTTTTTTCAGATGTAACGAGTAATGAGCAAACACTACTTTTTAAAAGTAACTTCCCCAACACTGAGTTCTTTTGTCTTTTTTTCAATAATAGTGTCAGGAAATGTCCTGTAAGTAAATTTGTTTAAACTTTTTGATAAGAAATAAAAGTAAAAAATTCTGGCAAGTTTTTGTCATTATTATGTTATAAATGATTAAACTGTGTGTAATCACTAGAATAGAAAAAAAACTAATTTGTACTTAAAACAGGTTTCTCTTCATAAAAAAATGTAAATGAACATGTTCAAAGTTTTGAGACAGCCAAAAATAGCTGCTGAGGCAAAACATTGCAAACTACGCATGCACGCCTCTGTTTGCGACACACGGCTGCTTCATCGAAGGGCAGACGCACATGGTTTTGCCTTTCCAGTCAAAGGGCAGCATCACCGTTTGTTACTGACACAGTGTGGTGATCAAACACGGTATAACGGTCCCTACTCCCTACTCCACACACTTTTAGTGGGTGACAGGTGTGGACTGCAGGCAGGTCAGTCCAGTTCCTGCAGTTTTTATTATGGAGCCACGCTGTTGTAACACAAGCAGGATGTATCTTTATTTTCTAGATGAAACAAACAATGATGTCCCTGTAAGACGTTGCTTAGATGGCAGCATATATTGCCCCAAAACCTGCATGTACCTATCAGCATTAATGGAGCTTTCATAGATGTGCAATTTACCCATGCCATGGGCACTAACACCCCCATACAATCACAGATGCTGTCTGGATGGTCCTTTTTCCTCTTTAGCCCGGAGAACACCAGGTCCATGATGTCCAAAAACAGTTAAAAATGTGGACTCATAAGAAGATGCTCTGGCTTTGTCCAACTATAAGTATACATATACACACATACAGTACGTGGTGCTCATGTGTACTCAGGCATGGTATCAGAGAGTACAAATGCAACTTTGCTCCAGCAGAGTCCAATACATTCAGCAGAGTTGTAAAGTTAGCTCTGACATTTCCTGTCTGTGCGAAGTTGGAAGAAAAACTTTTACCCATAAAAACATGTTGTTTTTCTGCAGGTTTCCTGTTTGAGTCATGTTCTTAACCATCTCCAGAGCAACATGTTGTTCTGCGTTAATGTTCCCTTTAAATGTACTTTCTGAAAATGCGAGTGTGTTGTAATCAAATACTCCTAATGGTTAGAGAGGGTTGACATTCAACTGGTGAAGGAGTGGAGTGCTAATGGGAGGAATGGTCGTGCTTTTCTACCAGAGAAGGATGGAAAAAAGGGAAAGAAGAAGGAGAAAGAGGAACATCTCACAAGGCTGCCATTACCGCAGTAATTCACACACTGAGGAGAAAAAAATAAAGAGCTCAGTGAGTGGGTGGAGGATAGTTGAGGTCGGATCAGAACCTCCATTAGCACCAAAATAAGCTGCAAATGGAGCAGAGAGAGCCGTATGAAAGGGGGGCAGGGCAAATGGTGCTAAAGGAAGAGATTGCGCCAAGCGGGCACAACGAGGTCCACTTCACTGCACTTATGGTGAGACTGAATGTGTCCGTCTTTGGCTGGAGGACAACATGACATGCTCACAGCAAAAACACTGCTGCTAAAGGGAGATTTAAGGGAGTTTAATCTTACTTAGCAGAATTCAGCTAACATGACATGCCAAACAGACATTCAAATATCTACCATGGAAATATTTCATTAGTCCATCTGGAGAAGAGCCCATAGAAAATGGTTTTAGAGGAAGAACCTTAAAAAAACAAACTGCAGCTGCTTATTGGACAATCATTCTGCCAGTCACACTCATCAAAGATCAATCATATCAAGCCACAGTATGACGTAGCAGCTCAAGACTGTTGTTAACCTTTAGCTTGACCCACTTTGCCCCACCGGCAACAAGTGTTGGCAAAGTGTATCACTGTCATTTTCGACTCACAACAAAAAATCTCAGTGGTAGTAATGCAACTTTTTCCACTTATGTTGTAGTAGACAATATAGATAAAGATTTTGCTTTATGAAAAATAGTTTCCGAGTAGTTCCTGTCACATGACACCATCTGCTTCCTGCTCCTTCCAGTGGAAAGAGGTCATTTTCATAAATTTCTAGTACTTTCTCCCAAAACATATTTAAATTATGGTGGTTTAAATGGTTTAAATGATGCTCAGTTTGTACAAAGAAAGGCTGAAACAGGGCAGAGTAGACACATGATTTATGCTCTTTACACCAAATCCTGACTCTATCATCTGAGCCAAACAGCAGAAGAGAATATTCGGAAAAGGCAACATTTACTGTTAGAGGATGTTGGTGTAGTATGATTGCTCTGTTTGTATGAATTCGTCTTTAGGTGTGTTTAATCCCTAGAGTTTTGGTATCATGTATTGCTAATTAACGTCAAATATTAGTATATTTTCAATTTCTGTGGGAGTTGCATTTTATTTTTATGAATCTTAGTTCTGGGGGTGAGTTTACGCATCCTGGGGCCGGAGGCTTCGGTTAGGGGAAGGGGGGAGTAGACGATATAGACGGACATGTGCAGGTGCAGAGGAGAGTGGCTCCGTGGAGGAAGGATGCTTTGAAGCAGGGCTTGGAACAGCGGTTTTCTGACCGTACGGACTTGATTTTGGTGAGAGGTTTTTTTTGTGATGTGCAACCCTTTTATTTACATTTTTTCTTCAAGGAATGAATCACTTTTTCTGGTCATTTAAATCCGTCTTCTCTGGTCATTGGAACACTGAAAGTTGCTCAGCAAGTAAATCACTTGTCAGACACTTCCAGTCCTGCAGGAAGTGGCAAGGGGAGTTTTTGTTTGGATTTAAGTTGTCACTACATTTACAAATCTTCTGTCAAATGTCGTGTAGCCTCAGTGTTCTGTTCTGAGCTTTGAGGAGTGGCACCTGGTGTGAACATTTGCCTCTGTAGCCTGTCTGCTAAGATTCTTAAAAAAGAGGCAATCTGAGCTACCATCATCTCAAACCACTGTGACCTTTCTCGGCTGAACTCTGGCATCAGTAAGGCAGAGAACTGCAGCTAACTTTATTCTGTGGCTATTCAATCCTGTCATCCTGTTCAATGCAACACAATATATACGTGTACATCTTGTCTACATGCCTAAACGCATTGAGATGCTGCCATGTGATTGAATGATTGGCTGTTTGTACTAATAGTGTTATTAGAGACACACATTGAGCTGAACAGGTGTCCTTGTATTTGTCTCTGCAGAGGTAAACCACGATGTCTAATCAACGAACCACACAAATTAGGCCTTCAGTGTCTCATGCAGCATGGTGCACCCTCAGACTACATTAATTCATAATCCCTGTGGTGCCGTCCCTGAACCAAATCCATAGGCTTCTGGGTCAATCCTGCTAAAATGAATTTCATTTCATGGTTTAAGTCAAGCGGTGATTAAGTCTTAGAGACTTCCAGCAGAGTATGGGCACGTCCTACGGTAAGAGAAGGAGCTCCGTAAACCTCTGAGGTAATGAGTGAGGAATAAGATGAAGGCTGAAGCTCGGAGCTCTGAGGATTAAGGACGAGAGGACGACGGAGGAGATGAATCTGATGGATACTCCTGAAAGAGAGAGCTCTTCAACCACGGCTCACCCTGCTGATCAGTCAGATTACTGGGAAGAACATCTAATTATCTGATTAGTCAATTTAAATACTTTTTTATTACACTGAAACAAAATCAGATCTTAGCAAGTGTGTTTGTCTAGATTCATGTCAACAATATCCATAATACTGCCTAAAATGTCATTTTCTTTGGACAAGTCCAGATTGAGATCTTATTACTGTAAGTAGAAAACAAAATGAAGGCAATAAAAAGCCAGAAATATCGATGAAACAAGAAAAAAATTGCCCACATAGGGTCCAATCCCTTTCAGTGTTGCATGGGGCTGGAGTCTTTCCAAGGGTGTACCCCTCCCCATGCCACATGGGGAGAGGGGCGGGATACACCCTGAACTGGTTACCAGGCAATCACAGGGCAACATAGAGAGACAATCAAGCATTCACGCTCACCATTAAGGGCAATTTGAAGTTAGCAATCAACCTAATGGACATGTTTTTCCATCAGTGGGAGGAAGCCAGAGTGCTCAGATAGAAGCCATGCATGCACAGAGAGAACATACCAACTCCCCAACGAAAGGCCCTGATCAGCACGGGGATCAAACGTGAGGCCCGCGCACCACCTGCTGTGCCACTGTGCAGCCCTTGTTATTGGCAGTTCACGTGTATTCTCTAGTTTTTACATACTGTGATGAGTAGGGATGTTTCATGTTTCATTTTTTTAACAATTGGTAAGAGGGTTGTTCAGGAAAGCAAAACGAAACATCTTAAAAGTATCCTACAGCAAAGATGTCCGAATGGCACGATAAAAAAAGACCAATTAGTTTTTTGGTTTATTATGTGAATCAACACATTTGTTGACAGACTGACTTCAAGTATTGAATCAATCTAACAGACAGAACAGTGCAAAAAAATGTTTAAACTTAAAAATATACACTCATTAACAGAATGCTACTGATATAGTTTTTTCTTACTGCAAAGCAAACAAATTTTACCTTTCATCAACCCTATACATTTAAGTTTCACCACAAATCTAAATATCCTACACTGTAAAATACACTTGAACTCCTTGTGTTCTTAGCTTCTTCAAATACTCATTTTACTGAGCCGACCTGAATGCTTCACAATGTTTCCCACTGGACCTCAAATACATAACAAAACACAATGTGCATTTATTTTGTTACAACGTGTCACTCATTTAGCTCATGAATTTCAGTTCAGACTTTGACATTGGGTTAATTTTTTGGACGTAATGGACTGAAGACAAAATTTCAGAGACTTGCTGCAGTTTCTTTAAGAGGAGGACAGAGCATCAGGAGCAAGAGACGAGTGGATGGTGTCCACGAGTAAACAGGAGGTTATCGGTAGGTATCGTGTTTAGAGGCATTAGAGGCAAAAAAACAGAGGATACTGATCAGTGCACCTTTAGTAATAAGATGTGTAGGCAGTTTTGTCTTACAGTTAGTTTTGTGAGATTTTTAGACTTGTAATTGGACAAAAAAACTTAATTAGATTTGTGTTTCTTCAGTGTAGACACGGGCCTGGCATGTTTTTTGTCCTCTCAACTATCAGCTATCAATCAAAATAGCACAGCTTCTCACATCTTACCTGAAAATACAGCTGCATCTTGAGACTTTGATTTATTTCCTGACCTTACCAGACGTCAAGAACATCTCATATCATCGACATCTCATTGACTTCAGGTCTATCTCGCGCTAACCATCAGTGTCATCATTTATTCTCCAGACTGATCAATCTATACTCGGTGATATAAAAGCATGAAAGCGGATCCAACATGAGGAAAAGCAAAATATGTTTCCTCTGAATTATGTCAGCGAGCGTAAATGGCTTTTCATGTGGAATGAAAACTCAGGGGAGGATTTAACCTGATGAATTGAAACCTGCTCACAAGAATTTCTGCTTAATGGGATCCCTAACCTTCAGTGGAATGCAATTACCCCGGAGTAAATGTGGTAAATATCTGAGGCATGTTCAGGGACCCATATTGGAAATGGTGTCATGTGTGTCATGAAAGATTGATGTATTTATCTTGGTCCATATATGAATCTCTATATTTCATGAGAGAATGCCACAAGAGTGCCTTCAGCTGCATCGACACAAGAGACATCGGACCTTGACCTTCAAAGTGTGACCTTCGATAATCAAATCAGTTAGAGAGGACTTTTTGTTAACGGATAAGTTCGGTTTCTACAGCTTTCACATTGTTTATAGAATGAAGTAGAACAATATACTCACCCAGAAGGCTTTCCTGATCCAAACAGTGCTTCGGGAGATATTTAGATCCAAAATCGAGCGGTAGACATCTGTATAATGGTAGCACATAGGGCATGTATAGGGCCGCTCCTAAAACTGCATAAATCGTCCAAAAACTCATGAGTTTCACCAATATTTCATCATGGTCCGCTCACACTACTCCTTCATTACAGTCTGTGTCGCTCCAGACATGTTTTTGTGACTGTGCTGACCTCTGAACTGAAGAAGAAGAAAGTTTGCTTCCGCGCATGAGCAGTGCGGCTCATTGTTTCAGGGGGAGACAGCCGGCTACACAATGACTTTCTTCTTCCAGTTTTGTGCAAAATGGACGAATATCTATCGGATGAAGATGTTGTGGAGGAGAACTTTGAATATGATGGGTGTCCTTACAGTTTTGAGCCAGAGTTTACAGATGAGGAGCTCATAGAAAGGAGGACGCGGAGGCAAAGAGAAGAACAGCTCTCCAGAGAGTACTGTGCATGCGCAGAGGCAAACCTTCTTCTTCAGTTCAGAAGTCAGCACAGCCAGAAAGACATGTCTGGAGCGACACAGACTGTAATGGAGGAGTAGTGTGAGCGGACCATGATGAAATATTGGTGAAACTAATGAGTTTTTGGACGATTAATGCAGTTTTAGGAGCAGCGCTATACATGCCCCATGTGTTACCATTATACGGATGTCCGCCGCTCGATTTTGGATCTAAATATCTCCCGAAGCACTGTTTGGATCAGGAAAGCCTTCTGGGTGAGTATATTGTTCTACTTCATTCTATAAACAATGTGAAAGCTGTAGAAACCAAACTTATCCTTTAAGACAGACATTCCCATAAGAGTTCTCTGGGTGTTACATTTCCAAACAAAGAACAAGCATGAAGCCTGAGGAAGTAAGACCTCCAAATCGAATCTGGGGATCTTTCAGTGAATGTTTGACAGCTATGCATTGATACGGTTTTAGGTTACTGTCTTCACGAGCAGGGGATGAACATGAGTCTGAAAACCTTGACCTTTGGAATGTTATCTCAAAAAGCTAGTCCACTTACTTCTGACCCTGATTGGAGAGGTTGAGCAGAGTTTGATGAAAATCTCTCAAAGCATACCAGAGATGTTTCATAGACAAGAGACTCTTTCACTGCGACCTTTTAACAATGGAATCTAAAATATACGAATTTCTTTTTTTTGTTATTTCTTTGTGATATTTGCAAAGTTTGGAGGAAATCCAAGCCAAACAAAGAGGGGAAGGTATTTCTGACTAAGGCGTTGATAAATCACAGGAATAGTGGGCTTCAGAGTCACCCCAAAACTTCTGACTACTGATCAAAAGGAAAAAAGCAGCAAATGTGTGCAGCCAAAGGAACAAACTGAAGAAAACCCATTTTTAGGGGGTTAATTACAAACTGTTTTGGGACCACTTTGTCATGTTTAAACTTTGCTGAACTGTCTCTATCAATGGAATCCACTTCAGCTCTCACTCTTATTCTGAGTCTTCGATCATTTCCAACCATTTCGCAGCTTGTTATCAGTAGTTTTTGAAGTGAAAAGGCGGGCAGGATGTTTATTAACTTGGATGCCCTCTCTGCCTACATGAAATAGTTTGTGCCATTCAAAGACACGTGCACGTGATACTAACTATTCCCCAAACACCCCAGCTGATGTACCAAAAGATTTGGCTGCTGTTTAGTACAATGTCAGCAAAAATGTAAAGTCAAAGCATTTCAACTTTTATGAAAAAGAAAATCTTTTCTTAACGCCTTTGCAAAAGCACTTCAATCAGTATCTAAGGCTACGTTCACACTGTAGCTCTTAATGTTCAATTCTGATATATTGCTCAAATCCGATTTTTTTGTTTGGCTGTTCAAATTACACCTGTAAATGTGGCCTGACTGCAGACTGTGATGTGAACAGCTCACGCTTCAGAAGTGACACGCATGCTCAGTTTAACATTAATGACATCACACACAGCACAGAGTGATGAGGGGCAACAAACACAGAGCAAAACTGTGCTTCATAATGCTGGAGAAGTTTGTTTCCATAGCGCAGAACCTGATGTTACAGCAGCTCACCTCGAGTGAGCTCTAATTAAAGTAATTATAGGTATATTTTATTTCTTATGAAGCCAAAGGCTGACGCTATTTCCCGCTGACCCCTGCCAATGACAGATCGCTGCTGAAGAGCCAAACATTGCATGCTATAGCGCCCTGAATGGGTTAACAAAGATGCAAAAACTTAGTTTTGTCATCTGTTCTGATGTTTCGTAGTTTGTCTGAGAGCAGATCAGACAGGAGCAGACTGTTCTCTGACTGACGCTGTCTCGTATAAACATACAGCAGCACGCAAATGCGCACGGATGAGATGGACTGCGGTCTATCATCAGTGTCTCTGTGTCCTGTAAACTGTTATTTTAGCCTGATAAATCCATTCAAAAGACGGTGCAGTGTTAATAAACTAAGTTTATCAGATATCATAATACAAACGAATGATTCATTCACGTTTATCATTTATTGTGCGTGTAATGGAGATGCCAGTTGATCGCCCCAGTGCTCTCTCACTTTCTCTCATCACTCCCCCCTTTATGCTGTTTAACGCTTATTGATGAAAAAACAACTAAAAACCCTTTATTATAGGAAAAAAGTGCATACACTTTTTAATAATCATGTCTATATTAACCTCTGATTATGTTCTGTCCATGAAGTTACTTTAAAAGCATTTGTCCCGAGGTAAACTGCTGCTCGAATGACGTCAAAGTCGCAATAAATGCGTTCTGACTGTTCAGACTGCGGTCGAATTCAAGAAAATCAGATACGTATCCGATTTAGTACTACATTTGAAAGTGGCCTGAATCTGATTTGAAAATGTCAGATTCAATGCGACTTGTGCTGTTCACACTGTCAGAAACAAATCAGATACAGGTCACATTTGAGCCAAAAAATCAGATTCAGGTCACTTTTGACTGAAGTGTGAACGTAGCCTAACAGCGAACCAAAGACTTACTGAAAAATTACAGTAGTTGTGAGTGAATACTCAAACTTTAATAAATCTCTCAGTGTGACTGTGGACCACATGGTTTAACTATTAAGGACTTATTTTCTGATGGTTATTGTGTTATTCTTGTTGACACAGAAAAGGTTGGATTGATCTAGAAAAGCTCCGATCTACAACAATTTAGAGCAGCCCAAAGTGCCACGGCCCAATCAGAAACTTCTGTAGTGAAGTGACAGCCATAGACTGCAAAAAACATGGACGCCATGATGCTAGGCTAAAATTGAAGCCGCCACGAAAACTGCTCCCCCTGGTGACTGGCTGCAGTATAGGTCAAATCTCCGTCTCCCCCATTCATCTGGACGGGCCGAAGTGAAACTTCAAAAAATTATTACACCTCGTAGAAATATTCCTCCCATCCGTATGCTGTGGTGACATTAAAGTATTATTGGGCTGCGTGCTTTCCAAGTCCTCTTTTTTCTGAAAAGTTTCTTTTATATTAGTTATTAGAGTTTAAAAATGACCGCGGTTTACGGCAGCTTCACAATGATTGTGTACGGCGTATGCTGCGGAGTGTTGCGACCGTTTGCGACAGCTGCGTCCAAATATGGTCCAGATTCTCTACTGGCTGCACAATGGCGGCGCCCTGACGAGGGAAATTCTGGCTTCAAATCCATTACATGGTGGAAGGCGGAGCCACGCTATCCAGTTCTTATAATACATCCATGGTGACAGCATGTACACAGATTAGCATAGATGCTAACAGCTTTAGTATCAGATAGTAAGACCTAGACCCCATTTCTTTATTAAATGGAAAACACTGAAGCATTTCTCCTTGGTAAGGATAATCTCGCTCCACTTCCGTCATGTTTTGGAGAGAGTTTGTTTGACAAAGTCATTCATGTTCTGTACTTTACACCACAGCTACTACTAACTTATCTGAATGTGATTGACAAAATGACTGTCCAATCACCGGCTGGATATGCTTTGTAAGGTTTGCCCATTCCCAAACACATTCTATGGCTGATATTTTTTTCCTATTGTATTTTGTTTAATTTAAGGTCCAAAATGCAACATTTCTTATTAAATACAACAATGACAGGTTGAAAAATGAGAGGCATTGCGATCCTGAGGCTGGATCAGCTGATTATGACATTTGGACCACCATTTCATTTACACTTTCAGAAGCTTTGACAGAGAAGAAGACGAAACACAGGTGCTTACTGATGTGTACAGATGGCCCTCCCCGTTCATGGCGATGTATAACCCTGTCTTCACGGACTGAATGGCGACAACTCGGAGGCCCACAGGAATAAGGTTGAACAAAGCTGGAAAACACAGAAGGACAGGGAAACAGATTCATCAAAATATCACCAAACCAAATTACCATTGAAATTTCCAACCAGTGGGGGAATATTAAACACACTGGGAAAATCACTCCTGTAATTCATCAACCAAATCCAAGCTGTCCATTAATGACGCTCCACTAAGCACAGCTAATGCAATATCTAGCTGTTAGTAATCTTTGATGATGAACTGCAGCACGCTTGGTAAACGTGAGTGGCCTTGATAGCCACGTCCACCAAGCACTACCTGAGGATTGGATGTAATTGAGGCAGCCAGTGGCGCGTGGCAGATTTAATAGCCTCTTTTGTTGTTGTAGCGGACTGCTTGGGCCTGCTAGCTAATGGCTATTGTTTGTACTGGTGAGGAACAACAGCGCCGGCTCAGCTGTGACATTAAGAGTGTGTATATTGGAGACTTAAAGGCACAAAATGGCCTCTCCTGACCCTGTAAGTAATTGGTATTGGCAGGTTTGGAGCCTGAGGGAAGGTGCAGAAAGCTAATGCGTCACCGTTGCTATTTTGGTGGCTTCTGTCCAATTTAAAAACCATGAAACTCGATATTACGCATTTACCCTCATCACTTGATGTGATCATAGAGATTTAGCGATATGACACGTCATCTGTGCGCCCCTATATGAGTTTTCAATAAGCCTCCTCAGCCTATCAGACGCGACAAACCACATCTCTTCACGCTGACAGTAGTAAGTGACACAATACAGAGTGTCAGGATAGAGTTAGCGCCGAGCACTGGAATCAAATTAACCACCTAGCCTGCAGCACTGGAGGAGCAGTGCCAGAACAAGCTAATAATACCCCTTTCTTCCTGTTAAACCCACTGTTTCTTGGTCCACTTTCAGGCTCACAGAGGAGGATAAAGCTGTGAGAGGACTTTTGTGCTCCAAAGGATGAAAAATAAGAGGAGGTGCTGGCCTGCAGGTTTAGGAAACTAGACAGGCAGACTGCTAAATCATTAACTTGGAGCTAAGGTCTAGACCAGGGATTATCAACTATATCTGTAAAAGGCCTAGTTTTTTTACATTTTAAAATAAAGTAAAAGAATGCCATTTTGATCTAATTAACATACTGACAGTTAAACATAGTTTTTTCTTTACCCTTTTAATAATATAACAAGTCACCAAATTTTTTGTCAATTAATGTGTCAGAAAATGTCCTTTAGTAATTTTTCCCCTTTTTTTCATGAGATATAATGAAACTGAACAATAAATGAAAACTTCCTAAACTGATTTAGTCATTGACTTGCCCAAATCTAGAATTAAATTTGCATTGATCCTTACCGCCAAAAAACTAAAATCAGAATTTACCCAAATTCAATGTGGCCGAAATATGTGAACTTGAATTTAACAATGAACTTAACACTATTGCTAAGCCAATTGTATCCTATTTGATACATACTTTTATAACACCTCTTTCTACTCAATATGATCAACAAATTAAAAAAAAAACATCTGAATACAATCAGATAAATGATAAAAATGTCCTCGAATGGATTATCAGTTGCCAAAAACACCAAATGTATCAACTGAGATACGAAAAATCTATATGTTGAAATTTATGGACATTTTTATTTTTATGGATTTTAGCAGAAAATGAACCAAACATTTCAGCTCCAAAAAATTTGAATTTTCTGGCTATAATCTATGGTCTTTGGCCTTAAAGGGTTAAGCTAAAGTCATAAATTAAAAGCACCTACAAAGTGCTAAATGAAAAAACAAAGACAATTTACCTGTTCAGTCCCTTTTTTAATCCTTCTCCTTGAAATGACATACTCATAATGAAAAGAGTGTATCTCTGCAACCACAAGGTCTATTTGAATTCACAAGGTCTAAGGTAAAATTCAGAATCATTTGAAAATGTAATCCTCACCTAAAAAAAAAAATTGTGAATTATCTCTCGGAAATGATGCTTGAGAGGCTCTAAAACTCTAAAAATGAATAATAAAATATTTTTTCATCATTTTTGTTCTTTCTTTTGTTATAAAGTGATGCAGAACAACATTAGAGAAGTTTTATAACAACATGGTCAAGCAAGAATTTTGAAAAAAAATAATCCCTTTTGTTCTTACATTTTTGTAGGACAGCATGAAGCATTCCCAAAAATTGGGCACTTTGGGGCTGAAAAGGTTAATAGCCCATTGCAACAAAATCCAGACCTTTGATTTAAAGTTCCCATGACATGGGAAAATGGCATTGTCATTGCTTTTAATGTTGGCAGAATGGGCTTGAGAAGCAGAAGAACATCCCACTAAAGTAAAGACACTCTGTTTATTACTTCCTGGGGTTTATGATGTCATAGCTATTCAGCCTCCACCTACATCCAGGGTTTCTCGTTGCCACAGGCAGACGCCATGACTGTTTGAATGTCCATTCTGCAGCCTGTAACCTCTCCACCTGTAAACATCAGACATCATTTGGGCAGCCAATCATTGCTGAGGTCATCATTATGGCCTCCCCTCGGATCAGTGTTTTCAAAGGGGAGGATAAATGAGCCGATCCTCCAAAGAGAATACATTTCTTTCATCACCTTGAATCAAATCTTTGCTTAATATACACCAAAGACATCATGTAAACACATGCCAGGGTATGGACCTTTAATCACAAATTCTACTGCTCACAAGGACATTGACCGAGCATAAACAAGATTTTGAGGTTTTCTAAACTTCAAAAATGAACCATATCCACTTCTTTCATGTAGTCTCTGACTATCGTCATTCCATCACTTTGTGTCTTTTTCAGAATAATGACCTAAAACTTCAATTGCTGCCGACACCTGTCAAATATTTGATCCAAAAGGTACTCACAGGAATTACTGCTGTCATCCTTGGTCCCATCAAGAGAGCCATCGGGGTTCATTTGCAAGTAGTATCCCTGCCTGCAATATAACCTGGTCACTATACCCTTGAGCTGGGGATCTGCAGGAGAGGAAGAGGGAGAAAGAAGAGGAAGCATTAGTAACATGCAGCATAATGAAAATATGGGACAATAAAGTTATAGATAGATAACTTTATTGTCCCAGTGGGAAATTTGTTTTCACAGTCTGACAAACAAGAAGACATACATTAACAAGAAGATATATATTTGGACATATTTCACAAAGAGAGTTTTCCCAGCTTTTAACACAATATTGCACCTGGCAGAACTATTTCACTACTTTGTGACTCCTGCTGTGTATTCACAAGAAAATCCCAGAGCCAGACACAAAAGGCCTGCCCTGCTCAGAGACAGGCCATCCAATTACAGGCAGCAGAATTAATCTGTGGTTGCCTGACTCCAAGAATGAACCCAACAGCACCCTCTCTCGGGGTCCTCAGTGAGCAGGAGGTGAAGTACAACAGCTTGGTCCCCTTTTGGGTGACCCTAAGAGGGAATTAACAACATAAATCTACTGTATATAACTCACTGCTGTGAAAAAACTATGGAATGAAATGAAGCTGAAAATGTTCTGTGCAGTTTTGTTGGTTTGGAACAACAGAAATTCAACAACAAAAAGAAAAGCAATTGTAAACTTCTGGGACAAACTTTGTCCAAAGTCCAGTTCTAGTGAAGTTGGAGCTGTGCATTGAATATTCAAAATGATAAAATTGTTTTCCTGCAAATATTCACTAATATAACAGATGAAACAGCTGAGACAGGGGCAACAAAAGACTGGGAAGGTTATTTTAAAGATTCAAAATCAAAGCAACTGGACCATGTTCAGGTTTGGGAAAAAAAACAAGAACACTTCAGAAAACTCTTGTCAGTTAACACTATTCATCTCTGCATCTACAGGGTCAAGGTCAAACTCTACCATGCGAAGACAAAGACAAATATCAACAGCACCCAGAAACACTGCCGGCTTCTCTGGGCCAAAGCTCATCTGAGATGGACTGAGGCAAAGTGGAAAAGTCTGCTGTGGTCTGAGTCCACATTTCAGAATGTTTTTGGACATCATGGCCGTGGTATCCTCTGGGCTAAAGAGGAAAAGGGACCATCCAGACTGCTTTCAGAGCAAGGTCAAAAGCCAGCATCTGTGATGGTATGGGACTGTGTTAGTGCCCATGGCATGGGTAACTTGCACATCTGTGAAGGCACCACTAATGCTAAAAGGTGCATACAGGTTTTAGAGCGTTTTATCAAGTAAACAGTCGGTAAGAGTGGCTGCATGTGTCCGAGATGTGATAGACTCTGGTATCAGCAGCAGGCACTTGTGGAAAGCAGATGCAACAGAGGAAAAATGTACATTTTTACAGCCGAAATTGGGATAACAGCCTGGTTAATAATAATTTTGTTCAGTAAAGCTTACATTTTTGTGTACACTTTTTGAGCAAGAGGTAAACTCTTTTAAATCTTGTCAAGTCTTTATTTTTATTGATTTAGTTATGCGTAATTATCAGCATGATTTATGTCATGCCAGTGTTACCGTTGCCAGGGGGGCTTGTGACCCACATCCACTGTGGATTAGCCTCAAAAAACGCCTTTGGAAGCTCAACAGCTGACTTTACTTCAGCTTCAACCTGTACGTGGCTGCGCATCGGTCCATCTCTGCCTGTGTTGAAGCTCTGTGACTGTATTTCCACATCTGTATGTGTGTGTGTACCTGTGTGTGAACCTCTGTTCCTGGATGACCACTGGGGTCACACACCATCAACATTATTCTTATTGTTGAGACAGCCATCACACCCGATTTCATCCTGAGAAAGCCCCGGGGAGGTGAACAATCAACTGCACCGGGGCTTACACTGTGATCCTCGCCAGCTTTCTTCTGTATGTGTGCGAGTGTAGTCGTACGTGTGTGGGTGTTAGAGAGAGACAAAGACAGAAGAAGAGTGAGCGAGTACAGCCACAGAGGAGGACTCAGAGGTCTTACTGAGGGCACAGAGGAGTTTTTTTTTCTGTTCCTGCTGGCATACAGCTCAGGGCAGTCTCTCTTGAAATGGCTCTGTTCTGTGGGGGGATGGCATTCGGTGGCTCTGAGACCTTTTACCTGCAGACTGAAAAGAAGAGAGAATGCCTCTCTGCTGGTGTATCCAAGCTACTGTATATATCTGAGCCACAATGGTACTGGAGCACTGACAGAACAATAGGAAGGTGACGGAAGAAAATTCTGAGAGTCAGAACACCAAAGCCAAAACTGAGAAGGGGGAAGAGATGGTGTGGCAGGCTTAACAAGTCTCCCAAAGTGAAAACAAATCTGTTTTACCCCACAGGGCGAGGCAGATGTCTTCATGAAGACGCAATCATAAGAATGTTTCATTGTCGAATGAGTAAATAAGTAGTTAGGGATGCACATCGACATCAGCTTAACATCGTTACTGGATGATGACGGCCCTTTAAAAAAACATCAACCATCCACTAATGACTGTGGGAGGAACAGATATCAGTTTCAGATACCACATGTTTATTTGTTGCATCAAATCAACTTAATGCTGACATCTGGCACCATAACTTTTGATTTAGAGGAAATTGTTTCTAGGCAGCAGAAAAATGACTTGTTGAACAAACTGTTCATGATCAGACAGAAGCAGACACATTTACATTGTGGGAGGATTTTGCCAGAAGATGCAATTAAAAAAACATCAGTATAAGAAAAAAAGCTTTTTAACACTGGTATTAGCATCTATCCTAACACAACAGACAGATGGTTCAATATACACAATACAGAATACACACTGCCGGGCCAAAAAAAAAGTCACCACCTGGATTAAACTAAGCAAATAGGTACAAGCCTCCTAATTGGATAATCGTTCCTCCAATCACATTCATTACAAGCCGAACAGATAATGTATAGGTATGTGCTACTGATGTGAAGCACAAAATGTGAGCCGATTCAGAAAACAAACTCTTGCCAGAACATGTCAGAAGTGGAGCAAAGACATCTTTTCTATAGATCGATGCTTTCAGTGTAAGTTATTGTTACTTACACTGCTACTGACGCTGCTAGCATCTATGCAAATCTCTAGAAGAACATTCATTTTCCGCTTTGCTTGTAGCTCCTGCCTCCTCCTGTCTTTGTTTGAGCTGGAAATACTGTAGCATGAACATCAGCTGCAGTTTCATCGAGGAAAGTTTAAAAATTCTTTCTAATATGTCAATGGGCTGTCAGGAAACATCATTCTCCGCCAGCACAATATTTTCCTCTGCTTTTGATATGTCAAGCTGCATTTGTCAACTTTGCCTGCTTCTGATGACTGATGGGAAAATTAAAGGATGGCTATTTGAATTACTCAATCTAAATAAACTCAAATCATTTGGAAATGTTATTTTCTCCCTTTTAATAAAACAGATTGGTATTGCATTTTGTATCCTTAGAAAGCCTGACTAGTCACCTTTACAATGAGGCACAACTTGTAGTGATTGTGCATTTGTGTAACAAGCAACACAGCTTAACATGTGGGCACTGCCAAAATCCCCTGCAACTGGAAGAAAGTCGATTTCTCGGTGAAGCTAGGGTGAGGAACAGGTCGTTGGGTGTCGACTTCTTTGACTTCACCAGTTTCACTAAACTTGGTCCTAAGCTTGGAAATAGTACAATGCTGACACCAAGTAATCCTGCCACTCTGCAGACATGAGTACCAGCTTCTAGTTGCAGGATATTTCAGGACATTTTTTGGGAGGGTGCTACCCACACATTTAGCTGTGATGCTCACTCCACAAGTGCACAATCTTAACAAGCTGAACCTCGTAGTAAAGATGACTAATCAGGCTTTCCAACGATCTAAAACACATTTCCATTTTGTGCTAAAAAAGAGGAGAAATAATCAACTGAAATCAAGTTTCCAAACTCTTTTGCAAGGTTTGTGTTAAATGGCATCAGCATCATTTTGAAACTTGGATACATTGAACCTTTAATCTTGTCCTCACCATTACAGGCAATAATAAATTAAAATACCAACTAAATCATTGTTTGTTTATGCTAAAATCATGAGCATTTACTTATAAGATACCATTAAATCTGACCGCACATTCGCTGCAGCTTTAAGATGTAAAATTTGGGGGGTTTATCGATGATGGAGACAAAAACACAGCCCAGCACACAAACAGCAGCTCTGCACACACTGCTTCACATGAATATTTAATGACAACACAATCCCCCTCAGGGGGAAATACTGTTGTGCGGACACCCGAAGTTGGCTAACCTGCGCTCGATTAATGACTTTGATCAGCAGCATTTAAACAATGTGCGGCGGTGGGAGGGAGATTGATTCTGAAGACTGATCTGCGGGGGGCAATCTGTAATAATTAAAACTCTGTAACTGGGTGCTGGCTGTGTGACGACTCCCTCCCTGAGAGTGTGTTTGTGTGTGTGGAGGTGAACTTGGCTCTTCCATCATGCTATAAATCATGTGATGTTGGCTGTGATCCCCGAGGCGAGGCAGCCAGTATATCACACACACAAACACACACACACTTTTTTGGCACTAGTTTTCTGTACTTTCTAGGAGCAGAGAAAGAGCAACACTATCTGCAGCATTTTGGGTGATTGTTGGAAAGGACCACAGACGTATAAAAAGTATAACGATGCCAACAAACACAAATGCACACACAGGAGTGATCAGTGCTTTTTAAATCCTCTCCAGAAGCCTGAAGTACTCAAACCTAAAGTGATCCAAGGGCAGAAACCTACGCTGAGGCATTTATAACATTGGCAAGCGAGTTATTGTCAAATATGTGGAAAACTGCTCTTCCTATCTCTGTTATCAAATCCTTGAAAAAAATCTGCACCTGGATTTGGATGAACATCAAAATCTTAACAAGTCTCTCTTTTGCCATGAACATTATGTCCGGAAAATGTCAATCAAATCCTTGAGACTTAATTGAGTTACTGGAAAACTGCCCCATCTATCAATGTTAGCAAATGCTTTAAAAAAAAGTTCTGGATCCACATCCAGATTTGGGTTAATGCCAAAATCCAACAATTTCTTCCTTATGCTGTGACCATCATTCCCTAAAAATTTTAACAAAATCTATTCCTGATTCAAACCTGACCTCCTTGTAAAAAAGGCCCATGTTCTTATGTAATTCTTTTAGAGTCTCTTCATAATTAGCCTTAGTCTCAAAATTAGAGCCTAAGAGTATTTAAAATAAAACAAGAAAATCAATTTAGTACTTTAGTGGTGTAATTTGTTTTCTTCAAACTAAAAGCTTGGGGTTTTTTTGTCAAAAGTAGACTCTTATTCACCTGTATCCTGGCCAAGATAGGCAGCAGAATGAAAAAGAAGTTGGTCAATTTGGACCAAATTCCAAGAATCTTAAATGAAGAATGGGTTTGAAAAAACAAATGCTTAAGTCTCTGCACTAAGTCCCATGAAATGTTAAAATAAAGACATCTACCATCTCATAAAAATGTCTTCACAGTCTCTTCAACGGACCTTGTTTATCAAAACAATATAATTTTTTTTCAAATTGAGAAAAAAGTTGTTTAAGTGGACTCAATACAAAACTATCAATCATTTAAGTGTCTACCTACAGACTTTCAAGCAGAAAGGATTTTCAAAATAAAAGCCTAAACACCAACATCCCAATCTGCTCCTCAAATTTTACACAAATTTCCAATTACACTGAACATACAGTCTTATGTTTTATGGACACCATCTCGACTTTCCCCGCGTCCTCGAATAACCAGCACGTTATTCATGACTGACAACACATCATCAGACATTCATGTATGCTCGTGCATACATCAG
Source organism: Scarus forsteni (assembly GCA_036419115.1). Taxonomy (NCBI): domain Eukaryota; kingdom Metazoa; phylum Chordata; class Actinopteri; order Labriformes; family Labridae; genus Scarus; species Scarus forsteni. The sequence continues at coordinate 13,654,881 of JAZDUH010000033.1, read as the reverse complement.
AGGGAAACAATGGGATGGACGGCCCATTCAAGCACTCAAGTTGAAGGTCAAACTTACTCATGTGCAATGACTGAAAAGTTCCAGATGAGGTCATTTATTTTATTTCTGTTGTGTGACATCTTCACACCATGATTTACAATCACGACTTCTGTGTTCTGCATTTTCTGAAAGGTCTAAAGGACTGGCAGAGCTATTTGGGTTTTGGGGGTCAAATTGTGACACTGTTTGATTTTTCACTTGTTTTAGTTTCATGTTGTTCTTTTTCAAGTGGACCAAAGGCTGTCAAATGTTGTGTAATGCAGCCTCCCACCACTAGTTGGGGCTCTAGCTCAGCCACTGTTCCTGCCATCATTCTCATTTCTGCACTTTGACCCATAAATACTCAATCAGCTTTGAGTTATAACGTCATTCACCTTGAAACAACTCAGTAGTTGTCTGTGCCATAAATGAAGGTAAAGCTGCATTTATGCTTCATCAGGTGGATCTTACATGACTGGAGTGATGTGTAAACATTTTCCACATGGACCTGTCAACCTGTTAAGAGACTGGCAGTGTTAGCAATGCTAATGTTAGCCACACTCTGCTTGATATTGTCAATGAAAGTTATTTGACTGCAGCTTTCTTTATTGTGAAAGTCGATGGTATCCAAGCCACAATTTGCCCCTTTTGGTTTGCTTGCCTTATTTAGTCCTTGTCTGGTTCAAATTGCTTTCACACCAACTGCAAACCAAACTTTGCCCCATTTGAAGGCAAGCTGAGACCTTGGTGTTTTTTTGGACTTTCAAACAAAAGCCTCAGTTAAAGAGTAAGTAGCTGAAAATCTCTTGTTTTATTTTTAAAGTAAACCCCTCCATTATGTAAAGCATTTCCCTTTAGAGCATTGTGAAATAAACTTGACTGCCACAATAAAAACACACTTTCTTCATTCAAGGTCTTTGGAATCTGATAGGACGACTGAGTTTTTCAAAATAATAATAAAAAAAGGGGCTTCAGCAATTTTAAGGCAGTTGTGCTTGTTTGGTTGGGATTGCTTTCACATCATTACAAACTGATCTCTGTTCTAGATCAGTGTTAATTTTGACGGCACGTTTGAAGTTAGTTTTAGTTTTAGTCTTTTGCCTACAATAGCCCTTTGTTTTAGCCATTATTTAATCATCTAGATTTTTTTTCATTTTAGTCCGGTTTTAGTTGATGAAGTTTCACAGCAGTTTAGTCGCTGGAATCTGCTGTAAATGTAGCCGACTCAAATACCAAGTGCAAAGTTTAAGGCATTTTTTTGTTTCCTTGAATTTCTGAAGTCTTGTTTTGCACTTGGAGAAAATGAAACATCTAATAACCCTTTGTTGAATGCTAGTAAAGTTTGAATGTATAAATGAACAGAAACAAATTTAACTTAGTGTGAAATGAAGTCACCTTTATTTAGGCTACCTGGCAGAGCATCTCAATTACAATGCCAGAACTGACAACAGTGAACCTGCTCTACATGAATATATCAGTTCATAAAGAGAGCAGCTCTGATTGGATCGCTCCACAACTTATCCCACCACCACCAAGCTAAGGCAACTGTGATTGGATGTCCCTCTGAACTCATCCAACCTTTTCACGCAACCAAACTAGCTGTGATTGGATATATTCCTAACTTGTCCCTACTTTCTACATGATCAAATTAGGTCTGATTGGATTAAGTCTCTGTCAAAGATTTCAGTCTCGTTATTAGTTGTTGATGAAAATGTCAGTTAATTCAGTTTTTGTCCATGTGCACTTGTTTTTATTAGTTACCGTCTAGTTTTCATGAGGGAAAAAGTTGTTCAGGAAACTATGATGAAATAATTAGTCAACAAAATCAACACTTCTCTAGTTGAGGGTGAACTGAGATCTTTTGTGGTTTTTGGCAGACCAGAGTTCAGGCCTTTGGTCTGCACCATAATTAATAAAGCTTTTATCACTCCAATGAACCCAACTTTCTAAAAATTCAAACCCAGATTTGTTTCTTGGATAGGGCACACAAGCTATGGCTCCACTTTTTGTTCCCTTACAGCCACATGAACCTTTCTAAAACTCAAAACTGCTGTCTCATGAATGCTGTTTTTTAAGACGGATGGCGTCTGCAGACCGACCCCCCCAGCCTCATTGCTGTTAGTTTTACTGCAGAAAAGCACAGCATATGCTTATAAATGGCATTTCTTTGTTTCTAAGGAAACAGGAGTTGTGCTTTGGCAGCAGCAGGGGGGGTTCCCTCAAAAATAAAAAATAAACCGAGCATCAGAGCTGGAAGATGTGAAATCATGTTGTTGTGCAGCAGAAGTCCTCTCTGCATATAAATCGAGCTGTCACACAGAGGGTTGTTACTGCTGCTTTTTCCAGCCTTTCTTTTATAAAGTGGGCTCCCTGCGGCTCACTCGCTCCATCCTGTCTTATTTTCTGTCGTGTCATTCCTGTGTCCGAGCGTGTGCGTGCAAGGACACATGTTCGGCTCGGTGCAAAGCAAACAGTGCAGAGTGAAAGGACAGGCTCACACAAACATACGAGGGTACGGCTGCAGTAGTAGACTGCTGTCAGCCCTGCCCTGCCTGACCCACTTTGGATGTTTCTAGAATAAGAGAGGGGCTTTTCCAGCCTGTGGAGGAAAAACCCCTCTCTGTAGCCTCTGTTGTCATGGAAAAATGGATTCTCCCAACGCCCCCTCCTCCTCTTTCTCTGCAGTTTCTCTCAACATCCCTGACATCTCAACAATAACTCATCAGATATGGACAGCTGTGAGAGGACTGATGACGCACTGCCAACATGCTCCTGAACAAACAGCCGCTGTGCAGGAAAGCATTTATCTCAAATGGCTTTCCAGATCATGGAGGCTAATCTAGCCGGCTGATCTATGTAATATGATCTAATGATCTATGGATCTAATCTGGTGAGATAATAAGAACCAGAGCAGCCAGATTACGGGCCTGCACCAGCTGCCTGTTTCTGCCTCCAGCTCACTTTACTGGGTTTGAGCGTAATAGGATTTACAACTTAAATCTAATCCCTAAATAAAATCAGTGATCAGAGGCTCGGCATCTGCTTTCAAATTGCAACGATGATTTACAATTTCAGTTGATCTGACAGCAGGAGCACAAAGAGTTATGGGCTTGTTCCCATGAGTATTTTGACAAGCAGACAACGTTCTGTTCATATTGTGAGTTGTGTAGAGGTACGAGGGGAAAGTCTGTCAAAAATAGGACTCAAGCTGCTGAAAGCTTATTCCATAAACAGCCTTCAAACTTAAGGTCTTCTGTGCAGGATGAGTATTGAAAGGCATTCGTTTTAGTTTTTTCAAACGGACAAACATCCACAAATGCACTAACACTAATGGACAAATAAAGGCCTTAAAGCACTTCAAGGCTCCCCAAACACTGGATAATTTAATGCCTGATTTTTGCCTTGATTCTCCCCTCTCAGTGATCAGGGCAGTAAAACAGAATTCCAAGTGACAAGTTAGACCCCCAAAGAGCACCAACCTCCATCTGTTTCCAGTTAATCTGTTCACCTGTGGAATGTACAGCTTTTTTTTTTTTAGCATTCCTCAAATTTCCCAGTCTTCTGCTGCTCATGTCCCACCTTTTTTGACACACATTGAGGGCATTAAATTCAAATTGAGTGAATATTTGCAAAAAATGTGAAGTTTATCATTTCAAACATCAAATATCTTGCGGTTTTGTGTATTTAGTTGAATATTGACCAGAAAGGATTAGCAAATCATTGTGTTCTGTTTTTATTTACATTTTAAACTATGGCCCAACTTGATTGAAATTGGATTTTGTAGACCAGCTGGAGAAAATATTAATCACAGACCAGTTTGAAGCTAAACCACAGTCCAAAGACAAGCTGATAATCTGATCATTTCCTGAACTGGACCTACAATTCCAGCTTGAAGTTTGAAGCTTTGCAGGATTGACCTGCCCGCCAACAGACAGGGGGGCGAGTAAATTCAGCTGTTTGCAGGGTTTGGATTATTCAGGTTGATGCCCATTTTAGTGGGTGGGCTTATCAAGAGCAACTTTAAACTGGCTGTGTTGTGTGCAACACTACAGAACTGCAGGCTGTCTGATAGGGCCTTTTGTTGGGGTTCTAAACAGCTCAATATAGAACTGTTTTTTTTAGCTCAACTGACCCCTTGTCAAGCCTCATCCTTAACAGGAAGTCTCACCTTCCTTGGTGTATTAGCATTTGTGCCATTCAAAACCAAAGGCAACATCAAAATCATCAACATTATCTGTGGACTGTGAACTATCTGGATAATTATTTTCTATACTTACTTTTGGCTTAATGTTTATAAAACCCACTCAACAACTTGAAATGTGACAAATCGTACTGCTAAATAATAATTATAAAAAAGAAAACCATAAAAGAATTGAGATAAGAAGTTTGTGCCTTAAAGCAACAGTATCCTCCTTGAGGCAATCATCATGAAGTGTGTGCTGATATTGAGATAATTTCGTGTTTCCAATCAGGTTGGAGCTTTTCTAAACCAAAAACATCCTGTTGATGGTGCTATGCTCGAAAAACCAACTGGGATTGCACCGACCAGGAAGAATCCCCAACATAGGCCCCGTTTACATGGGTCAAAAAATTCTATTTACAATCAGATTGAAAGGTCAATCAGATTAGAAATGTCTCATGTAAACATCTTAGCCAATCGGATTCACCCGGATCAGACTGTAAGAGGTAGTCTACGCCGATTGATAATCCGCTCCATGCTTCGTTGACAGCTGAGTGGAGCGGATTGGGTTGATAGAGAGGATTGTTCTGTCTGCGCAGGCGCTCCGTAGTACATAAGAGGCACGTAGTGACGTACGCAGAGCGTGCCCAAACAAACATGGCAAACAGAAGAACTGGATGGGAAACAAACTTTTTAATAGAAACCAAAACAAAACATGACATGGATCCATCTTTCTAGAGGTAAACAGGAAGCAGGAAGTGCACTTCTTCTTCTCTTACACATTTGCAGGTAGTGGCAGAGTGACCTTCTGTGCATGTAAAAAAAAACAATACAATCGGATTCAGCTGGGGCCATGCAAACGGGGATTGAACGTGGATCTCTTTACTCAAAGTTCATGTATCCAGATTGAATCAGATTCACTTAATCCGATCGATTAAGTGAAAATGGGGCCATAGACACAGCTTTGCCCTCTGTCAGCCAAGAAATCACCATATTCACTTTTTTTGTTACAAAGCAGAACTCCATTACAGAGTGAGGTTGTTTTGTAATGTAGTGCCACCTGAAGAATAAAAGGTCACGGGCATTAAATGTTGGTATATTATTAGGTGTGAAGATTTCTCCAGAATCTGACACTTTTTATATCATGGACTGTAGGTGATGGAATCCCTTAATTCCTTAATTGTACACACAACATTGTTGCTCAACTGTTGGACTGTTTGCTCATGCAGTGGTGAAACTCACCTATTCTTGCTTGTGAGCAACTAACTAACCTTCAATTCACCTATGGGATGCTCCACACAAGTGTTTTAGAGCATTCCCCAACTTTCCCAGTCTTTTGCTGTCCATGTCCTTGTTTGTTGGAACATGTTATGGGCATTAAAAGATAAGTTCGGTTTCTACAGCTTTCACATTGTTTATAGAATGAAGTAGAACAATATACTCACCCAGAAGGCTTTCCTGATCCAAACAGTGCTTCGGGAGATATTTAGATCCAAAATCGAACTCATTCGTTTCAGCAATATTTCATCATGGTCCGCTCGGGGTACTCCTCCACAACAGTCCGGTGTCGCTCCACCCATGTTTTTGTGACTGTGCTGACCTCTGAGCTGAAAACTTTCTTTAAGGCTGCCGTGCATGCGCAGTACAGCTCATTGTTTCAGGGGTGACCGCCGGCTACTCAATGACTCTCTTCTTCCAGTTGGATCAGGAAGCACTGTTTGGATCAGGAAAGCCTTCTGGGTGAGTATATTGTTCTACTTCATTCTATAAACACTGGAAAGCTGTAGCAACCGAACTTATCCTTTAAATCCAAAATGACTTTAGTCCGTTTTGAAAAACTCAAAATCATCATCATATTGGTGCCCTTCCATGTTTTTAAATGATTTGCAGTATGCAGTTAAAAAACCTATTTTGATTTCTTACATGCATGTTTGCAGGCAATTACCAGAGGCATGAACAAATAAGAAGAAATAAAATGGATTGAACCCTGATCATTTTGATACATATTTTTTCTCTGAGTGATCCACCTGCAAAACACAATCCACGTCAGCTCCAATCAATATGGCCATAAGAATAGCTAATCTGGAGTCTCCAAAGATCGATCCTCAAAGCCAAAGGGAATACCGCCGCGGAGTGCATCTCAGACACCTCCTCTCCATCGTCCTGACAGATCTCTGTGGGAATCTGAATGTGGCTTCAATTTATAATCACAGCCGCCGCGGTTTGAAAGCCGCTCTGTTCTCTGCGGGCTCGGCTGTCAGGGGGAAGCCCAACGTCTGGTCTCACCTGGGAAATGAAAATAACTGCATGTGCCTGTTATTACCAGGAGAATATGATCGGTGGTGCATTTATCCCCTCTGCAAAAACACAAATAGAGAAAAAGGACCCTTCTGGGGGGGCTGATATTAAATTAAGCACACCAAACAAGCCATTAGTCTTCCTAAGCTGTGTGCTCTTGTGATAATGTCGACAAAGGAGAAGAAGAAGAAAAGTGTGCGGGAGTGGTGTGCACAGATTCTCCCAACTCTCAAGTGAGCCTGAAATTAATGAAGTATATTCCCATTAGGCCTCTCATCACAAATAACACCAGAGAACAGACTGTTTCTGATTAGAGCTGCAGAAAAAGGAGGACAATACGGAGCAGCTTTCCCCTTAAACTCCCTCTCACTTCAGTGGGAGTGTCTCTCGTGGTGCAGGCGAAGGGGTCGTGCTTTTCCCTGCCTCACGACACAGTTCATGGGGCGGCGATGTTGGCTCTGTCATCTTTATTCTGTGGGCAGAGCCACTCGAGAAAATGGCCGTTAAGAGGTGTGATGCTGCGAGGTCATTTCAGGGTTGCAGACAATTCTGGAGCAGATGTTTGGAGGCTGTAATCTGTGCAATAATCTATAGAAATTATGACTGTTTTAATCCTCAGACTGAGGATCATCTGTGCCTGTCTGCTGCTGCTCAGATGGAAATAAATATGCCACAAGCCAAGGTGAAAAAGGACAAACTGTAGCAAAAATGCACGTATTACGGAAAGATGGGTGATTACATGAAGCCTCTTGCTCCAAGGGGTCTCAAGTTGTTCACCTGTGGAATATTCCAAACAGGTGCTTTATCAAGCAATTCTTAACTTCCTCAGTCTTTTCTTGCCCTAGTCCCGGCTGTTTTGGAACATGACGCAGGCATCAGCTTCAAAATGAATGAATATTCCCCCCAAAAAACGAAAAAAAGTTTAGCACTTTGAACTTAAATATCTGGTATTTCCAGTGTTTTAAGTCAATATTGGTTGAATAAGGCTGTAACTGATATGTCTAAAATACTATTAACCAGGAGGTCAAGCCCGGGATGCTTTACTCAACACCTGTTGAATGACCCTAAAGTTATAAATCCCAGGTTTGATATGGAGAAAGTCTGTCTGTGAGCCCTTTACAATGACACTTAACTGTTGGGTTAATGAACTATACTCTATGTATTGTAAATGTTACAGTGGCAATGCTTCTCTGTTGAGTCTTTTCTTTTCTTGTTAGGTGTTAGATTTGCTTTTCAGTTGGTTTTAATTGTTAATATTGTTTTTCTACTTCTAAATATACCATTTAATTGTATGTGAGTGGGTACACAATTGACCGACTTAAAACTTTATGTATTCATTTTTACATAAAAAAAGATTGTTTGGAAAAGATTTGCAAATCAGTTAAACAGAGCATCCCTGTAACTGGGTTTGTAGACAAGCTGAAGAACGACGTAAACAACATTCAAGTGAAGGGCAGAACCTTCAACACAAGCTGGATAACAGAAGATTTTGCAGTAACTTTTTATTTTAAATGAAACTAAACCACACTCAATGTTTTACAGAATTCCAGCTTAATTAGAAATGGGGCTGAAGTGATAGTTTCCCCGATCCACCTCAATTCCCACTCTGTCTGAGGTGCTCCTGTCTCTTCACCTCCCTCATATGGGCCCACTCCGCGCCGTGGTAACTGTTCAGTTCAGGGCTGCTTGGTGCCATGTTGTCAACAACTCTGCATTCTTTCTACAGTCCACACTCAACGGCTTATGTTGCTGAGGAAACAAAAAGGCAGCTACTGGTGCTGTAAACAGGGGGGCAGCAGAATCTGCTCCAGGCCTTTGAAACCTTTAAAGGGATGAGCGGTATAGACAGTAAATGATGGTGATTGGTGATTGGATGATTGCTCAGTCAATCACGCTCGTTATGACCCAATCAGGTGATGCAGCAGGTGAGTGCTAATGCAGCGATGAAAAAAGCAAAACATGAGAAAATTCTTTGAAAAAAACTCCATTGTGGAGCAAAACATCCTTTCTATGGAGAAATGTTTCCAGTGCTTTTTTCATTTTATCAAGAGATGTGATCCAGATCTAACAAAACTGTGACTGAAGCTGTTAGCATCTATGCTAATCTACTTATGACCAATCCCCCCTTATTGACAACAAATCAGGTGGATCCACAATATGCAAGGCTTATTTAATGACCATGGTATGATCAGGGTATTTTGTTAACATGTTAAATTGATGAAATTGTCAATCTGATGTGTACATATTTCCAAATAAACCCTAAAGATTATCAGTTTAGACACAAAATATCTTTTTTTGCTTAATTTGAGTCAAAGGATTTGCATGGGCCCCACTCTGGGAATCATGAGGCTATTTGAAGGAAAGTGGGTAAAAAATGACCTCATACATTGAAACTGAAACTGCTGTGGAAGATTTTTGCTAAACATTATTTGTTTTCTACTTTAATTAGAAAAACAAAGTGGGGCCATATGGTGGGTATTTTCCTGGAGCGTCCAAATAAGTAAAATCAGTCTCCCAAACTAGCTCGGCAAATTCTTTTAAACAGAGAATCTGTAAAGCAGACTGATAAACAAATCTGACAATACATACATTTTTAACAGACCACTTTTTTCTACCAAGTTTCCCTGCAAGTAGCTTCAAACATAAGAGAAAACACTCTTCAGCTAAAATTACACAGTAGATTGATAACTATGGACTATGCAGAACTTTCTGGCATTTGGATTTAATTAATCAATTAAAATGTTTTTGTTTATCGTATCAGCAGACTTTAAATGTGTCTAATCCTTTGAAGCTTTGAAGACTGCAGATTATACGTTTGTCTGCCTGCACAATCCTTTTTTAAGAGTGAAATATTATACATGCTATATGGTAAAGCAAAAGCAGAAATGAAAAAAAATCCTCCTCATTAATGCTCAAAATGCCCTCTTCTGTTTAGATAATGTCCCGTGCAATGTCAAATGTCCTGACACGTGCACACAGAAGCAGCAGCATGGAGGGCTCTGATGTCAAGCTGCCACTCTGACGTCCAGATGTAGTCCATGTAAAGCTATATACTGATAATTCAGTCATATTATAATCTACAGTGAGGACAGAGACAATCAGCGGACAGGATGAGAGGCTCGATTGTCCTTCTGTGGGGAAATAAGTGATTTTGCCATCAAATTCCACAACACTGTGTTTCCAGAGCAACAGGTTTGTGACGTGATGATTCAAACCATCACCCCCCAGCAAAAGGAAACAGACTAATTCCTTTCCTAAATGAATTACTCTGATTCATTTTTGTCAGAAATATCCTCCTCTCAGCTGGCACCAGTTCTCACAGACTAATAAGTGTTGATGTTGCTCTTTAACAATCCTAGGCCCCTACATTAGAGCGAGAAAGAGCTCATGACATTTTCAGACATGGAGCTGAAGCAGCACGAGGCCACCGGCACGAGAACTGCTATGAAAACGATGCAGGAGATTGTATTTGAAGAGCATAACCTCCATCCTCTAATGGAAGATGACCTTTTTTTCTTGCATATGAATGACGCCGAGTTCTCGTCTTTTCCTTCACGTGTTCAAATCAGCTCAGATTGGATGTTTGCTCTTTAACGATCAGAGGGGCCGCGTTCAGAGGCAGACGGGCGACAGCTCGGTAAACACGTCAAAACCATTCGGCACAGCTCGTCGTGAAACTGTCAGCGACGGGGAAATGCAGGGAAATCAGAGGCAGGTGTTTCATTAGGAAGCAAAAGGTGGAAAAACACAAAGAAGCTTCCTAACGCTGAGTTTAACTTAAAGTGCACAATGTGGGGATCCAGAGGAAACATTAACAGGGATTATTTATTCTGTTTGTTCACTTTAACTTCACAGTGATGCAGTTATGGTCTTTAAATCTGGCAGAAGCAGGCAACTGCCATGAGTCAAATGTTTTAAGAGGCCTCAAGATGTAGGCATTTAAGGTAAGGATTATCCAAGGGGTAAAGATCGCTGGGTATTGAGCAGTCTGTGTCACACAGCGACAAATGAAGCCACAGTTTGACTGCTTTGTTACCTCTTTGACTTATTTGTTGTTTGTGCTGACTGCCTCTAAGGCAGGCATGTCCAAAGTCAGGCAGCCCGTGTTCAAATTTTCACTGGCCTGTAGTCTCTGTTATAAAATCAATTACATGTGGCCCTCTTGCACCGTTGACTGCTGCATAAAATACTTGTGTACAAAAAAACTATTTTACATTTCACCAGAAGATGGCAGTAGTGCTGTGGCCACATCTTTGTGGCACTTGACATCTGACCTTTTGTCATCATTTTAGCCCATCCCATTTCAAACATAGCGATAGCTAAAAAAAAAAAAGTTGACAGCGAGTGCCGCCGATTCTAGAACAAGTGGAAATTGGAGTATTTTTTCGCTGAAATATGAAACAACTGTGTCTGCCTAATTTGCCACGAGACTGTAGGTGTTTTCAAGAAATTCAGTGTCAAGCGGCACTACCAGACAAAACATGCTAAATACAACAAGCTAACTGGGTCCGAACGCAGCAAAAAATTGAAACAACTGGAAGCTTTTTTAACGGCACCTCAGCACTTTTTCACAAGAGCCCGTGAGTCAAATGAAAATGCCACAAGGGCTAGCTACGAGGTGGCAACGCTGATTGCCAAGCACTGCAAACCTTTCACTGAGGGTGAATTTATTAAAGACTGTGTGCTGAAAATAGTTGAGAAAATTTGTCCTGAGAAGAAGCAAGATTTTGCCAATGTCTGCCTGGCTCGTAACACTGTGGTACGGAGAATTGAAGACATTTCATTAGATGTTAAGAGACAATTAGTGTCAAAAGCTGAATGGTCGGCCCCCGCACATGTTCACCTTACCAAATCTGGCCCTCATGGCAAAAAGTTTGGACACCCCTGCTCTAAGGAAAGAGTAACCTTCTTGATTTGCAAGGCATGCAGGACAAAGTGGAAGGAACTGATAAGGGAATTGTTAAGTCAAATGATATCAACTCCTTTGGCTGTGTCTATCAATCCCTAACAAGGATTTGTTTTGATCTTACACAGGTGGAACTGGGATCACTGCCCACCCTCATATTTGGACAATATTGACTCAACAGGGGCAAATTATTCCACAAAGTACCATTTCAATACCAAAGACATACTTCAGTTTACAAACCTAGTCTAAACTCCACGAATAGATCAGCTGCATGGCTGAAACTAGTGAGATGTTTCACTAGCTGGTCCAAACGTTGCTCACTTGTTTGTTTAATTCGGAAAGAGCTTTCTCCGCTGATTTATACATAAAATATTGCAGATTATTCCAGAGCACAGTCTAAGTTTGCACAAATGTGTTGGCAACATTTAGCAAACAGGTTGGAACTGACAAAGAGTAATGTTCACCCACTTGTCCAAACACTGCAAACATATTTGTTCTATAAGAGTTTTCATTCTCACACTTTACCCAAACAAAAATTCTGGGCAATTATTAAGTTTCAGATCTTCAGGAAGCTTTATCAAACGTATGCAGTCTTAATGCTTCAGCTTCAATCAGGTGCACTGCCAGAAATTTGGGTCCCATGAAAAGATTAAAAATCAGATATGGAGCTCTCCCAAAGCAGCTCTGCACATTCTTTCAAACAAAGCATCTGTTAAGCAGACATGTACAGATATATCAAACATGACATATATTTCTTAATGGACCACAAAGTTTTCCTGTTTAATTAGCTTCAATTATGTTTGCAGACTTTACATTTGTCTATAATCTTTGTTTTAAGAGTGAAATATTTTAACATGCTACATTATAAAGTAAAAGCGGAAATGAAACATATCCCCCCTCCTAAATACCCAAAATGTCCTCTTCTTTAGATAAAACTTACTGAAAAAAACAGAAAAAACTGAGGACAAAATAGTTATTTAAAGGCCTCAGGGGAAAGTGAATGAATCAATATCTTAAAAATAATGTTAAAACAGTTATTATTAGGGGCCCCAGTCAGTCATGGGCCCTTTGAATCTCCCTGACTTCATGCCCCCTTGGCTCGATAAGCAAGTCTCATTGCTTTTATCGAGTTTCAGACACTGTCATGGATATTACCAACTTCTAAACATTTCACTTCAGATTATTTCCCAATAAATATCATTTCATCGTTGCAGGCAAACTCTTGGCACGGTCTTAATTCTCACAAGTGAGCTGGAAACGTGCCGACAAGTTCAGTTTGGACAGAGCTTCACTCACTTATACTTGAGATAATTTAATGTTTGTTCCTAAAAGCTTCTCAAAAGCTTTAAAAATCTCTCACACACTTTGATTGCTTTTATCCAACCAGAGAGGGGCCTCATATTGGGCCTCCTTGTTGCTAAAGCAGCCCCTGGAGGTAATTATGACTATTGGAGGCCTAATTAGAGCTATTAATCAGCAGTTTGGCGTCTGCACACACACGCACGTTGCACACCGAAGTTCCCACACCTTGTCTCCGTAGTCTCCGCTTCCTGAGGCCGAAGATGCGCACTTTGGAGAAGATGTCCACCAGGTTCCCGTTGCACAGCCCCTTGTTCTTGTTGGGGCTCTTCCTCCGCCGGTTGGTCGAGGGCCGGTCCAAATGCTGCTCCCGCGCCTGCCTCTTCTGCCTGATCAGCCCACTCGCGATGGCAGCAGCCATGTCTCACGCACACACGCACTAAAAAAAGTCACACAACTGACCGCCTCAGGTCCCACGGTCTGCACACGGAGCACAGACTACAACAAACAGCCGCCTCTCGGAGCTCGCAGCCTCGGGTCACAGTCCCATGGTGGCGGCTGAGCGGTCCGTTCCGGAGTGTCAGAAGTCAAAAATGTGGAAATTTTCAGGAGATTTGAGTCTTTTTAGTCCAAAAACTACATGATAACTGCGATTTGACAACAGCTGTCATCATCGTCACTCGGAAAATTCATGGACATGGTGGGAAAATGAGATCAGTTCATGCGTAATTCCATACATGCAGAGTCCGAAACTTACGCGCACGCAGATTTTAGATGCCTGTTAATTCCTGCGCGAGCACGGGGATGTTTTTTGTCTTCATTGCCAGTGCCATGCTCAGCAGCATCGCCTCCTCTGAATGTCCATCTGCAGCGGCACATTCACCCACTCTCTACCTTCGAGCCCTCTCCTCTCCCTCTCCACCTCCTCCTTCTTCCTTCCAGACGAGGGTTTCTCTCTCTCGGTTTGGGTGAAGCGGTTGGGGACGCCCGTGCATGTGCGCCGCCAGAGGACCGAGCAGGCACCTCCTACGGCGAAGGCTGATGAGCAGCGAAATCTCCAAGTTTGCGAGAAGCGAAAAAAATCCGCTACGAGGACGGATCAACAATGTCACATATGGGAGAAGCAGAAAAACACGCACCGTGGAAAGATTTAGAGCTGAATTTCCGACCACAATGCGCAAACTTGTCCCCCGAAATCACCCATTTCCTCACCCATCGAGCAATTACGCGCGAAAGAAGCCAAAACGCGTAAAAAACGCATCACCAAAACTGCTCCACTGGAGGTGACGTCTGCATTACATGACAGGCTGCATACACACATACAAACTTGGACCCCCGGGCGATCAAATGAAAACACTCAGACCCCGTGGATTCTCCCACAGAGCCCGCGGAATGCTGGCAGATTGCATGTATAAGGCGATCCGTGCGTAAAGGCGAGAAAAAGGTGCGATTTCCCACGCTCGAAGAAAGAAAGAAAAAAACACTCCAGCTCGTCTATAAACCTCAGATCAACAAATCCTCCCCATCAACAAGTCCTAACCACTCGTTAGTAGACGCCTGAGTGGAGAGGGTGCCCTCCCCCCTCATCCCCCTCCCCTCTCGACCACCAAGCCCGTGCTTGAAGGGGAATGAGCGCGCGGATCATTAGATGGAAAGATTGTATTCTTCAGAATCGGCTCTACTGAAGATACAGCTTAACATCTTACCACTGATCTGCATTTATCTTATACGCAAGATAAATGAAAAAGTGAAGAAATAAGGGATAATCGAGCCATTAAGGTTGGCAGTTTCAGGTTAAACCTTTTTTCACGGTCAAATGTGCGTGATTTGTGCGTAAAATCCCAACAAATCGAGAAAATAGCCCCCAATTGTACTTCTCATTTCTATTCAAGTGTGGAACAAAGGCCATCCATAACGCTTTCAATGCTTCACATTCACACACATTGGCTCTGGAAGCTTTCAGCACCACGGACAGCTCCAGTTATTCCAGCTCCACGCGCTCAGAGGCACACATTTCCTCTCACTCCGACACCTTAACCTTTACTTGAACGTCCACCCGAGACTCCCGGACGTGAACCACAAGCGCCAGGGGAGCCACTTCACGCGCCACCCCACCTTCATCCTCCATATTTAAAACGCAAGCGTCCCTGCTGCACAATGAAAGCCGAGAGATACATAAAGCAGAGACAAGAGGAGAAGGTGTGATCCTTTTTGTCTTGTTTTGTGGGTGAATATCATCTAAGACTCAATCACAGGCGCAGGAATTAAAACTCAAGAGAGCCATCTGCTGTTTGTGGCTGTAATTAAACATTTGGGCTCAGAGGGAGAGGACCGGGATGGCTGTGTGAGGAGCGTGCTCTCTCTCTGAGCGCGACAGACGCACCTGTTGATACGCAGCTGGATGGGCGTGAGAATAACAGAGAGGTTTAACGCTCATACTTTAGGTGGCTATGGACTTTTAATTCCTCATCACAATAAGAGTCCTGAATGTAAGACGCCACAGTGTCAGGGAGATATTTGGATAAATCACGAGACTTTATTCGGGGACCCTTGGATGACTCGTAGGTAGCTTGGCAAACATTTTTTTGAATTTAACTTAATCTCTTTTCATTAAAACTGAGAGATGAGAGAGTGTTGCTGATCAGGATGTGGTGGAGGGAGGATTTTTAGCCCAGGAGAGACGACTTGAGTCTTGAATGTCTGAAAAAAAAGCATCTCGAAGGATCTTAAAGGCTACAAAGACAAATAAGATGTGTACAATATTAATTTAGCTTTCGCCAACATATGATATGTTCATATTCCAAAACTCATTTTTGCTGATATCAATGCAATTGCAAGCACTATTTTGAAGAGAATTTGGGTTCAAATATGGATGTGAAATGAAAAAATAATCAAACAGAAAATAAATGATACTGGATGTTTCTGCATATACGCTGATGTTTCCTGACTCATTTTAGCCCGTGTTTACATCAATAAAAACACATGGAAATAAGTGAATATTTGTTTAGGATGCCTCTAAAAACAAGAAAAGCTCACAGCGCAGAATCCTCCACCAAGGTATTTCTGACCTCCATTCATACATTTTCTATACCAGGCATCCCTTTCAAGGTCATGGGGGCCTTGTGCCTGTTCCAGTTGACGTTCAAAGAGAGGTTGGTACTCCTGGGACCAGGCACCAGCCAATCACAGGGCCACATAGGGAGAAGTACAACCACTCAGGCACTCAGAGACATAGAAGGGTAATTTAGAGGCATGTGTTTGGTCTGCAGAAGGATGCTGGACTGTCTGTAGAGAACCCACAAATGACCTGCTGCTGTGGACCTGATCCACTCCATGTGCTCTATCCTGCATCAGCATTAACAGAAATGACTTAATTTAACATAAATTCATAATTTCAGACCAGTTAAACCCATTTTAATGGCAGTTCAGCTGGATGCTGCTACATTAATCAACATCATTCATCTCCAGATTGTATTCATTACATATATTAATGTTAATATTACATTGATCTCTCTGTCTGGTTATGTTAATTATTCATCCATAGTAAATACTGTATCTTTAGGACCATATAGACATGAGGACATTCTGAAAATGAGATATTATTTTCCATGTTAGAGGTGGATAAATGTCAAAGTCACCGATGGCTACGTAAAAACAGGCTTCTATTTGGTGTCTTTTAATCATTATTTATTATAATTTACTCTCTTTTTTATTATATGCTGGAGCACGTATGATGACAGGATGACGTGTCTGTTTACCTTAAATGTGTTTCAGTCTTGTGCTTTTGTCTCCAAAGCTTAGAAAATCACCAGGATGCTCTGTTTGGTTCTATATTTTACTGTTAAGTGTCTACGTTTGGTTCCTGGTCTCTCTTTATAACTGACTTTTAAGCCTCTTTGGGCTGGAAATATTTGTAGACATGACACTAAAATAAAATGTATGAATGAATTAACATTTACAATGACATAATTTAACATAAATTCATACTTTTAGATCAGTTAAATCCATTTTAATGGAAGTTCAGCTAGATGCTGCTATATTAATAAACATCCTTGCTCTCCAGATTATAGTCATTATAGATATTTTAATATTAGATTGATCTCTCTATCCAAGGTTGTATTATACATTCATAGAAACTATGGCTCACGTTTAATACATTTATATTCAACAAAGACAAATATTATTCCCTAC
Organism: Scarus forsteni; assembly: GCA_036419115.1. Lineage (NCBI taxonomy): Eukaryota > Metazoa > Chordata > Actinopteri > Labriformes > Labridae > Scarus > Scarus forsteni. The sequence continues at coordinate 13,637,989 of JAZDUH010000033.1, read as the reverse complement.
AAATAAAGAGTGATTGATTGAATTTATATTCAGCAGAGACAAATGTGATGAGGACAGATTTATGATGTAGTCATTCGTGGCTTTGTTTCTATCATAAATTCTTATTTTTAGTCCCTTTTCTCTACCTGTACATCTCTGGATGTCTGTGCTTAAACAGATATATTATATCTTTATGTTTATATGCATATATACTGTATGTATCTATAAAATGAAGAGTTTGGCTTCAGCCTGATCTGTTGTCAAGTAGCTTGAGATAAGAGTTGTTTTCAACTTGAGCTATTCAAATACAGATTGATTGGTTGGTTTGTAGGTTGAATAACATCTGCCCAACGTGTACTGTCACAAATATCAGCTGTAAATTTTGGCAGCAATTTTCAGATTTGCTGATGCCGATCAGCTTTTTATGCAGTCACTGCAGAAACCATGATTGTTCTGATCATTTTTGTGCATCCCGACATTATTACGCTTGTCATAATCTGTTTTTTAATCACAGAAAATACAGAACTCAACAGATTTTCATCACATAATTTATAAATAAATTAATGGCACCAATGTGGCCTACAGATAATACAATATCCCCTCTCATGGTAACAGTTTTATGATATGTTCTGTTACATTTGTCGTGTAGTGCTGTGCCCAGTATGCCATGTTCTCCACTACATATCTGTGAAAATGAATCTCAGTGAAATAGAAGAATCAGTTAGAGTCTCTTATCAGGTTCACATAGAGGAGTATTTATAGTCCTGAACTGCTGCACTCCCTCCATCTCATAAGAGTGATGCACATTGAGTCGGTGTCTTGTGTGAAGACACACACACACACACACAAAAACAGCAAATACATTACCAGAAATCTGACGTTTTAAGAGTGTTGGTCATATAAAATGTAATTTTATTCATCGGAAGCCTTAAGAGTTTGTTGTTGAGCTCTTGATCACCTTTTATGTCAATTATTTTTCTGATTATTGATCTAATTGCCAAGTAAAGCTCTAATTACACAGCACATTTGACGTATTCAGCACAATTTCACAGAAACAGCAGGTCTGGGTCATGCTGTTTCCTCTTCTTTTACATTAATGATGCCAATAATAAGATAAGATGTGTTATGTATAGAATCATTAGGGCTGAACACCATTTTCACGATCATGATCACTGTGCCTTTTAGATTAAAAAGATCATTTATTTTTTTTAAAAAGTGGGGTCGCTTCTCCAATAAAGCAGCCGTTTTGGTCTGCCCCTGTGTAGGCGGATAGCTGGGTAAAAAAATTTAGGTGATTCATAGCAGTAAATCAAATTATAGACCATTTATTGGAAAAAGCGTAACACACCTGATGCTGAAAGAGTCTTGTCATCTTTGTTTAAATAAAGGAAGAGGAAAAAAGGCTAACTTTTTGCCATGAAATTAACATAAAATAATGTTATCGTGATGAAACAACAGCACTTCACAGAGAGTCTTTGTATCTAATGCATGTCTTTATTCAATAACTAAAAAATACTTGGATGTTTCACTTATTATGAGTTATGACTTGAGTTGAGTTATGAATATGAGTTATATTACCAATGAGTTTTCAACTAAAGTATAAAACCTGATCAAACTAGAAAAATCACACTGTTGTCATCCTCAATGAACTAACTGTTCATTCTTCATGACTTGTTCATGTTTGTGGACCATGAAATAAATCACAAACATCAGATCAGGTCTCTCTTGTGCCACGAAAATGTCATCAAATCTGTGTAATTTTTCCAGTTATCCTGTTCAAAAAAAAAAACAAACAAACTAATGAACTCTTGCAAAACCAGATCCTCCTGACATTGTCAATAATCATGATTCAATATGAAAGCACATTTTATAAAATCAGGCCTTTCACTGATATTTAATCAAAGATACATGTTGGACATAAGAATGTTTTATGCTAGAATTTAAGCATTAAATTCATGATGATTCATGGGGCCTATACTTAAGCTTTAATGAAAATTATTTAAAAGCAAACAATCATGAGAAATCATTTCTATTACTGTTACTGTAACTACATTATAAGCCATAAATTGGATTTTGCGGAAACATCCCTTTAAAGATTTCAGTTGTTTTGTGCTTTTAGCATTGATTTAGGGCAAGAATGACAGAAATAAGTTAGGATGCATGATAACGGACTTAAATTAAACTGAATTAAATTTGAAAATCAGAGACGTTTTGAGGGACTGTTGGAGTGCGGATCTCTTTGTACTTTTTCACAATAGTATTTCTGGATCCAGTACCCAACCAGGAATGCACATGTGTACTTTGTCATTTTCTATTTGATAATGGATTTTTGCCAATATTTAATTTGCTAATATTTCCGCACTCATGCCATAGAGATTTTTTGTGTGAGGACAAAGTCTCTACTTGACTTTGACTGACAAGTTTCTTGATGACAGTCTATTTGTGTCAGAAAAAAAGTGAACGTGAAGCAAGAAAACAACATTGATTAATAAAAGTTAACTTTGAGTGATGCCGAGGTTAACCATGATGGCATATTTGTATATTTTGCAAATATTGCAGCCAGTATTTACATACCTGCTGATACGGATAATCAAACTTTCAGGCAAATATCTGCTGATTCTGATATTGCTGTAATAATACTGTTGTGGATCTATGACACGATACTGTTCGAGAAGGAGTTTGAGAAACGACACAACCATTCCTAGCAAAGCTGAATGCAGAAAGCAGATGAACTCTTGCAGTTTATAACAGCAGAAAATCAAACATAATGCAGTTAATATTTGACAACTGTACGAATATTGAAGGACATTTTCAGACAGTGTGTCTACTGAACTTCTGGACTCAACACTGTCAAAACGATTTGTCTAAAAGTTAAACAGTTCGACAGGCATCCATGACAGACCACAAAGATTTAATGATTTCATTTTAACACAAAGAAATATGCAGAATCACTTTATGTTGAATACTGTGGATATTTTAAGTGCTTAAAAACACATTTGACAGCTGCAGAGCCAATCAAAAATCACCTTGAGATTACATCAAGCTGTTAAAATTCAACTAGACAGTCAAATAGTTAAACTAACATATAATGCATCCAATATGTCAGTATTTCCAAACTTATTCCGTCCAACACTTGTACTAACAAGTCCTTTTTTAAGAAAGATGACCCAGACTAGATTAGTCTGTTTTAGGAATAATATTCCTTCATGTTTTCGGGGATAATGTATTCATTTCAGAAACAGATATGAAATAAGGAAAATAATGTTTGAGTTTTAAGCAAATTATTGATTAATTCTATTTCAAACTACAGTGATGAAAACTTACAGTAACTCCCTTTAGAGAACAGTATATCATATTTGTAGTATGATATTAACAGTAAAAAAAATCTGCCTTTTTATGAGCTACAAGCAACACTACAAGCACTATATAAATGATTTTATATAGTAGTTATACTGTACGTTAAATGAGAATAAATCCTCCTGAACATCAAGTTTGGAGGGCGGTTTCAGTGCAAACAATTTCAACAATGTGCCTCAAATCACAAAACAAACCACACACTTCTTGAACTTAAAAAAATTAAACTACTGTAGCTGTAGCTCTGACTAAAAGCCCCCAGAAGAGACTCTAAAGTTGAAGATTTAATTTCAAAAGACATGAAAAAGGTCATTGCTGTTATACAGTTTTATTTTTTCAAGCCAAAGGCACCAATCATAATGTTTTAGGCCTTTTTCTGCTCATAAAATGTTTCAGATAATGTTGTGCAGCCTTGATTGATGGATATTTCTGGCTGATAAGGCATCGAAGCTGTGGGTAAAACTGACAGCATGCAGGTTTATGATTAATTTTCCCCACACGCATGCATTTTATTGATTTAACTGTAATAATAGGGTGCTTATTTAAATTCCTCGTCTGCAGTAGTCCTTCAGAGAGCAGGCCAGGGCTGGTTTTATGTTTGTTATGTCAAACTAAAACAGGTTTGAATGAAGAGTTTTGCTCTGTAGGGTCCACACTCTCACTCACACAGCAGGAGTCTGAATGCATGGATGGCCAGAAGAGCTTTTCTCCACACTGCACGGACATAAGCCCCCCCACACACACTGCCAGAGCTCAAATAACACTCAAGTCACCACCGCAGAGTCATCTAACAGACCACAATCTGAGCCGAGCAAATCAAAACCCTGAGAAATCATTCATCCACCAGGGCGGAAACAAGAGACGTACCTACATTTTTTTTCCTCCTGCAGGTGAACGTGTGGGCGTCCATGGCAGTCCCATTCCAAAGGCAAATAAAGCCCAGAGACCTTTTTCCCCTCTGACTTTTAGGACCCCATTTATATACACTGGCCCCTCGTAGGACTTAACATCATTACAGTGAGGTGACAATCTGCCCCGAGCTCAGCACTACAAACACTTTAATTCATCCTTTTTAACCGAAGAGGCAGCTGGATTAACGTGTTTGGACGTTTAGTCTGAGGCTCAATGCAAATTAAAGACGACTGAATGCTGCCTTAGGAGCTCATCTGCAAGAAAGGAGCTGCAAAGAACAAGGAAACACACCAAATACTGATATGAAGCTGTTAAATCGAGGGGTAACATTTTAAACTTTACTCAGGACTGTGATCTTTGTTGTATCTGCAGTGATGCATTAAAGGTTCCTATTTAATTCTCTTTCCTGTTTATAAAAAAAAATCACATTCACACACTTACTTCCCAATTAATACTTTAAGCAAAAGTATTTAACAATAAAAACTTAATAAAAGTGGGTAAATCACTCGAGTACAGATGTCTTATCACTCCATAACCAAGGTGCTACAGCCTGGAAAGGGCGATGATCAGGAGCCTTTGGTGTGATGAATTTACAGGCTGTACAGTTGAATTGTGACATGAAACATCCAAAAAATATGAGGTTGCTTGTCCGTGAAGGGCTCTGAAAGAGGACCTTACAATCTTAAATTTGATTTCTAAGTTGACCGGTGGCAATGGAGTATGGATAAAACCAGGGTAATGTGAGCTCCTTGCTTGTAAAAAAAAAGGGAAAAGTGCATCACCAAAAGCCAAACAAGAAGAGATAAAAAAGCATTAATAAGTTCCAGTTAAGACTCGATGTAAGAAATATTGCTGAGATGATAAAAGCAGTTTTTCATCAACAGCAGTCTAAAGACATCAAGTCATCAAACAAGACTCAAAGGTCTCCAAGGTTTGACTGTACAGAAGAGCCTTTCAGAATATGAAGACTCAATTTAAATGAACATTTCTCCAACAAAGACCTTCACAAAAAGTCTTCAAAAGGTACAGTCCTGCTCAGTATTATTGGCACTCCATTATTTTCATTACTTTAAAAATATCTTCAGAAAATAAATTGAAAAATACCAAATCTATGTCATCAGGATCTCTTAATTGAAGATCCAAAATACTTTAACAAAAAAAAATTTTTTACAAGTTACATATTGTAATATCAAAGAGGGAACTGAAAAAAGCATGTGCAGCAATAATGGCACCCCTCTTTAGTTTTTTGTTGCACACCCTTTGGCACTGATGACAGCCTCCAAATGTTTCTTGTAGCAATCTATAAGCTTCTTGCACTTCTCAGCTGGTATTTTCTCCCACTTCTTCCGATACAAATTGTTCAAGCTCTTGAACATTTGCAGGTTTAATTTCCCCAATGGCAGATTTCAGCCATACCAAAGATTTTCAATCGGATTGAGATCAGGACTCATTGCTGGCCATTTTAAAACAGGCCATTTTTTTCCTTTTCAACTATTGTTGCTTTTGCTTTATTGTGTGCTTTTGGATGTGTGCTTTGGGTCTTTGTCTTGCTGGAGGGCCCACAATCTTAGGGCGTTTTCACATTAGGTCCACTTGTTTCGAGCCGTGCTGCGGCGCGGTTCGCCATGGGTTTCGCCCCCCTCCCCCTTCCCCGCTGGCTTGCATTCACACTGGCAATATCGAACCGCGCCCGGACCCACTTGTGTATTTACTCAGTTTGAAACAGCAGGGGGCGATATTCAGGTAACTGGTTAACAAACCTGGAGGAGAACGAAGAAGAGGCTACCATGGTAACCATTTCCTACACCAAACAACCAATGTATTATGTTTCGCACTCTTCTACATTTTCCTTCAAATGTGTTTTTTTATCGTGTTTGGGACGGCATCAGCGACCTTCTGGACCCTCGTAAATCATCGTAATCCTCAACCAGAATGAACAAATCGACAAATTGAGTAAGCAAAAGATTCAACCGCAGGATTAGCAGGAAGTAATGCATCAAAAGTAGATCGGTTTGGACCACTTTGTTTCACATCAGTGAAACCGCACCAAATGTAGGGAGATGGAGCAGATCGAGACCACCCCTTCATGGAGGTCTTGGACTGGCTGATTTGGTGCACACCAAAGTGCGGTGGTTGCATTCACATTGATACTAACATACCAAAACCTGGGCCAAAACTTCTTTGGTGCGCACTAAATGTGGTTGGTGTGAAAACGCCCTTAGACTCAAACCAATTTTTCTCACACTGGGTAGGACATTTTGTCTAAAATTTCTTGATAATTCTCTGATTTCATGATTCCTGTGATACAGTCAAGGCCTCCAGTACCCGATGCAGCAAAGCAGCCCCAAACCATTATGGAACTTCCACCATGCTTAATTGTTGGTAGGGTGTTCTTTTCCTTGTAGGCTTTCAAGAGATGGCACTTAAAACTGCCTATTCTAAAAATGACTGCATGATCATAGTAGCTAATGAAGAATAATTTACAAACCTTAATATGTGAACATTACTTCTGCCAAGTTTGAGCCTGATAAAGTGATGCAGAGTAAAGTTAGAGAGGTTTGTAAAGGAACTGTTTGTACTGTCACATCGTGTACTTAAACTTAATGGGTGCCAATGATGATGAGTAGGACTGTATGTGGTCCAGTTGGTGCAGAATCCTTTTTGCTTTCTGAACCACCCGTTCCTTCCACAGCTGGACTACAACAATTCTTGTGCAGACATTGACCATATAATTCAGATTGTTTCTGTCCCTAACAGATGAACCATTGAACCAACAGATAAAAAGAGAAATTTGGAAAACTCTTAATAAAAATGTAAAAACACAACATGCATTTGAAGACATTACAGGATGGCTGTCATTATGTCTGATATATTGACCGTAAATGTCTGGAAAAACTATCTTTTAAGGCTGATATTTGCCAATTCTGATATCCTACCAATAACATGCATCCCTTAAGTTTTATTTACAGCAAAATGTAAAGCTCTGGTGAACTCCATGCCCAGGAGGGTTAAGGAAGTTCTGAAAAATAATGGTGGCCACACAAAATATTGACACTTTGGGACCAATTTGGACACTTTCCCTTTTGGGTGTGCTCAGTTTTGTTGCCAGCAGTTTAGACATTAATGGCTGTGTGTTGAGTTATTTGAGGTGACAGTAAATTTACACTGCTTTAAAAGCTGGACACTCACTAATGTACACTGTATCAAAGTGTCATTTCCCCACTGTTGTCCGATGAAAAGATTAATAAAATATTTGGAGAAATGTGAGGAGTGTACTCACTTTTGTGAGATACTGTAGGTGTTTCGACCAAATATTTGCTAAATTGTTCTTTAAAATGCAAGTGATTTGTATCATTTATCCTGTACAGATTTTTACTGATATCCAGTATGTTGGTATGCCGATATTTCAAAGCTCTAGTCGAGGCAATGCCAATAAATGTAAATTAAATTCAGAGACTTCAGGATAAGGTCAAAAAATTATTAAAGACTTTTTAAACTGAATCAGAGAAAAAAGAGAGCTTGTGTTTGCTAATGTCCCCATGTTTGGCCTCAAATCTGGTCCACATTTTCAAATTCATTGCCTCCAAGGCATGTTCATGATAACTGATGTAATACACCTGCCAGTTTCACAGACAGAGTACCCCTGATCCACCCGTATTCTCAATCTGTCCGAGCTCTGGTCACTTTGAAGCCCCTGTCTAGTCTAGTCGGTTAACAGGCCAACTCCGTGGCTGATTCAGAATGATCTGCCATGTTTTCAATGGCTCTGCATTCATTCTACTGTCTCTGCTCTGATGGGTTTGCTGCCCCGAACTCTGACTCAATCACCAGGAGGTCCAATCTGGTGGCTGGAACCAGCTGTTGGCAGCCTCTTCGCAGCATTTTATTACTTTGAAAAGGGTTAAATGCAGTTGTTCAACAAACAAGTAACAAGTCCTCAGTCTGTGGTCTTTCAAATCTTAAAAAAATTTGATAAGTATGAAATTCCATCATCTGCTTTCATCCTGACAGAAAGTGGCAGCTACATTCACATGTTTGGACCTTTTGGCCAAAACTAGCTGCAAATTAAAGACGGCTGAGTGTTGCCTCGGGACATAATTTGCAGTAAACCAGCTCATTACAAAGGAAAAACTCGCTAAATATCGTGCATGTATGCCATTACAAAGAGGATTTGCTCATAACGATGACAATTGTTCATAATTTGAACCTCCTGTAAAGAAAAACTGAAGTCAAATCAGCCTCAGATGCTGACTTGTAAAGTCTCATCAGGGCAGGAACATTTTAATCGAATCTCCTGCGAGGAAATCACAGTACTGTTAGCTCGATGTCCCGCCGCAGAGGAAAAACTAAATGTCACCCAATGGATAAACAAGCCATTTGATTATTGCTGCTACTATGCTGCAGGGCTGTGTTCTTTTATCACCGTCCTGATAGGAAAACACACAGAGACTCAGCATTTCTCCGATAAGGGGGATAAAAAAGAGCAGCGTACTATCAAAAACAGACGTAATTTAATTTGTGATGATTTGGCGTAGCCCGGATTTATGTTCTTTTTTCTCTGCCTGTCATGTCTTCTTCCCTCTGCATTAGCGGTTTAATGGAGGAGCATCACGAGTCCATCTGCAGGAGCAATAACAGCTTAGAGCCGCAGCGTGGACTGCAGTGTGTGTGTATCTCATTTGTTTTGATGAAGCTAATCGTGGAGCTAATCACAGAGCGGAGATAGACGAGCGCACATAAAGAGCCTGTAAGGTCGGGATGGAAATGGAGAGCGTTGGTTAATGGGGCACAAATTAAAAGTGGATGTAAAGTCCCAGAGGAGGACGAGAGACGGTCAGATCAGGATAGTACAGCTATATTTTCTGAGTAAGAGGTAACAGGTTGTTAGTCTATTACACAAAATACAGAGAAGTAAAATACAAGAGCAATAAAAGTACGCAGTGCTCATAGGCAGTGCTAATTTTGTTGACTAATTATTTGTGTCGTAGTTTTTGTAAACAACTTCTCTTCCCCTGACAAAAACTAGACAGTAACTAAGATAAAAAAAAGTGCACATGGACAAAAGCTAAAATGAAATTAACTGACATTGTCCTCAACAAATAAAAACTAGATGAAAGTGTTGGACAGACTCAATTCAATCAGACCAAATGAGGTCTACATCTACATTTGGTCATGTAGAAAGTAGGGACAAGTTAGGAATATATCCAATCACAGCTACTTTGGTTGTGTGGAAAGGTTGGATGAGTTCAGAGAGACATCCAGTCACAGCTGACTTAGCTTGGTGGTAGTGGGATAAGTTGTGGAGTGATCCAATCAGAGCTGCTCTCTTTATGAACTGATATATTGATGCAGAGCAGGTTCACTGTTTGTTGTCAGTTCTGGTATTGTAACTGAGATGCTCTGCCAGGTAGCCTGAATAAAGGTGACCGCATTTCACACAAAAGTAGGGCTGGGAGAAAAAAATTGATTCACATAAATATCAGGATTTTTTGTTTGACGAGTTTTAAATCAATTTTTTTGCAATCCAGGCTTCTGACGAGTGTTTAAACAGCTGGTTATAAAATATTGCTGAATAAATCCTAAAAACAGACTCACGTATAATGTGTATAATCCTGATATATTCTGTAGGCATCATCATTGTTTATCTTTCTCACTGGTGTTTAAAAAGCTAACTAAAGACTGCAAAAATCTGCAATATCATAGAATCGTGATTTAAATTGAATCGGCACCTAAAAAATTAAAAAAAAAAATTGAATTGGGAGAAAAGCATATCGTCCCAGCTCGACACAAAAGTTCAATTTGTTTCTGTTCATTTATACATTCAAACTTTACTGGCATTCAATAAAGGAAAATTAGATATTTTAATTTATCCAAGTGTAAAACATGACTTCAGAAATTCAAGGAAACATTAATTCATTTATTTTCTATAACCGGCTATCCCTTTCGGGGTTGCGGGGGGCTGGACCCTATCCCAGCTATCATCGGGCCGGTTGCCAGTCGATCGCAGGGCCACACGGAGAGACAGACAACCATTCACACTCACACTAAGGGCAATTTAGAGTCACCAATTAACCTAATGAGCATGTTTTTGGTCAGTGGGAGGAAGCCGGAGAGCCCAGAGGGAGCCCACGCTTGCACGGGATGAACATGCAAACTTTGAAAATCGAACCGGGAACCTTCTTGCTGTGAGGCACGCACTCTGCCAGCTGCGCCACCGTGCCGCCCTCAAGGAAACATACAAAAAATCAAATTTACTTGACTAAATTTACAGTAGATTTCATTGACAAAAATATCATGAAAGTTAATCACTTAAACTAGACTAAAATTAAAACAATTTAGATGACTAAATAATGACTAAAACTAACATATTTAAACGTGCTGTTAAAATTTACACAGGCCACAGTGAAAGGGGGTCAAAAATGGGCTACACAACCTTTAACATCACGTCTTGATATCTTTTATCTTCATGTGGATCCACTATAGTCTTAAGGTCTATTCTTAAAAAAAAAAAAAAAAGAACTCATCAAAATACCAGGAATAATACCCTCCACCAAGACATTTCTGACATTGTTAGACGAGGCAAAAATGACCAAAACCATATCAGTTCTTCCTTGTACCATGGCAAACATTCCCTGAAACTTTCACCCAAATGCGTTGAAAACTTTCAGTTATGAGGTAAGCTACAAGGCCAACAACCAACACTGAATGCCTGTGACCTGTGATCCATCAGGCAGCACTGCATTATAAACCAACATCACTCATCACACAGGTTTCAGAGCTACATGCTGCCACTCAAGAGACGTCTATTTCAGCAAGTCACAATCTGCAAGTGTACTAGACTGACTAGCGAAAAATACAACAGAAACCCTCAACTGTTAACGACTGGAGTCACACACCAAGTATGAATGTGAAAGAATTTGACCTGCAAATCTTCAACAATAAATGTCTTCAGATCACAGACGCTTACTGAAATGCTTGTTAAAAGGAGGGGTGATGTAACGTAGATAAAAACATGTCCCAGTCCCAGCTTTCTTTGAGCGTGTTTGAGCATCAAATTCAAAATTAGTGAACATTTGCAATAAAACAAAGTTGATCAGTTTGACCATGTGTTGTGTACTCAAACTAATAAAGCATAATTTTATTTACACAATGTACAGACTTCATTGGAATTGAGGTTAGTAAATATATAAAAGTGTTTCTTACCCTCTTCTTACAGAGTTCAAGAAGAATGTTGTAGTTTGTTTTTCCTGCATCTTCAGTGCTCTCATTGTCCTCCTTTGTTGCTCACTACTGACGTACAAGTTCAAGAAGAGCCTTGTATGCTTTACTCTAGAGACCCTGCTCTAAAAACAATAAATATTTAGTTTTCTGCATGGAATCCTTTATTTCTTTTCTCAGTCCAGGTAACCAAGCAATAGGTTTCTTCATCTATCAGGGTTTCTCCTCTTCTGATAACATGCAGCTGAATTAATAAACGGAGCTGCTGATGTGATCAACTGAGAAGACATCCTTAAGTGTTACTTTATCACCAACATCGGCTCTCCTCCTTCACAGCTGATGAATAATAGATTTAAAAGGTTAGAGAGGGATTCAGACCCAGACGAGGTGAAACATTCAGTTTCTGCTCACAGACCTTTAAAAAGCTGCTCCATCATCTCACTCTGGGACTCGTAAAATCGTTCAAATGTACGTCACATCGTCCCTGCGGGCTGCACTAAATATGCCACAGGAGAATATGTATGGCCACATTACAATATGTCTCTCTGTTGTGAGTGTGATGGAGTGTTTCCCTTCCCCCAGGGACCAAGATTAGAGAGGGCCTCGAAGTGTGGAGGCTCCGACAGAGACATTAATGAAACACAGTGTGAGCTGCACTCATAAATAGATCACCTAACAAATTAAAAGAGGAAAGTTAACTCTTTAAAGTGCTGAATTAGACATGACATAAAGTAAATTAAGTACCTCGTCAATTCCAAAGAGAGGCAAGCTTACAGGAAGATATCTGGACATTTAGGAGGTCTAATATAGTGTTTGAGTTTTGAGTTTCCATGACAATCAAGATAGAGAGTAACCTAATTAAGTCCACCTGCAGACTTTTACTTTGAGAGGAAGGTCACCAGATGAGAAAAGTGTTGCCAGGAGCTCATTCAACATGACAAAATAAGAATAAAGATATATTCACAAAAAGAGCCATAAATTAGGCATGACTCTTTAGCCCTAGCCTTGCAGAGCAGACAGACCTGCCTGATTCTTAAATCCTGCAGGTCCGTCTTGCCAGCCTCCGTTGTCCGACAAATTCACTCGGCTGAATTCTTAACGGCTCAATCAAGGAAGAGAGGCGGGACCTGTAGAATGCAGAAGTTGAGAATGGACATGCAGATTAGCCTATTGTTCTCATGGCTACCTAGTGACACTTGGCGAAATCTGCCCTCCTCAGAAGTTTACTTGTAGGGATTGTCTTTGATGAGGTTCATGTCACATGTAAGAGTTAAATGAATCATCTGTGTGGTACAATTTAGTGTAAGACAATAGTAAAAGGCTGTTAGCTGTTCGCAGCTAAGTTAGCGGCTAACTGCTAACGGTCATTAACTGTTGTTAGCTGTTAGCGGCTAAGTTAGCCGCTATGGCTAACATCCATGAACAGTTGCTACATTAGCCGCTATGTATGCTACATTATAGGAGACAACCCTGCCTGATGTGGATTGGTCTGTGATGAATGTGATGAGCCAAACAATTGTCCAATCACAAGTTGTGTGTGTTTTTTTTTTTATAACGTTCTGCCCCTGAAAACAAATTCAAAGGGCTCCTACCCAGATGGTGGTGAACTAGCGAAATATTTCTGTGGCAAATATATTGAGCTGTCCATCTGGCTTGTCAGGTTACTTTAGCCCCAAATTCAGCTTAAATCCAGTGAAGCTGGGTTGTTTTGTACATGAAAACAAAATAAAATTTGCACTTCATTTTCCACCTTTATTCAATTAAATACCCTACAAAGACAAGATATCTCATGTTTGAACTGACAAACTTACTTATTTCATAACGTGCCAAACATTTCAAATGGGACAAAGGTGATTTTCTTGCTGAAATAGGCAGGGACTTCCCTAAAAAAGACGTCTCTTAGATGGAAGCATATGTTGCTCTCAAATCCATGAGTGGTGCCTTTATAAATGTGCAGGTTACCCATGCCATGGGCACTAACACCCCCCAATACCATCACAGATGCTGTCTTTTGACATTGGCTCTGATAACAGTCTGGGTGGTCCTTTCGTCTTTAGCCTGGAGGATACCATGATGTCCAAAAACAGTCTGAAATGTGGACTCAGACCACAGCAGACCTTTCCACTTTGCCTCTGTCCATCTCAGATGAGTTGGCGCCAAGAGAAGCTGGTGGTGTTTCTGTGTGTTGTTGATATTTGTCTTTGTCTTTGCATGGTAGAGTTTGACCTTGTAGATGAACTGTGTTAACTGACAATGGTTTTCTGAAGTGCTCCTGAGCCCACGTGATATTCTTCACAGAATGATGCTGCTTTATAATGCAGTGCTGCCTAAGGGCTCAAAGGTCACAGGCATACAATGGCGGTTTTCTACCTTACTCTACCAATGTGCGGAGATTTCAGTGAATCTTATGATGGCATTATGGACTGAAAAGAGCCTTGAATTGTACATTGAGAAATATTGTTTTTAATCTGTTGAGCCTTTCTGGGGTGCTTTTTTGGTACCCAATTATGGCCCTCATAACTTTCTGATTAACCTGTTCACCTGCGGAATATACCAGACAGGTGTTTTTTCAGCATTCCTATACTTTCCCGGTCCTTTGTTGCCCCTGTCCCAGCTTTTTTTGACATACTGCAGGTATCAAATTCAAAAATTAGTGAATACTTGCATAAAACTAAAATTATCATATTAAACATCAAATTTGTTGTGTTTGTGGTGTCTTTAATTTAATATAAGAGGAAAATGATTTGAAAATCATTGTATTTTGTTTTTATTTAAGTTTCATCCCAACGTCATTGGAGTTGGAGTGGAACGTAAGAGAAAAACAAAAATGGTCCAAATCCAGGGTAACAGACGCAAAACCAAACTGTCACTACTCACTGTGCACTCATCACACCACCCTCCTTCTTTCTATCTGTCTCTCACACACATATACACACTCACTCACACTGCTCCATCCCTCTGATCCTATTTTTAAGTCTGCAGCAGTGATGGAATTCGCCGTGTCAGCAGCTCTGCAGAGTGAGCTCCCTCGGAGAAGCCCTGAGCATTGTGGGAGAATATCAATTAGTCCGAGCCCCCTCTGGAAAGACCTGCATCCCGACTGAAGGCCGACACCCCTGAGAGTGTGCGGTTTGTGTGGGGCCGTACCGCTTACTTCTCCGACTGTACCTCTGTGCTGATGGATAGGTGTGTGTATGCGCCGTGACAGTGAGAGTGTCCACTCTGAGATGCTGGTGTGGTGAACACATTAATATGAATGAGAGTGATGCAGGAGGCGGAGTGAGGCGTGTTTGGGTTTAATAGAATGGTAATGAGGGTGAAGTCGGGTCAGGACCGGGTTTTACATTTTGAATTCAGAGGTGATGAAGGAAAATCAGGCCAAGGAATGTAACTCTAATGTAAAAATATCAGTGTAGCTGAGGTAAATATTCAGGCAGAGGTCACGGTTTTCTTACAGATGAGGTCAATCACATTCAGTACACTCACTAATGATTTCATGATCAGGATTTTAGAGCCAGAGGCCAATGGATACTCAGAAAACAAGTCTGGAAATGTTACTTTGGTTTATTATTTCTCTTTTTCAATAATACCAACTGCTATTTTATTCTAAAATTGTTAATCTACAATCAATGGCACCTAACCTGTAACCTCAGCCCTGCTTTGCTGATCTTTCAGAAGATCAAAACCAAAGAAGAAAATTTATTTTAAGCACCAAGTTGTTCGAACTACTTTAAAACATGTGTACTTTGGTTGTAGGTGTAAAAATATGGAATTCCCAATAACAGGACTTAAAGGGTTGTACAGAGACTCATCAATTAAAAAAATGTACAAATGCAAGAAAATGTGTCAATACACACTTGAAAGTTAAGTTGGATGTTAAAGGAATACTACACCCAAACAACGATTTGGCCTCATTTTCTACTCACCCTCATGCTGAACAACACTGTGGAGTAGTTTTGGAACATCTAGGATGCATCCGGAGATCTGGGGGAATACTCGCTGTCCACTGACATTGATATCATGACTTAGATACGAGCCCGAACAAACAGTGTCCTTAAAAGTCCACAAAAAGTCGGCAATATTCCTCCATACTGCTCGTGCGCTGTAATCCAAGTGTCCTGGTAGATGCGTCCACCATTTACTCGAAGCGACTTCATTTAGCACATGTTTGTAGTCTAAACAGTACTACTTAGCATTTCTATGATACACTTACGGGTGCCCTCACGGAGCATGACTGACCAAACAAATGAATCGCGCTCTGCAATAACTAGGAGGCGTAGAACAAGAAATCCCACATTCTGCTGTGAGCGACGGAGCCGTGGACAGACACAAGAGGGGTCAGCAGAATGTGGGATTTCTTGTGTTCTTGTTTCTTGTTCTACGCTCCTAGTTATTGCAGAGTGCGCGTTCCTTTGGTTTGAAATAAATGGTGGACGTTACCCGCTCAGGACACTTGGATTACAACGCATGAACAGTATGGAGGAATATTGCCGACTTTTTGTGGACTTTTAAGGACTCTGTTCGTTCGGGCTCTTATCTAAGTCATGATATCAATGTCAGTGGACAGCGAGTATCCCCCCAGATCTCCGGCTGCATCCTAGATGTTCCAAAACTACTCCACAGTGTTGTTGAGCATGAGGGTGAGTAGAAAATGAGGCCAAATCGTTGTTTGGGTGTAGTGTTCCTTTAAGCATCAATTGTTTTAAGATGTAAATTTGTATATTTCTGGGTTCTTTATTTTATTGCACTTATTTTTTGTATTTGTTTGGCTTATTTTTGTTTTAAAAATCAAAGACTGGTTGGTGTAGGCTATTGAAAATCAACTGTATGTATCCTCTCCATATCGTTTTTTCCAGTTGTTGCTATGTTTCTTCTTCTTTGTGTTTGTTTGATCAGATTTCTGTCTTGGAGGACTAGATTCTGGATCGGTGGTGGGACAGAATGTGATGAGTGTGGTGTACTGTGTTGAGATTATCAATGCACATCACACACAGTACAATCAAAACTGCTAAAAGCCTGACTTTATCCTCATGTGTTGGGGTCTCTAACAGTTAAAACATCTCTTCAGACTTAAAAAATCCTTGTGTGTGGACCCCGCTTTCCCCTGGAAGACAGTCTACGGTCTCTCACGAAAGCAAGGGTGAGAAACTAATCTTCTCGGGGTGTCATCTTCCTTCACGGTCTGTCTTTGACTTTCCCTTTCTCTTGGTCCTAACTTTGGAAATTATACCATGCCTGCCACCACATAATGCTGCCACTCTGTGTACGGTTGTTGAGATTAAAGCACATGTATTTTGGGGCACTACCCACAGGTTTAATGCGCTACTCATTCCATAAATGAACGACTCTTACAGATTTTACCTTGTTGTAAAGGGGGCTAATCAGACTTTCCAGTGATATAAAATACAATTCAAACTGTGATTATTAAAGGGCCGAAATAATTTTTAAAAAGTGCCTAATTTCCCTGTAACTGAAGCTAGAGTTCTAGTACACAAAGTGACAATCTTGGATTATTTAGTGCCTGCCCTGGAACCATTATAAAATTTAGCACCAAGTTCTGTGAGACTGGCGAAGTCACGGACAGATGGCAAAGTGGTGTAGCGGAAAGGTAAGGTGTTGTAAATAAACTGAAGTGTGTGATGATCTCTGTTCCCGCGGCTAGTTTTCTCTCACAATGCTGAGTTGAAATGGTGGCACCATGTACAGCGATGTGTACCATTAGCATCTGTCCCAAGATTTCTGAACAGAGAGAGAACTGAACTGTGACAAAAAAACTCAAAATATCCCTTTCAAGCACGAGGTTGTCTGGTAAGTTTACAATTTTCTAATTTAGGTTCTTTTTGGGGGGTTTTCTGTGCATTTTGGAAGAGTATTATGGTTGTCCAATTTGCTTGTTTATTTTTCAATAACTTAGAATGTAGCATTTTTTACATGTGTGTGCAATTTCATTCACTGGCTGCTCTGTGTGTTTTCAATTACCCCTTGGGGACATTTTTTTTTATTTAACTAAATACATACAATGCTTCTTTTTGATGGAAAGATGCTGACTTGTGCCCAATTTGTCGCTCAGAGTATCAGAATCAGAACAAACTTTTTATTTTAATTTTTTGGGGGCATTTTTGTGCCTTTATTGATAGGAGAGAGAATGAAATGGGGTAGGCTTGAGAAAGGGGGCAAGAGAGTAGGGGAAGACACTTCGCAAACTGGCCACAGGCTGGACTCGAACCCGGGCCGGCAGAAGTACATCAACCATTCTGTCAAATCGGCACCCCAAAGTGCACACAAACTTTACAGATAAATATATTAACAGTACGTTACATCAGCAAATGCTCCAACGGCAGAGGAACAAAAGTGGACGGCATCACCACATTTATTATGTGGTATAAACTTTGCGACAACATGACAAATGTCCCCTCGTTAATGAAACCACAGCCATAAAAAATAACACTCTCCATGAAATATAATGTCTGATAAGTGTGTTCCACATCGCTGCTGTTTTAATGCTCCCCTCCTGGAGGTCTATTATACCACACGCACCATAGATCTCCACCGGGACAGTGTGTGAACGGGGACCTCGGCCACCTCTGATTGAGAACAGCAATAAACTGTGTCCCAAGAGACAATCAAAGACTAATGATGTCTGTAACGGCCAAAGTTATGACGCTAATCGTCATTAGCTGGGGTCGCTCTCCAGCCTGCACTGACCCTCTTCATGGGAGGATGAAGAGGGAAAAAATAGATGATATCCTGACCCTGTAGGAGGGATCTGTGCGAGCTAATGGAGGTGACGGGGAGTGCAGTGATTAGTCTGAAGTGACGGGGTTAATACTCGGCTGTGACAGCAGTCATTACAGGCACACACTCAGACAGTCATTAACTCTGTCACAGATCAAATGTTAGCGAAGCTGCGGATACATCAAATACTTCACATCCTGGATCAGCTGCACACGCACAGGAGAAACACGGAGGTGCTGAAGTCTGATGTACGAGAGGCTAAGTCCAAACAGAGATTATGTAACATCTTTTTTTGCCAGTTAGTCATTTTTAAGGAAGTTAAACCTTTTATTTCTAATTACATCTCTTCGTATTAACAGATGAATTTTTGTTTTGAATTCTGCAGCACCAGGGATAAAGCCTGATCCTTTTTCTTTCTTCTCAAAGGTCCCGTGTTTTGGTGAGTTTGACCGTTAACATTATGTCTTAAGTGAAATTTTAATTTTTGCAGCTCTCTCTCCCTCCACTTTGGAAACACTCAGACATGAGGGGGTGGGGCTACAGAAGGCTAAGATAAAGAGCTCTATTCTGATTGGCTGCCCAAATGATGTCAGATGGGAGGGGGAGGGACTTTCAAACAGTCATGGTGTCTGTCTTTGAAGGGCAGAGAACACACATGTAGGTGGAGTCTGTACAGCTATGACATCATAAATACCAGGAAGTAAACAGAGGGTGCTTTCTTTCGAGACAGATAGCAAATGTATCTATAAACTGGGAGTTAAGTAAAAACATAATGTTTTTCTGCTCCAAAAGCCCATTCAACAACATTAAAAGCAAAGAAAAAAGAATTTTGCAGGACATAGGTTTGCAGGACATAGACTGTGCTGTTGCTGTTATCTGTGCCTTAAAACTGTGATCCAAAACTTTTACTGTAATTCTTTATTTATTGTGATTTTTCCCTTCAGTTATATGACCACAAAGTTGTGCTTATATTACAATCCTGCTAACTTATAAATACGGCTGAAATAAAATAAGTCTGTAATCAATCGATCTTTATCACATAGCACTAGTTCATAACAAGTGTTACCTCAAGACACTTTACAACAGAGCAGGCTGATGACAAACTCTTCATTCTATAGACACACATACAGTATGTGTATGTGTAGAAATACATATAACAAATATCAATATCTATAATCTGACCTCATCACATTTTCTTTGTGGAATGTAGATTTAATCTATCATTTTTATCTGTACAGCACCATATTTCTATATTGAATGCAAATTTATTAAAGATTAGCCTCTTGAGATATGGTATTTTCAAGATGGCTTTAAATATAGTCATTATGTATATATAGTCAGTACAACCATGACCAGAGAGATAAACCTAATATTAAAGTTGTGCTCTTTTAAATACATTTTTGGTGAGCCCACTGTGCTGAATATTGTTCATATTCCATCTGATCAGTGCTGCAAATGTTTGGTTTGTTGCTTGATTTCAAATAATATTTATCTTTTTTTAAATCTCAGACTTCAGTGTATTTTTTCACCAGCCATCTTGGCTTCTTTAATGCAAATGGCTTTGCTGTTTTTGCATTTATCTTGCAATAAAAGTGCTACTAGAAGTGTACACAGAGGTTAGGAAGGACCTCGTCCTACAGCTGGCCAAAGTCTCTCACTTTGTTAAAACACCCAGACATGTGGTTCAGCAGGATCTGTGAGCCACGTGCGTGTAACATAAACAGACTACTGAGAGTCTCAAAACAAGCTTCTGTCCACAGGGCCACACCACTTTTACTCTGGTGAATAAATTATTTTTGTTTTGTTGTTGCTCTGTTAACATTTTGGTTTGCACAACTACATGAATTTGGTCATGCAGAAAAGTAATGTAGAGATTCAGTATACATCAAATATCACAAATCAGAGACCTCATTATTATAGCACCAAAGGTGATGAAAGCAGTCATATGAAAACTTTTCTTTGTGTCAGTGGGATGAATTGTTTTTTTTTAATTGTAGGAAACTTTCAAAAAGAAATATTTGTAATGATATGAAAAGAAAGATTATGAAGGTTTTGCTGACAAAATATGTCAACATTGAAAGGCAAGCTTTGAAATTCAAAATTTTTAAACATTGGAACCAACCCGTTTAAGCTCATCTCTTGCCTGGAATGGGCAAAATAATTACGGTTATCATGTTACAGTTTTAAATATATATTTTCAAAATTAATACAGAAAGTCTTTATAGTTTTACAGAAACAAATCCAGCCAATCCTATTGGTATATGCATAGTTAATGCACCCAAAAATATATATATTTTAATTTTAAAGGTATAAAAAATCTTTTTATTTGTAGAAATATTGGCAAGAAAAGACAAATAATACAGAGATTTTGATGCACCATGTTTTGATAATAGTCTTTATACAGTCGCTGGTGTGGGAGCTCTGCTGAAATCCTCAGCTGGAAATTTCATCAATTTTTCTTTAAGTTAACTTCTGAAAAATACACAAAAAAGTAGCTGAGTAAAGTCCACGGCTACACATGGCTCAAGGGCTGCTGGTTGCCCATCCTTGCTCTTCAGAGACAAAATGTTTTTTATTCTTTGTATTAAACTTAAATCAAACCTTTGCATAATAGAAATTAAAAACAGAAATTAAAATTCACCCTGGTTAAATCTATTTCCTTGCAGAATGATTCAGCTCACTTAATTCTTAGATCATCTGTAACACCATCTTCATGTCTTATAGCTACATCCAGACTTATTAGATAGAAACTGTGGTGATGTCATTTGTTAAGAAAGGAGTTTATGCACACCACCTCACCACGTAGTACAAATACCTTAAACTGCATTTGATCAAAATCTTCCATTATGGAGATTTCTGCAGCTGCTTGAAACTCATATCTCAGTGTTAGTTTCCCATCTCTGAAAATTTTATTTGTCTTAAATTGTGTTTGATATCAGTGAAGAAGCAGCCTGAGCCTAAGATGCTTCAACCTCCTCACAAAGTGCTTTGCTCATGTTCAGCCACTAGAGGTCAGTGCAGAGCTCAGCAGGACTCCGGCTGCTCCACACAGATCCTGCAGCAGACTGATGCCTTTAGAGGACAAACTCTGCAGATCCTCATGTTTCCCCTTTAAACAAAGAATATAGAATCTGTAAAAGCTTCTTCACAAGCAGAGATTAAAGTCTTCAGATTTTAGTGCTTTTACAGTGAAACACACCGTGAATAAAGACAGTAAATCAAAGGTGGAGCAGCTTTTTGGGGACAGGATGTCTGCCATGTGAGTGCTTTTCTCCAGACAGTAAATCAGTTTATATGTTTTTGTGGCTCTCATTAGATTTAAACATGCAGCTGTCAAAGAAGAAGCAACAAAACCAAACCAAATCCTTTTACAAGAGACAAACTCAGTTTAGTAAGACCAGCAGACCACATTGAAACACAAGGGACGCTGTAAGAGTTAAACTATTACACCACCGACTGTCCAGCAGTCAACCAGATGATCAAATCTGTAATTAATATGTTATTAAATTAACTAATGAATGTTCTGGCAACATGATGGGGCTTAGTGGTATGGACCAAATATATCTCTATTGAATAGCTGATTCAGGATTCATAATTAGATTTTAATGTTGTTTTCTTTATAAAGAAAACAAATAAATGTCACAACAGGTAAAGCCAAGCAAGTGTATTTGGAGCATCACTTCTAATATTTTCAGGGTGGTTCACAGAGTTTAAACAGGTATTTGATAGATTTAGAAGCAATAAAAACCTAAAAAAAGAGATATTTCTCCTCTTGCTGCTCCTTTCCTACCATAAATGTGTTTGTTTTAGGGTGTAATGTGCACCTGTGTATGGATTTTGTTGTCAGGTTTCGTGTATTTGAATTACACAACCAAGCAAAGATAATGACCATGAGCAAATCAGGAACAAATAACAATAATAACAATAATCAGTATATAGTTATAGTTTATTGGCCTCATTTTTTAAGATACGTTTAGCAGCCAAACATCCACAATGTTTAAGATTATTGATAAATTCTTTGACTAAAGTCTGGCCTGGGTAAGATGCATGATAAATGGAAGCAAATCAGATCATTTGACAAATGTAGGAATACCCCATATTAACAGCACACAGGTATAAGCAGATATCAGTCATATAATCAACATTTTATGTTCTTAAGTTTGCCTCTGTTTTGTGGCTCTCAAGGTATAAACTTTGGTGTGTTTATACCTGTTATTGCCACACATGCAGAGCTCTTTGTGCTCTCTTTGGTCAATATATTCTCTGACATGAAGGAAGAAATCATATGAGGAAGAACAGAAATCAAACCTGCTAAACTTTCTGTTGTGGAGTATGGTGTCGTCTGTTACTACGACACACGTCACCTGACAAAAAAGTGTAACCCTGCGACTGTTGGGCCATAATCATTCTTAAAACTGTGTACTCTGATTCTGAATACGGCCGCATCTGCTTTTAAAATCAGTTGATTTAACATAATGTCCAGCAATCACGATGGTATAGTAATTATAACACAAAATAAAGTCTATCAGCACAAACAAAACTCTTAAATCATATTTGTAAAACATCTACAGCTCTAAATATCTGAATGTGCTGCACGGCCCTAGCGTGATCCTTAGTACAGAGAGTTGACCCATGAACTCTTCTAATCACATTACAGCTTATCACAATAATGCAGCTCAACATCCTCTCAGTGCTGCTAAAGGCTGATTAATCCTGTTTTACAGACTGATGTATGCATCCATATTCAGTCTGATTACTGTAAATCCACTCAGTGAAACACATGAGACGTAAAATAAAGACTGATGGATATTAAAGTTTCAAAAGAGGGAGAGGCCTTTGTTTTCATTTCCGTATGTTATGTCACAGTGTCACAGGTCTGTGTGATGTATGGATCAGAGCCTCGGGGCAAACTCTTTCCAATAGCGGTTGGTGGTGCAGTGCCGTAGGATCACACACTGAGCTAGGACTGTAAATGTGACACAGGGGGACGCTGAGCTGCTACTGCTGCTGTGTTTCAGGTTTGTCTTCAATTCAGGAAGCAAAAGAAATGATCAACAAACAATGCTGATACAACAACAGAGTGTTAATGGATCCACGTGGTATGGAAAATGTCAGCAGACTAACATCCATTTACTTTATTTTCCCTCATTAACAGTTGCCTTGTGTATGTTTTTCTTGTTCTCAGAGGGACATGGACTTGGTTTTCTGATTAAGAGAAGCCAATTTAAAATGTAAATGACCCTTTACTTATTTATAACTGCTTTTTTTTTAATTTTTAGGCTCATTTGTTTTTCTCAGGTTTCTGATCATTTTCTTTTATTAAGTTGGTAACATGATGCTTTTATTTTGGAAAGTAACAAACAGGATGTAAAGTGAAGGTTGCATAAAATATGAGTCATTCATTCATTTTCTATACCCGGCTATCCCTTTCGGGGTTGCCGGGGGCTGGAGCCTATCCCAGCTATCATCAGGCGAGAGGCGGGGTACACCCTGAATCGGTCGCCAGTCGATCGCAGGGCCACATAGAGAGACAGACAACCATTCACACTCACACTCATACCTAAGGACAATTTAGAGTTACCAATTAACCTAATGATCGTGTTTTTGGTCTGTGGGAGGAAGCCGGAGTACCCGGAGAGAACCCACGCACGCACGGGAAGAACATGCAAACTTCACACAGAAAGGCCCTCCCGACCCGGAATCGAACCGGGAACTTTCTTGCTGTGAGGCACGCGCTCTACCAGCTGCGCCACCGTGCCGCCCATGAGTCATTCAGACATAAATAATTATTTATAAGTAGGGGGGGGCCCACCCCTATTTATAAGTAATGATAATGACACTTAATTATTATAATTTTTCTGGTGAAGCACACATCTGTTGAGGGAAGAAAGTTTGGACTAAAAATGTCCTACAGTTTCAACATGTGAGAGCCACTTTAGGTGTGGATGTCTACAATGTAGATTAGTTCAACTTTAGCTCATATGTGAGCTAGCAAGTTTCTGCATTTCTCATCATCCTAACGAGTGTTTGTATTGTATTCACAAAAGACAAGAGAAAATGGCATTAACCGTTAACCATTCAAGATTATATATGTAAAATATTTACAGGACCTAAAATTAGACATTTTTCAGTCTACATGTGGAGCAATATTTGTTTTGTATTCTTTTAGCTCTTACAGTGTTTGCACAGTTGTTCAGTATAGAGTGGTTAACCCCTTAAATGTCAAAACATTTGCTTTCATGCATTATGTTACTCAGTTTTACCAGCTTTGGTTGTTAACAGCCACTGACTTTAGCTGCTTTCAACTCATCAGATAAACATTATTTCAACTCCTCATCAATTTCAACTTTGATCAAACATATGGAAAGTTTTAAAAATAGGGATTTTAAACCTTTTAAATGCAAATTTCATATGTGATGTCACTAATCTGTTCGGAAAAATGGTTGTTATGGGAGTCAATGGGGAGTTATAATTAAACTCTGATGCTACACAATAAATAAGAATGTATCAAAGTCATTGTTTTACTAACCTATGAAAAAAAATCTTTAAAAATTATCCTGCCTCAATAAGTATCTGTATTGGAAATCATATGTATGAGTACATATGAGTGTATGAATGCGTGCTAACGTGTGTATAGGGTATGTAAGTATGTATGTGCTTTTGAATGGATATATATATATATAATATATATATAAATGTCCACCTAAATATGATTATTATTTTATTTACTATTCTTCTTAGTCCCCCCCCCTTTTTTTCTTTTTTTAAAAATTTCTGACACTGATTGTTATTTCTTTGTTACTTTACGAGTCTGCTTAATCTCTTGTTTCAATTTTCTTTATGGAGTGTGTAACAATGTCACATGGCAGAGCTGTAATATCTCTTTTCTTTTTTGTAAATTGGAAAAATAAAGTATATACAAAAAAACATTCTCCTACCTCAGATAAATTTTTATATAGACAATCAACCATTTTGTGTCTTTTACACTAAGTCAGTGACATCACCTATGGAATTGGCATTTAAAGGGTTAAGAAACTCCCTAAAAAATAAAATGAATGGAACATCGGTTTGTTAGCGAGACCATCTTTCAGTAAGAGGTTACTTATATCAGTTATTTTCCCATTTACTTGCTCATATTAGTGTAAAAACAGTGCTGTTATCCTGAGGTACTGCCTATGTTTGTTGGGGCTGCTGGTTTGGTGCAGTGGGTGGACCAAGCTCAGACTATAGTCAGTATAAGAAGTGGGTTCGATTCCCACCCAAGGCCTGTTTAAAAGTCTATCCACTGCTTCTCACTGTCAAATAAAAGCCTAAAATGCCCAAAATATCTTTAAATGAAAGAAATATATTAGCTGTAATCTTACGGCATTAGTTCAAAATGAAATACTTTAGGACAAGGTACAAAGGATGGTACAAGCTTCTTTTTTCTTTTCTTTTTTTTCAATGCTGCGCACTCATGATACCAGACAGCATCATCCCTGGATCTGTCTGTTTAAGGCTGAATTAAAAAGCAGATCTTGGCTGTTAGATACAAGTGAAGACTGAAACCAAATGATGAAATATTTTGGATGATGTGTTTCAGACTCTTTTTTTCCTCTTTTGGCTCTTTTCCTACAGAGATAAGTCGTGCAGGTTAAAACAAAAACACTCAGCAGAACTGAAAGTGCAGTGAGAAGTAAAAGTTTCAATATTCTGCCTACTTTTTGTGCCCAAAAGGCCTAATTAACATATATGCAAATGAGGATAATGAGGTAATAACTGCAGATATGTAGGCTTGACTAAAACAGAGGGATAAGAACCTTCAAGCTTTCCTTTTAAACTCTGTCACAGTAAAATAAAATCAAAAAGAGCTGAGGAAAAATACTTTCAAACCTTCTGTCAGACGGAGAGTTTCATTTGCATGTGTGCAGTTGGGCTCTAATGAGAAATGACACATTTGTAATTACTGTGGACTATAATTAGCCGGAGTGTAAGTGAGACGCCGGGACCCAAGTCTTTATGATTTAGCTGCACATGCAGAGGGTGAGTAAAAGTCAGCTCTTAAATTAAATTACTTTAACTGAAGCGAAGAAGAGAAAAAAACTGTCAGATTTTCTTCTTCTTGTGAATCAGGCTGTTGGGGCGGGACTTGGTTTGAGATTTGGCAGAAAGAAGCCGGTGCTGTGGACGTGGATGTTGGCCTGAGCTCACTCACCACCTCCATCACGCCTACCTGCTGAGGAGGAGGAGGAGGAGGACCACGTAGAGGAGGAGGAGGAGGCACAGATTTTACTTTTTATTCTGGGCCTCAGGATAAAACATAAGATGAAGAGTTTGAAAGAATAAAGAAATCAGAGCTCATGATGAATTATGATATATACATGATCTGCTGCTGTTCATTAGCTTTTAGCCATGAACAGCACTAAAAATGTACATTTGAGATTCATCAAATATCAGAAGTGTGTTTGTTTTATCAACCAGTGATAGACTAGAAGTAACGTGAGAGTACAAACCTCCACCAAGGCATCATTGAAAAGATTCCTGAATCCAAATCCTGGTTCAGATCAGTTCCAAAATATAATCATGTTTTTCTTCCATCATGACAAGCGATCCCTGAAAATGTCACCAAAATCCATCGAAAAGTTTCAGTAGTGTTGTGCTCAAGACCACGCTATCCAAGACCAAGACCAAGACTTTTGGGAGTCGAGACTGAGTCGAGATCAAGACCGAGACAAGCTGTGACTGAGACAAAACCAAGACCATAAAAATCAGTTTTAAAAACCATGACAAGGTTGAACAGTTAAGGAGAAGTCCCTCAGTAACAACATCGGGAAAGCTGCAGTCATCACAGAGGAAATAACACATGAATTGAGCCATTTTGTTGTTTTACCAAGTGTTCCTCCTTATTCACATTAATGAAGTTGAAGAACAGCAGATCAATGCTGGTCTTGATCTGTCTTGATGGAAAATCCCAAGTCCGGCCAGTCCGAGACCGAGGCAAGACCAAGACCTTCAAAATGTGGTCTCGAGACCAAGATCAGTCCCAACTAACATGGCAATACGTTTATGAGTTATTAGCAAACATATGGAAAGCTGCTCTATCTTGCAATATAAAGAAATACTTCAAAGTAATCCTGGATCTGCATCTAGGTTCAGATCACCACCAAAATCTAATTACTTCTTTCTTATGGCATGACCAGCATCCCCTGAAAATGTCACCATTTGAGTTACTAGCAAAAATGTGGAAAGCTGCCCGATCTGCCAGTGTTAACATACCTTTTAAACAGTGGCGGCTGCTGGTCAGTCAAGGAGGGGAGGCTCATTTTTTTTCCGGCCTATATCATAAATTAGTTTATTTATTTAAATGTAAATTCTACCCTCCGTTCCTTTTCAAGAAAATGATCTGTGACCCTGTCTTACCAACTAAGTGTCTTTTCCAGGGATTTTACCAGTGTTCTCTCAATGGCCAGCAGAGCTAGACTGCTTAAACGGCCTTGGCCCATTGTGTCGTGGGAGTAAGACTTTAGCCACTTTAAACAGGAGAAGCTCCTCTCCAGAACAACTGAATGTAAAACTTAGAAGATGCTCCAGTGGAGGGTTATACTTCAAGATTGCTGATTGGCTCATTTCACTGTCAATCAAAAAGGGATTCGGCCTCAGACAGATCATCCAATCATCATGCAGAAGCCGAGCGTCCAGGCCAGCCCACTGCCTCATAGACCCCCAGAGACACTGAGCGTCCGATGGGCGGAACAAAGCCCAGTGTTTATCCAATGACCGTCCAGTTTCCACAGTGGAACAACCCACTCTACGCTTCCCCATCCAAGTCAGAAGACATTCAGTGTCCGACTGTGTTAAAGCGCTGAGACGCTGCGGGGATGAGAAGGAAGTCGCGCCAGTTACCTGTGATAAGTAGCTGATTCTGAACAAAAGATGAAGGTATTCTAGCGCATATTTAGTCAATTAAATGTACACACAGCAGGACATATCACCACTTTTTTTGGGGACATTTTAGGGGAAGCTGAGCTTCCCTTGCAGTCTTAGAGCAATCGCCACTGGTTTTAAACATTCCTGGACCTGCATCTGTGATCAAAATGCCCCCAAAATTTAATCACTTCTTTCTTGAGCCATGACCACCATTACCGCTAAAATCCATCACAATATGCCCATAATTTTTGGAGCTATTCTGTTCACAATTAAATAAACTAAATCCAGCAAAACAAATCCTCTGTGGCAAAGAAAAAATGAAGTTTCAGGATTATCAAAACTGATTCTTTGTTGCTTTCCTGCTTTGGCAACTGAGCCACCAGAGCCCCCTCTCAGAGCAACTGTTTCAGCGATATGTGGTGCACAGTTTGTCGGACAAACAAAGGAAGTTATAATGCACCAAAGTCAGCAGGGATAGTCTTCAGAAAACTGGGATCCTAAAAGGTAAAAGCAGTGAAGCTAAAGGATGGATGGAAATTCATTTCAACATTTAATGCATCATCCTTCATCAAAATTCAGTTCTGAAATACAAAAAAAAAGATTAAAGGAATGTTGAATACAACTTAAATGTTTAAGAAAAACAATGGAAAAAGCAGCATCCATCCAGAAGGTAAAAGCAGCCTAATATTATCAAAGTGTGTTTGAGGATGTAGGCTACTTTAAATAAGAAATGGTGTATACGATATAATGATTGAATATCTGCACATTTCCATGACTAAAATAAACAACCCAGACCAATTATTAAAAGTACATGTTTTTAAAATGCAGAATGCTCCTTTAAGTGTTGAGTTTAAATGCTGGAGCGCTTTTACCTCATATAAATGTTAAATGAAGGATTTTAAGAGCTTGTATTTCTGAGTATTTTTACATTGTGGTATTGTTTCTCGTACATCAATAATGGAGACTCTTTCTTTATCCACTTTTGTCATGTTTAACCAAAATATTTCTTTAGCAGGAGCTTCAGGGAGGGCGGAAGTACACAGAGAAGCATCTGCTGTTTCTGATGAATATATGATGGGACAGAGGAAGGAGGAACTTCTGTTAATGTTTGGATATGTGTTTTAACATGAAAACTTTATATTCTGAGTCCAGTGTACCCACATGAACTCAGACACTGCACAGGCTCCAGTTTTTCTGAAGAGGAAAGTAAAGCTGCTGGTTAAATAAATACTTAAAGTGGATTTTATTTTAGGGACAGAATGCCAGTACCTTACAGAGTGGTTTAAACTGATAAGTGTTTATAATTCAAACTGATTTGACAAAAATAAAGTGCAACAGTCATTTTAGCTGTTGACATGACCATGGCAAAGCAGGTGGGGACTTAGAGGATTAAAATGCACTGATGAGGGACACTGACAACAACAAACAAAGTGCAAATATTGTTATAAAATCACATTCCACATGAGCACAAACACCAAACAGATTGCAAGAGGTGTTTTCAGAAGCTGGATCCCCCTAATGCAGTATCTATAATCAGGCAACCCACCTTGCCAAGCTCAAATCTACAATGATTGTGAGCTGTCTAAAGTGGTACAGACCAATCAGCTTTGAGCGAGAGACTGCACTCAAAGTGATTAGCAGTGATGCTAACTGATTCAGTTGCAGTTCTATCAGGTTTTAACCGTATTTCCTTGATAAATGAATATCAGCACTGCAAACCTCTCAATGGTAAGGATTTTCTTTTCATTTCCAAAATGTTTTGACGACAGTTTGTTAAACACAGTGGCTAGGGTGACCATATGTCCTAACATCCGAACATGTCCTCCTATTTGGATGTAAAATTACGTCATGGGGATTTTATGATATTCCCTAAATGCCTTGGTTTTGCTGAGCTTGTCCTACAGACTAAGCTGTTGCCGGCAACAAAAACAGACATGCATGATTCAAACTACAGTAACTTTCCAGTGATATACGGTACATTACGGTAAAGGCTAGATTGCCTAAAGGGGAGAGATGGGAAGTGAGCTGACTAAGTCGGAATGCAGAAAAAGGACAAACAACATGTGAGTCACTTATTGGGGCTTTATCAGTATTTTCTGTGTAAATGATGGAAAAATATTGTAAAAACATTAGTATCTTTCTGGAGTGCTTTCTGGTCATTCTTTTGCCGATTTTTTTCACCTAGTTCATCTTTTTTGTCATCTTTTCATTCTTAGTTGGTGTTTTATGGATTTCATAAATAGTTAACTTACATAATAATATAAATAATATAATAATACAAATAAATATATGACAAACAGTGGCTCACAGTCTGTAATGCAGTAGTGCCCAAAATTACCTGAATGGCCTGTAATACATTTTGGTTGGAGGAACAATCGTCCAATCACCTGTTTCAAAAAGTTCTGTCCATTCAAAAACACTTTTAAATGGGCTCATTTAAAGGAGAATTTAAAAATTCAGGAAAAAAGTCTACTAGTTTTGACCTTCAAAGGCTCTAAATCAGTGGAATAGAAAAATTAAATAGCCAACTAGGAATCTGACACACATATATTTCATTATTAGGCCAACAGCTCATAGAAGATGCTTGGGAATAAGCAGAGTCTTTCAAAAGCATATCAAGCAGCTGATTGGACGATTGTTCTGCCAATCACATTCATGACTGGTTACTCAGATAATGTAGTAGGCAGGCGCTACTGCAGTACTGGAAAGTACAAAATGTGTAATTAAGTTTTTTTTTCTGGATGACACCAATCATGAGGCTGGAAATAACCGATTCTGGTTATGTTTCATGTTTTTTTTTTTTGACAATAAGTCACAAAGGTTTGCTCGGCAAATGAAAATAAAAAAGACTCATGACTTGTTTTCATCATGTGAAAAAATAAAATTGTAGATGGCCTGACTACAACCATTAATTCAATCCAATATGAAAACCAGTGCAAATAATTTAAGAAGTTTTAAGAAAGTTAATACACTTAAAAATGAACTCAAAAACTTTATAGAACTGATTTTATAATTCTTTAGTGCAAAGAAAACAAATTTCATCCCCACTCAACGTCAGCAAAAATCTAAATCTCCAACTATGTAAAATACATTTAAACACATCATGCTCTTAGCTTCGTCAAATATCCATTTTTCCAAGCCAACCTGAACACATCACCATTTTGGAGCAACATGTAACTCATTTAGCTCATGAATTTCAGTCCAGATTTAGACTCTGGTTTAATATGTTGGGCGCAATGTACTGAAGACAAAGTTTTGGAGACTCTGCTGCGGTTCATGTAAAAGGACAGGGAATCAGCAGCAGCAGATGAGCGAAAATATTAGATCCACAGGTGATTGACGGTAGACATCCGTGCTTACAGACATTAACTCTGAGCACATTTTTATTCTTACAAAAGCGGCAGATAGTGATCAGCAATGATACAATCAGGGCACCTTTATTATCTGCAGGAATAAATATCAATATCAGCATATAGATTAGGGTGGGCGATATGGCAAAAATATCATATCACGATTTTTTGAAAATAAAACCACAATCACGATTTCATCATGATTCTTTTTACGCTGATTTTTCTAGAATAATTTGCATGTTTGACCATTTTTTCTCTATGTTTAACATATAAAACATGTAAAACCCTAAAAAAAAAAAAGACAATTTAAGCCAAAGACACTTTCTGAACATGTTTTGATTTAAATAGTGCAGTTTTTATAAAAATGTGCAATAAATAAAAACTTAAAAGGTAATGAACAACAATAAAGTGCACTTTTGTAACATAAAAACTAAACACCAAATAGCTTATTGAAAAGGGTCAAATATAAATGCAAACTTAAGTAACTGGTTATCTTTTAAAGTGCAACAATTTAGAACAAATGTTATCTAACTGCAATGTCTATAATCTGAGTGAATAATACAGCTGCTTTAGAACAGATTTTTGTTCAGACATCTTCAAGCTTTTATCTCCTTTTCTCTTTCTGCCATGGCTTCATGCTACATAACCAAACAGGAGGTCCCACCATGCACTGCGCGTAATGTGCTATGATTGGTTAGTCGGGGGGGGCGTCAAATTCTCTGTCTCCACACAGACAATCTGACGATCTTTCTGCTTTATGAGATCATCCCCACATTATTATCCTTATGGATTTAATATCGTCATATCGCACACCCCTAATATAGATTATTGTAAAAATCAAATACCGTGCATCACTGATTTAACATTGTCTTGTCAGCAGCAAAAATCACGCTGAGGGATGCAAGGATCTTTTCAAATATCAGGAGTGTAGAAATAAGCTAAACTGTGCAAATGGAAAAAGAGAAAATCCAGTCTAAACAAAAATCAGTCAACAGAAAAGCTACAGGTTAAATCACCAGTCAGTGTAAGAGCACAGGGTGATGAGGAGAGGCCGAGGATGCAGCAGGTAACTGCGTGTGTGCATCCCAGAGGAAACATGTTCTCCTGTTAAACCGTTGTTTCAGTTTTTTTTTCTGCAGCTGATAGAGGAGCTGACCTTTGGACACCGCTCTAAAAATAGAAACATCTCAAATAAAGGGGAGCTCCCGGGATAAGTGAGACACTGAGGAAGTCCAGGTGCACACTTATGTCTGCTCTCACACAAAGACCTATACACACACACACACACAGTTCATCCCTCTCCATCAGCCCTCCTGACACCTGGTCAATTCCTGCTCAGGGAAATGCGCTCCTTTCTCATCGACAGGCTTGAATTAGATTGGTTTAAGTCATCCGTCTTACAGAGAGGTCACAGTCTGGTTTCTGCTCGCAGTAACAGAAGAAAACAGCAGGTTTGTTAAGAATGGCTGCAACTTGTAACACAGAAAAGGCTTTGGTTCACAGGGATGAAAGTCTGTTATTATCACTGTACATTTGAGCTGAGAAAGAGGAAAATCAAGAGCAAAGTCTGTGTGTCTGTTTCAACAGTAAACCTGATGCTAAACTTTTACTGTTCTATGTTACATAACAGGACAGAGAAATAACACTTGAGCAAACTGAGGGACAGGCTACTGATCACAGCCTCTTCAGCCATATGTCAGTGGATAACTGTGATATCCTTCCCTCTACTGTTCTGGTTTTACTCTGATTATTAATGATTCTGTTCTTATGAGGATCAGTGTTCATTTTGTTGACTAATTATTTTTGTCAACAACCTTCTTTCCTCCAATGAAATCTAGACAGTAACTAATAACAAGTGCACATGGACAAAAACTAAAACTAAATGAACTGACATTTTCATCAATAAATAAAAACTAGACTAAAACGTCTGGCAGAGACTTAATCCAATCAGACCTAATTTGGTCAAGAAGAAAGTCGAGACAAGTTAGGAATATATCCAATCACAGCTACTTTGGTTGTTTCGAAAGGTTGGATGAGTTAAGACAGACATCCAGTCACAGCTGCCTTAGCTTGGTGGTGGTGGTGGGACAAGTTGTGGAGCAATCAAATCAGAGCTGCACTCTTTATGAATTGATATTCATGTAGAGCAGGTTCACTGTTTGTTGTCAGTTCTGGTATTGTAACTGAGATGCTCTGCCAGGTTAGGGATGGGAATTGATAAGATTTTATTAATACCAATGCTGTTAACGATCCTGCTAATCGATCCAATTCTTTAATGATTCCCTTATCGATTCCAGCAAATTTTGCATGTGGACAAATGGTCTGATTTTCTGTGGCAACAATGCCAAACATACATCACAGTATAGATAACTGCTTCTGCAAGTTGCTGGTGTTTCCACTCACTTAAGGTTGTGCAAAATTAAGCCACAATTCTGACGCTTCTGAACCCGATCAATTGAATGGAATTGATAAGGGAATTGATTAGCAAAAAGATTAATGATATCGAATTTTTGATGGAGCTGTTAACGGTTCTCAACTGGAATTGGTTT
The DNA here is from genome assembly GCA_036419115.1 of Scarus forsteni. Lineage (NCBI taxonomy): Eukaryota > Metazoa > Chordata > Actinopteri > Labriformes > Labridae > Scarus > Scarus forsteni. The sequence goes on along the minus strand of JAZDUH010000033.1, from coordinate 13,603,986 downwards.
TCGAATCCCATCCCTATGCCAGGTAGTCTAAATAAAGGTGACTTCATTTCACAACAAAAGTTCAATTTGTTTCTGTTCATTTATACATTCAAACTTTACTAGCATTCAATAAAGGATTATAAGATGTTTTATGTTATCCAAGTGCTAAAAAATGCTTCAGAAATTCAGGGAAACTTAAAAATCCCCCCACTTTACACTTCATATTTAAGTTGACTGAGTTTATAGCAGATTCCAGCGACTAAAATGTGCTGAAGTTTCATCAACTAAAACTAGACTAAAATTTAAACAGTTTAGATGACTAAATTATGACTAAAACTAATATATATTGCAGGCAAAAGACTAAAACTAACACTAAATTAAAATGTGCTGTCAAAATTAACAGTGATGAGGATAAAGAGGGCTAAAGAGGAAAAGGACCATCCAGACTGTTATCAGAGCAACAGTCAAAAGACAGTATCTGTGATTGTATGGAGGTGTGTTAGTGCCCATGGCATGGGTAACCTGCACATCTGTGAAGGCACCATTAATGCTGATAGGTTCATAAAGGGTTTAGAGCAACATGCTGCCATCGCGGGCACATCCCTGCCTATTTCAGTGAGACAATGAAGACAAATTCTGCTTGTATTACAACAGAGTGGCTTCAGAGTAAAAGACCGCAAGTACTACAGTACACTGATCTGCTGCAGTCCAGACATCAGGCATAAATATGAAAAAAAATTCTCTGCAAAGCTTCAAAAATTAGCATCCCAGCATTTTTTTTGGAACATGTTGCCAGCATCAAATTCAACATGAGTGAAAATTTGCTAAAAAAATATCCAAGTCTATCAGTTTGAACACTCAATAATTTGTCTTAGTAGTGTATGTAATTGGATAGAGGTGGAAAAGGATTTGGAAATCGTGTATTTTGTTTTTATTTAATGAAATATAATAACTTTATCTCTCCTCAGTGATAAAGCTGGCTGTAGCTTCGGGGTCTATATACTGTTTTGGTAGATTTTTCTTTTATCTGTTTCTTAAATTTAAGCTTATTTTCAGAGATAATGTCGGCATTGACCAGGTGTGCTCAGACTTCGTAGTAAAGTAGGAGAATCTCGGCCCTCGAGTCAAACCCTCCTCCCACATTTGCTGATTCAGCAGAGAAAGTCGACTCAAACCTCCTAACTGGGATTCGCTCTTTCTTTGTTTGTTTTCACACCTAAAAACACATTTACAAAGGGGACGAAGTGAGAGACAGTGCTTCTTAAGAAAACTAAAACAGACTCTGCGATGCATGCACAACACGGTTGCTAAGTAACACACAGGAAGCTCCCCGAAGTACGAGTTCAGCTGCTTGTCACAAGCCTACACACGGAGCACAGGTAAACACGCTGAGTCAAGTTTGCACGTCTCTTTCTGCTGCCATGTACTTTATCCCCGCACGAGTAGGCCGAGCGGTAAACATCCTTAGGCTCTTCTTCTGCCCAGGCTGATTGTTTTCTGACAACATTTACATAACGGCATACAGCAGCTCCGGATATATCGACTACATAAATTTACCAAGACGTTTAGTGTAGCAACAGAAAAAGCAACAAGGAGGGCAAAGGGAGACGAATGTGAGGGAGAAAAATGAAGGAGAAGGAGAGAGAGGGAGAGGGCCGTGCTGCAGCAGCAGAAAGCCGGGCCGTGTAATTTATGGAAGCCCATAGTCATAAAACATGAATCTTGTCCATGAAGTGCTGAATCATTTGGTGAGAGAGCCCACTGGTCCGCCTCCTGCTCTCACATATATGCATGTGTGTGTACGAGCAAACACACACAGTCCGCCCACATCCAGAGCTTCATTCACACACTGATCTGTTCTCACATGAAGCAAACTCTTCCTCTGCCTCATACATTTGAACAACCATCATCAAATCTCACAAGCAAGCACAGCTTTACCTTCAGGCACAGGTGGGACACCACCTCAGGCCTCGTGCTCCGAGAGGCCTCAAAGGGAAAGTTGACATGTTTGAAAGTGGAGTTGCTTGAGGTCTATGGCACGAGTAAATATTGCTGAAAGTAGAGCAACAGGCCAAGTAAGAGCCATCAAGAAGTGTGCCACAGGAAGCCAAATAATTCCCTCACTTTCAGGACAAAACCACACAAAATCTACACTGGCTCGATTAGACGCTTTAGTAAGATTCTTTGCAGTGTTTTACTTGTCCCCGACCAAGCCTGTACACCCTGAACCGGTCTCTAGCCAATCACAGGGCAACACAGAGAGAATAATACTAATACCTAATACCTGATAGCAATTTGGATCGTCAATAATCAATCACCAATAAACCTATAGAGCATGTTTTTGTTTTGTGGGAGAAAACTGGTGTGACCAGAAAGAACCAACGCATGGACAGGGAGAACATGCAGAAAGAAAGACTCTGACCAACATGGGGGTCAAACTAGAAACCCTCTTGCTGTAAGGCATGGGCACTAACCTGATGAAGCATCATACTGCCCTTACTTTTTAATAGGGACCCTATACAATCCACAATCATGGGGTCACGGACAGAATCACAGAATAAGACATTAAACACAAATTCAATATAAACACAGAATATCACGGAAATTGGCAATATTTTATATGAAAGCATTTTTTCGGACTAAAAAGGAACGTCTCTCTTGGGAACTTGCCCTGAGGGGGTCACTGACGCTGGGGACAATGACCGCTTTCCCTTCCCCTCCTCCTCCCCTCATTAACGATGTCAACATGTCACACCAGCTGTTTGAGACACTGGCGTTCACAAGAAAAGCAATCTTAGCGTCCTCTGCGTCAGGCTGCTATTCATTTTCAATGATCACTGGCGTCGATGTGAGCAACCCGAGCGACGTCGGCAGCAAGAAGCCATGAAACTCCCGGCTAACTCCAGAGTTCAGGGCAAAGCAGTTTCCCATCAATTATTATGTGTCAGGAGAGTGTTCTGTCCCGCAAATTTTGTCAACATAGTGTTGACTAGACACACCTGAAGGGTGAGTGATTGTATTTCATTACCTTATACTTGCTTAAAATATTTAGACATTTTTGAAAAATATTAAAGAGACTGTGAGGAGTTTCTAAGTAATTACAAAAAAGTCTCACTTTTAGATATATGCCTGATGGAAATACACACTTTAAGATGAGTTTTATAGCATCAAAATAGGTTATCTATAAATGCTATTCCTTAGCTTCGTGGTCGGGTCGGACAGGGCTGGACTGGCCTGGATACTCAACTTCAGGAACAAGACAATTAAAACTAGAGCAAATTTATATTATTTTATTATTTATATTACACGTCTTAGAGCACTGGGCTGTAAGTAGAGATATATAGCCGGCTACAACTACGATAATAAGTTTTCCAAAAATTGCTTGTTGTCACACATCAAAAACTACCACTACGTAACTAGAAAGAGATATATTACTTTGTCGCTTTGCATCCTGTAAGTTGTTGAAAAAAGAAGTTATAAAACAATACAGAGTTCTGAGGAAGGTCCGAGCTGCATTTACCACAACAAGCACACGACTGGCTTCAGTCACGTCTTTGGTGCGTTCAAGTTGTAGTCAGAAGTAGGAATTTCTGGGTTCTGAGGAGGAAACTGCAACTGGAACGTTCCCCAAAGTCTGAATTTCCTACTGGGAACTCGGTGAAAGCTCGCCACCCACGAGTTGACAATTAAAGATGGATGCCCCCAGTGTGAGCAGTTATTTAGCTCCTGTAATAATCAATTTATTTGCACTTCTGACTGGGGTGTGTCGCTCTAGAACAGCTGTATACATAGTATTGTTAGACTTATATTTACAAAAATGCTGCCATAGTGATAATCACATTCTTCATACAATAACACAGGATGCAGATCGGCATGTTTTTTTTATGACTTCAACTGGAATGCCAATAAGTGGGAGATGATGTCACTCCCATTTCCGAGGTTACTGGAACGCAGCATTACGACAGTCGGCGCGCGTGCTCATGGGTAGCAGAGTCTTTATTTCACTGGTAATAGATTCTCCTCATAGCACCTTTAACTAATGTTATAGGGCCATATGGATGCATGATATTACCAGTTTGATATCAGTATGGGCTGATACCAGCCATAAAAGTTAAGCATCAGTACAGGCCAATATTGAAATATTTGCAGATATAGTTGATTTATCAGCCTCACATATTGGCCAGATATCAGCTGGAATATTGTCATATCAAACAAATGTACAATATTAACGCACCCTCTCATCTCTGCAGGGGTACACTTAAAAGTCAAGGATTTCATCTGTGCTGTTTTTCTTGTTTTACATCTGTTCCCTGCAAAAATAAACTGTAACACTGTAAGAAACAAGTCCATTTTTGTTAAGTACAGAGCTTGTGCTCTTGGCCCGAAATATCAATAAGTGTATCGGTGATAATTTAATAAAAAAGATCGGCATGTTTGCAAAAATCATTTTAAGTTTCGCAAACATGCTAAAGAGAGTTTCACAGTTACAGTAACAGAAAATTAAAGCTCTATTTTCCAGGAAATAATGGTATTTTTTATGCTTTCATTGAAGCTATTGTCAGGTTTTCTTCTTGTAAAGAAAGTCTTTTTTGTTAATAAGCAGGCTGTACTGAGGCAGTAGGAGGACTGCTTGTGCCCACCCTGAATTAGACAGCGCTTCTTTTGTGAACCACTACAAATCATTGTACTTAAAACTGCTCATAAAGCCTGAAAATTCCATCATCAAATCATAATGAGACTGATATCCACAGACATTCTGATCACCAACATACTCTGCAGGGCCTGTCCTCCTGATCTTCATCCTGATCCTCATCCTGCCCACCCTCCTCCTCCTCCCTCCACTGTACAGGATGTGCTAGCTTTAGCATTTCCAATAAAACTATTTTATTATGAGGCCTCCCTCCCTGTGTGGTGGGACTCAGTAAGTGGCTGAGATCAGCTGTTCAGACACTCGATGGGAGCGTTAGCACGGCTTCATCAGGAGGAGTCGACCTAGCGCAGCATTAGCTGATTAAATACAATGCGGTGTAACCCGTGTTAAATGGGTCGAGGAAACTGCGTGCATGAGCTGGCAGATAAAAACTCATGTTGGGAATCTATTAGAATTTAATCTGGAGCACAAAATAAACCTGCAGCCTCAGTGTGCACCGTGTCTTTGAATCATATTCTTCAGTGATTAAAGCAGCAAAGCCCAATACAAGGCCTGATATGATTTATGTAACCCAGATATGGGATAACTAATTGGAGGGACACCAAATTGGACTGAAATTATTTGTTCTACAGTGTCAGAGTCAAAGTCTGCTGCCAATTAGAGAGCGAGTACAAACTCATAAACTCAATATTTATTTGGCACACAGCACAGAGGGGAGTTCGTCACTCCGGGGCGGCCAAACGTTTCATTTTCAGTCCATTTAGGGTGAGTGTTTTAGCACCGGGGCCGGAAATGTGGGCCAGAACCTTCACAGAGAAAATAGAGCACAAGGGGAAGGGGACTGAAGTCACTGACTATATTTTAAATGTGAATAAAATAATTTGTTGCTGTCATTGTTACGTAAAATGTCAGTTTGGGAGTTCTGCTTACGAACGACAGTGTGCAGGAAAAACAGAACTGAAAGAACAGAAAAATAAATATATAGAGAGTGGAGTTTCTCTCATAGCCCATCCCCCATGATCAGAGCCTACAGGGGTGTGATTTGCCTGGACAGGGGTGTGTCCAAATTGGGGCATTGGCCCCATCTTTCTTAATTGGCCACCCCATATTCAAATCCAAAATTCTACACTGGGCACTTGTCATGTTAGAGACAGGTTTTATTTTTAAAAAAATAATAATTTGGTCTGTTTAGAAACAAACTACTGCTGGGTCATTCTGCAGAAACGTGGATTTTTGGGATGGCAAGATGTCTTTTTTTTTTACTTCTTTTTTTAACATTTAAACTTCAGCTACATTGTTACATATGCCATTGACTTTATGAATACACATAAATGAAAACTTAATGATTTTTTTTTTTGGTACATTTATCACAAAACACCATTTAATAAAGTGTATCCACACATCTGATTGTCACTGGTGTTACTGATTGTTAACCATAAGAAAGGTAACACCAGTGACAGTTTCACAAAAAATGCCCTTTAACAAAATGGCTGCTGCAAAGCACGACACAGCCTGTTACTCATCTTGATCTATTCACTAAATTATGTCTTCTAAATACATTTTTTTTTTCGTTTGTTTGCAGTTCCCTGCCAATAAAGTGGTTACACCAGTGACGTCAACTAAAAGCTTCATATGAAATCATGAGATAAATGTGAATATTTCTGAAAACTGAAAAAAGGACAATGTTCTTACCAGGGTCCCTCTACATAGATCCTCAAGAAAGAGGTCAAAGGAAGTCAAGTGATGTCATCAGAGTGATTTCTTTTTCCAAAATAAAAGATTTTTGTCACATGGTAACACCAGTGACATGACTGCATGGGACGACTACTTTTAAATATATTTTAGAATACTTATTTGGCATTTTGTTTTAAAAATGTAATTTATATCATACATTTGATAGTTATTTATACATTTTTGTACTTTTTTTTTAGAAAAACATATTTTTAAACTCAAAATACAGCACTTTCTCTCCGTCAATGACTGTGGGGATGAGCACTTTTGTTGTGGTTGGGGTTATAAATAATTGATTAAAAAGCAAATATTACCAAGCTGATGGCTCCAAATAGTGTGATAGCTGAAATAATACGTTTTTTAAATAAAATACTTTAAAAAATGGGGAGTGAGGAGTAATATATCTCTTAAGGCTAGGAGCAGAAAAATGCATGTTTCCATAGAATGAGCCTGCTATTGTTTTTTTCCCCACACTATTTTTGTGTTAATGTAGAAAGTTTTAATTTGTTAGAATTTGAAATTGTGACTCTAGAATTTAATGTTTTATTTGAGTCTTGGTATGAGAGTTGCCATTTAGTTTTAAGTTTACTGAGATAGAAGCAGAAAGGGGTGGGGAATATTCATTTACTTATTTTAGTTTATGCAGGAAATTTAAGAAGTAAAAATTATAATTATTTCTTCCCGGACCTTTTTAGATGCTCATTTTGACATGCCTCAACGTTTTGCAGAAATATTGCTGCTACAGTGTTGATGTAGATCAGCCTGGTATAGGGCAATATACAGTATATCAATAATATTCTAGATTAACTCTGACACTTATTTTACCCCACAAGACACTTTTCCAGGTTTACTTTCAAAAGAGACACAATAGCTATTTTGTCATTTCTGGCATTATTTAAGATAGATTTATTTGTATTTTTCTGGATAAAGATAGTGCTTTTTTCTTTTTCTTTCTTTTTTTTTTTGGCTATGGTACATTGTAAGCCCTGTATTTGTATTTAGATTTAATCAAAACTAAAAGGAGATTACCATGTTAACGTGAGGCAGGGATGTTTTTGATACCTGTCTAGACAAGCCTGCCTGCTTTGCCCACCTTAAAGAACAAAAAAAAGAGCGTGCATTTTGATTCCAATGAGGAAAAAAAATCAGGTTATACATATTTTTGAAAACATCTGTCAGTTGGAATTTTCTTCAAAGACAGGGGAAAATATTTGTTAACTTTGTTTGGAAAAACCCTGGATACTTTTAGGTCATATCCAGCATTGGGCCAAGGACACACATTTCCATAAAAGCTGCATTTTAAGAGTGATTTTTAGCCGATATGTGATTTTAAAATACAAATAGGATATCACAACAGGCATGTTTCAGTCACACTCAAGTGAGAAACGACTGAGCCCTGCATCGGTGACAGTATATTTATATATAAGGGCTGTCATTTACTGCAGGATGTTGAGGATTTAACTTAAATCTGGTTTGGGGGATTGACCTCTACAGGGTCCTGGACTGGGAACAAAAGTCATCAAATGGATTAGAAACTTTACTGATGGTACCATGACTGTACAGTGAGGTGAATTTCTTTGCTAAAATAAACACAAAGGAAACAAACAAAGCTCATTACCTTTGTCCTCAAACATAAATAGTAATATTTACTGGACTGAAGCTACATCCCCTCTGACTGAATCTTATGTAACTTAATACAACAGTTTGCCTTAATTGTCTTCAGCTCCAATCTTGTGCTACAACAGCTCACACAAGTTAGCAATACTTAGCTGGTTAGCATGACACTCAGACACAAGCTAAAGTACTAACACAGACTTAAATGTAACTCTTTTCAGCAGAATATCAAACATATGAGTCAGAAAAACTGATTCCATAGTACAGAGAAACAAAAGTCCATCACATAAATCAGTCAAAACCAAAGAAACTCACATGGTCATTCACTTCTGTCTGCCACTTCATGTCACAAACAGTCAAGCAAAGGAAGTTAAGGTAAAACAGGAAGTGGAAATGACACTCTTTCAAAGTAAGATGTCAAAATAAAACTTAGCAAACTAAGTAAAGGGGTAAAAATCAATGCAATACAAAACAGTAAATATGCAAATCTAATTGAAAAATAGGAAGTACACCTCTAGAAAATGAAAAATAGAGAACAACACTCTGTAGAAGAACCTTGGACTCCACACTACAGATGGCAAAAATATAAACAAAGCTGGCCCACTCCCATCAACAAGTGATGCGAATCAAAAACCAATTCCTGTTTGGAATAAATAACAACTTACTCAAGAGATTGATATCATTAGTCTTTTTGCTTAACAAGTCCCTCATCAGTTCCTGACAGTGATGGGTCAAGATTTTTGCATCATTTTTGTTTAATATGTGCCTTTTGCAGAACTTTCACTAAGTGGAAAAAACAGCAACATGCAGAAGTATTTTAATGTGCAGCACAACATTGGCTATCAGGAGTGTCATGTGGTTGCCATTGTTGCCTCTGAAAAATTGTGTAGGACGACTTTTGCCCACACAGAAAGTAAGTAGGAATCGACAGGGGAATCACTAAAGAGTTTCATCAATATGCAGAATCATCAATTGCATTTTCTTATCAATTACTATCTCTATCTACGAAGAAACCTCAGCCTATTAGCCAGCCTGCCATCCACCACGGTCCTGCTGCACCTTGTCAAGTGCTTAGTCCTGTGCTACCACATCCTCCGCAGCACGTGCCCGCTGCCAGAGGTGCAGAAAAAGGCGAACACTGACAAGATTACAAGATTCTTCTGCAAGGATATGCAGCCCATCGGTGTGGCCTCAGGAGGTAAATAGTAAAACAGTGTAATGGAAATACCCTGCAGCAGGGAAGGGTCAAATCTTCACTTAATAGTGTGTATGCTTGAAAATCTGCCACATAGCAAGAAGGTTGCTGGTTTGATGGCCATGTCAGTCAGGGCCTTTCTATGTGGAGTTTGCATGTTCTGCCAGTGCATGCATGGGTTCCCTCTGGGCTCTCCAGCTTCTTCTCACAGACCAAAAACATGCTCATTAAGTTAAAGGGTGTCTCCAAATTGCCCTTAGGTGTAAGAGAGAATGTGAAGCCTGTGGTTGGCTATGTAACAGGATTTATATTGTATATTATTCCACTTGCTTTCTGTGATTTATGTTCCTTTTTGGCATATATGGCTCTGGGGTGCCCTCTCTTGGGTTAAGTCTATATATACCATGGGCAGCCATAGTATGAGTGATGTGCCCGAGGTCAGCCGCAGACCGAAGCAGTTTGTATACAATAACTTGGAATAAACATAATTTTTTTCTCTTATAAACTTGTAAGCATACAGGGTTTTATGGAGAGGGTTATGAAATGCATTCTGAGTAGTTTACTGTAGTTTCCGTGTACTAAACTTTCTATATAATAACTTTGTGCACTTGTGCACAAGGTAACTAGCATTTGTGCTAACTCTGCTATCCTGCTGTAGTGTGCTTCAGTATGCCGAGACGAGCCAAGTGTATGACCAGTATCAATCTGTTTGTACAGGTACTTTTTACATAGTTTTGTATTGTTGAAATTATATTACATGCCATAGTACATGGCCATTGTAAGAGAGATGTGCCCGAGTGTGCTTCTGTATATCGAGACAAGCCAAGTACATGACCAGTATCAACAGCTACAACCATTGTAGGGTGTACCCTGCCTCTCACTCCAGCCCACTGCAGCCCCAAAAGAGATAAGCAATTTAGTTAAGGATGGATAGATGGATAGATATCCCAAAAAGATGTGAAGGAGTCTGTCCAGTGTGTTTGACCATTTTAACATATTTTTTTTTAAATATATTTTTAGCATCAGATTGTTTTATTCAGAATTTTAATCAGTTGTACATCTACTGAACTTCACTTTTATTTGTCCCCAATGGGGCAATAAGCTCTACAGCTGAAAAGCAGCAACAGGAGCAGAACATGGAATGTATAAATAGGAAGCACTTAATTTAAGACACTATCTACTATCTTCTTACAGTAATTAAGATTAAAGGGGAAGTTTCCTGCAGGTAGTTGCACATGTAAAAAAAATCCTGACTAAGAGGGAGGGTAAACTAATGCACCAATACGAAGCTACAGTCTGCAGAACCCAGCAGTAACAGAATAGCAATGTTAAAAAGATGGTTTTGAATTGTTTAATACAAGCTGTTTTGAAGATGGATTACCAGTGAAACCTGCTGATTCCTTCAGTTCCAGTATTGAACAAAAACGAGTCTGCCTGCCAGTACTTGTTCCTAAATCCAGGATAGTATCTGAGGCTGCCACAGCACCAGATCATCGTCGATTCCTCTGCTCTCAGGACTCATCTCCATGCCTGAACTATGCTGATGAGTCGGCACAGTCTACCCGGTTTCCTTGCCGTGGCCTTTTGATTTCCAGCGCTCTGTGTGTACAGTGTAAGAGAGATCAGAGTGCGTTCACATGCAGAGGGCACACATTGATCTCTGCTGCATAGTGATAAACAGTGGACACTTTGTTGAATATTCATGACCCTGTGTGCTCTCCAAGGTGATGAGTCTGGAGGTGGACAGCAGCCTGTCATTGAGAGCACACCGGGCCATCAGGGAGGACCGTGTGAGGCCTGTGGCTGCTCCTCTCCCCCCTCACCCACCTCCACTCCCCCTCTCAGCCCTCCTTCATTTTAAAAGCCCCTGCAAGGCAAAAAAGCATCACTCCAATATGTTGATCTATGGGTGGTCAGTCATGCACAATGCAGGAAAACACACTTATGAGATCAGGCTAAAAGATGTTTTATATATGAGGATGCTCACATGAAACGGACGACAGCGAGAAAAGCAAAACACTTCGGAAAAACACATGATAACAACAAGCTCTGGCTCATAGCTCCAAACAGAGTAGAGGCATTGTTGTGGCCTTGAGCTCCAGAAATCAACAATGAAGCCTTACTGCTGTGCTGTTACCCTAACCCCTGTCAAAAGTACAAAATCCCTAGGTCTAGATCCAGGCAGCAACACTTCAAAAACTCAGATCCAGGCAATTGTGTTTGTCCATAAGTCAAAAATACCCCAAACCCATTCTAATCCACATTCACTTAACCAGTCAAGATAAATATCTTGCTTTAAGAAATAAAAGAAAAAAATAAGACATTGATTTGCTTGTAATGAAGAGAAAATATCTGCCAATGAACAAGGAAAGTCTGACTCAGTGAGGCTCTTAAATTAAGGTTTAATATCTGCTCAAGTTAAGTTTATCTTGTCTCATTGGCAGATTTTACTTCTTATTACAAGTAACTCTGGACTTATTTTTATTTTTTTAATTAGATTTTAGCACAGACATGTAAGGCAATTGTTGATCAAATGAGTCTAGTGGGATTTTTTTTGTCTTGAAATTGGACAAATACTCTCACTTAGAACTGAGTTTTGTAGTGCAAATAACTAGGGAGCTTTTCTGCATGTTGCAAATTATGTAGAAGTGTCACCTTAGCTTCCCTGAATGGGTGCAAAGATATCCTGTCTGTGGGGGTTTGTGTAGATTTATTCCAATGAAGCTTCATTCATTTAGTAACCAGCATTCCCAAACCAAAAAGATGACCAAGCCCAAAATGCCCGATTGTGACAGGGTCAACATCAGACTAGTGAAGTTGAGGAATTCTAAAACACAACTGTTTGAAATATTTTACAGGCAAACAGGTTAATTGGAAACAGGTGAGTGTCATGAATGGCAAAAATATGTAGCAATGAAAAGCTCAGTCATATGGGATGAGGATCACCATTTCCTGAAAAGCTGTGAGAGCAAAAAGTCCTACAGTTTAAGCATCAGAGAAATCCCTGAATTAAGCACCAAGGCCAAAAACTAACTCTGAATGCCTGTGATCTTCAATCCTGCACCACATTTAAAACCAACATTGCTCTGTAAAGGATATCAGCATGTGGGCTCAGAAAACCATTGTCACTTAAAATAGTTCATCTCTACATCTACAAGGTCAAGGTCAAACTCTACCATGCAATGACAAAGACAAATATCAACAACACCCACAAACACCACTGGCTTCTCTGGGCCCAAGCTCATCTGAGATTGACTCAGGCAGAGTGGAAAAGTCTGCTGTGGTCTGAGTCCACGTTTCAGACTGTTTTTGGACATCATGGACCCAAGTCCCAAGCTCTGTAAAGGATATCAACACGTGGGCTCAACATCTGTGATGGTTTGGGGGCTGTTAGTGCCCATGGCATGGGTAAATTGAACTTCTGTTAAGGGTCCATTAATGCTGAAAGGTAAATACAGGTTTTAAAGCAACATATGCTGCCTTTTTTCAGCATGTCAATGCTCGAGTAACATTCTACGTGTTTAACAACAGCTTGGCTTTGTTTTGAATGAATGAAGGTACTAAACTGACGTGCCTGCAGTCCAGATTTATCTACTTATCTACTATAGAAAATGTGTGGCCAATATGAAGCCCAAAATACAACAATGGAAATCCCAAACTGTGGAGCAGCTTAAGTTGAGCATCAAGCAAGAATGTGAAAGAATTTCACCTAAAAAGCTTCAACAATAGTTCCCTCAGTTCCTTACTGACAGTATGATGTCACAGTGGTAAAAATATCCCTGTCCCAGCTTTTTTAGAACATATTGCTGGTATCAAATTTAAAACGAATTAATATTTACAAAAAGCAATGCAGTTTATCAGCTTGAAAATGAAATAAATTGTCTTTGGAGTGTGAATACTGTTCTTCTAATTGATTCAAAGCACAATTAACAAAGAAGACAGGTAGGTTGAATGTGGGGTACTTCTATCCATTCAAAGTCTTTGACCTTCACTCAGCAGTTGTTTGTTTAGATTGGTGCCTATCCCTCTAAATTGTCATATACTTGTATTTAATACACTTAACATTCATTACATCAGTCTAAAGCCATTAACTTCTACAGCCCAAGCTCCTTTTTTTAAGCCTTCTGTTCAAAAATGACATACTCATAAAGGAAGGAGTGTATCTCTATTTGAATTATTTTGGTGTCATAATAAAAATAACACTTGAGAGATTTTACAGATGTGTAATTATCAGTATATATGTTACTGGGACAGAGTGAATGAAGACGGAAGTCAGCATAATTTGAAAATTTCATCCTCACCTAAAAAAACAACAATTTTTATTGTGAATATCTCTTGAAAATGGTGCTGGAGTGGCTGTAAAACTCTAAAAATGAACAATAAAATATTTTTACATCTATTGTTATAAAGTGATGTAGAGCAAAATCAGAGAGGTTTTATAACAACGTGGTCAGGCGAGGATTTTGAAAACAACATTTTCTTACGTTTTTGTTGGAGAGCATGCGAGCATTCTCGTAATGGGATATTTGGAGCTGAACAGGTTAAGCTAAAGCACAGTGAGAGACAGTGATGTGGTACCTGCATATTTTGTATCAGGAATGCGATTTAACACGAGTACTTGTTGGTGTTAAAGTGATGATGGATGGACAGTCACTTGTCTTAAGTCTTCTTTTCAGCTTTCTGACACATTAATATTCTCCACTCATGCAGCGTAAAGTTGCCCTGGTTAATTATTGGATCTGTCCTCCCCCTGTCACTGCCACTGACTCGTATATTTAAATAAACACCACCTCTGATCTCTTTAATTCAGCGCCGTGCTGCAACATCGCCACCCTCCCTGTCATCGCCAAGTCTCCGCTCAGACTGAGAAAAACACCCGCCATTGTCTCCTGTTGCATCCCTCCCTCCATGCAGGCTTTGTGAGCATGTGACAGCGACACTTTGACGTGTGTTATCTCATATGCAGCAGGTAATTCATCATGTGTACAGCCCCAACACAGGCCCGGCAGTCCTCCTGCTAAAGAGCAGCACTACGTGGTGGCGTAAATCACCCAGACAGAATCGGGGCTTTCAGAGCGGGCGGCGGCTTCTTCAGAACTCTTCTATCTGTTTTAAAATATCCTCTGGCCTTGTGTAATAAACCTCCTTCAATTATGAACAGCCTACTTTGAGGAGGGAGCAGCACAGATCAAATGAAGGCCTGTTTGTGTACAGTACAGTAGCTGCCTCTGAGGGAGAGAGTTTCAAAAGTCGAACAAACTCCAAACAGGAAGTTTGGCCTCATCTTTGCATATGTGGAGCACACGATGATGAATGTGAGCACAATAACCTGGTTTACTCCTGCCTCACAGGAAACAGGAGGAACAGGTTTTCTTAAAAGCTGCAGACTCTCAAGGTTTAGCAGAGCACAAACATAATTTCTTACGACTCTCACATATGAAGTCTGTGTATTTAATGGTTGCTACAATCGCCAAGGAGGTTGTGCTTTAGCCAGCATTTGCCTCACCAGCCAGTCGTCCAACTGTGACCAAGATAACTAGAGAAATAATACAAGGATTTTCATGAAATTTTCAAGAAATGTTGATCATGACACAAGGAAGAAGTCGTCATATATTGGTGGTGATGGGATTAAAGATGCAGAAAACTTTAAAAGATTCGCCAACATTGTGTGATGGAGCAGTTTCCACATTTTTAACTAGAAAAGCACTTGGAGAGCTCAAACCTCCACCAAGCAGCACAGTTCACTATCTCTCAATGATAAAGAATCCTTTGAACAATTCCTGGATCCAGACGGTGATCCGGATCAACCCCAAAATTGAATCACTTCTTCCTTTTCCCCTGCTGAACATTTCCTGAAAATATCATCAAAATCCATCCATAACTTTTTGAGTTATTTTGTTCACAGACAGACAGACAGACAGACAAACAGACTCTCCCGAAAACATAACCTCCTTGGCGGAGGTAATAATAACTTGACTAACAATCCCAGAAATTCTCAGGAGGATGTTTGTGCCCTCATACTTTTGACGACACCAGAAAAACAAGTAAAAGCTGAAAGAGCACATACCTCTGCCAAGGCATTTCTGACAGTGTTAGCCAAGATATTATAAAAATATCTAAAACTGGCCCTTGATAGATCCTGTTAAATATTCCTGAACCACATCCAGATTCATATCACTACCAAAATCTATCCAGTTTTTTGTGTCATGAATAACATCCTCTGTGAATTTGACCAAAATCTACTGAAAACTTTTTGAGTTATTACCAAAAAAATCTGAGGATCATCAAAATGTACTATATTTTCCTTGTTTTATGACCAACATTTCCTAATCTTTTTGAGTTATCTTGCTTCCAGACAGATGGATGGATGGATAAACCAAAGTATTTATGTAACCCTTCTAAAGGTAATTCAGGCATCTCTGCAAAGGCCATTTGCTACCTATTCACGTGCATCTCTAGAAATCAAGCAAGGACGTCACCAAATTTGGACTTTGTGTTTACAGACAGTTGTTTCTAGGACTAAGGTGCAGTTCTTTTTTAATGAAATCATTTCATTTTTTAGTTTTGAGACTTAAACACATGGAGTGAGCTGAAATTAAAAAAAATGAAACAAAAATTCCCAAAGTATGCATTTAGACCCTGTGTCAGCAGGCAGCGTTTTTTTTTTTCATTGGCAGCATACATTTTCAATTCACACAGTGCCCTCAGCAGAAAAATGCCCTCAAAATCAGCTGATCTCTGTATTTGTTTAAAGCACTATTGGTTGAAACAGCCCAACATCCGAGAAAACAGCGCTCATATACGTCACTAACCAATGAAAATCAAGAAAGAGCAGGACTCCGCTTGTTACTTAGTGCACAACAATAGTGAAAAATATCAGAAAACCTCTCTCCTTTTTCCTCATACTAGCTAAATCTGTAAGAGTGAAAACGTCTGCCAAGGCATTTCAAACATTGTTGAAGAGTTGTTGTCAAAAATGCATAAAACTGCCCTTTTACATGCTGTTAACAAATTTTCAGACAAAATCCTGGTTCAACATGCAGGTTTGAATCACCACTTATCACTCATTTGTAGTGCCATGACCAACATTCCCTGAAAATGTTTCTCAAAATCTGCTGGGAACAGATTTAGTTACTAATAACATGGGAAGCTGCCACTTGACACTGTAAAGAAATGACCAAATTCCTGGATCTGCATCACATCACCACCAAAATCATTCTTCCTTTTGCCTTGACCAGCACCCCCTGAAAATCTCATCAACACCTGTTCATAACTTCTTGAGTTATCCCGTTCACAGACAAACACAAAAATGCTGGTGAAACCATCACCTCCTTGGCCGAGGTATAAAAGCTGAACTGGTTAACGTCTGGTGTAGAGTGTTAGAAACTCTGAATATAGATAAACCGCAGATCTTCACAAGAGTTGATTTTCTCTTAATCTCATCAGTAAAACCTTAAAATGAAAAACAAAACAGGATCCAGGCAGGCGAATGAGTGTGTAGGCGCTTACATTTAAAAAACGACAGGAAGGTGGGCTGGTGGAGGGAGCGGAGCCAAGACTGCTCCTGTGATCTATGAGCATCCATAAGTTTCTCTGTGAGACAAAATGCAACATCAGACCCATGAGGAGAAATCCTCGTGAATGGGAGGGTTTGCCAAATACATCAGGGCAACTTACAATACCTACTGTTTCTGGGAACTGGCCTTGGAAAACTGTCTTCAGCTTTTTTTAGTTACTGAACATTTTTTTATGTTTGCTGAGAAAGAAGGATTTGTGAGAGGAAACCCTGCAAGTGAGACGAACGCTATAGGACGACATGTTATAGTGTTACGTCACCACCACCGTCTCAGCCTTTTAGTTTATTAGTTTTAAAGGAGAGACAACAAATGGTAAAAGTTACTTTCACAAACATCCGTATATGCAAATATAGGTTTTATATTGGTCCAGTGGAGAAAAATAAACTAGACATTAGCATCATTTGCTTCATTAGGACAGAGCTAGCAACAGCCTCTTCCTTTGTTGGTGTTTGCTTCTTTAAATACAAAAGTATGATGTCATGTGTTGGGGGGATTAAAATTGTCTCTTGCGGTGTTTCCATCACACGACAAACTCGCAACTTGTAAGGAAGGTTAAGCCTCACCTTTAAATCTGTGCTGACATCTTTTCCCTGGCATGACTCCACCTGATGGTTTATTGGTAATTCAGCTTTAGATTTGGGAACAACTTTTGTTGAGATACTTACAAACAAGTCAGAGTTGTTAGGGTGGTGAAATATTTAGGTATTATAAATCAGTTGGTTAAATTAGGGACAATGACTGTCCTAAAGCAGGACATATTGGCATATTTTTGGGATAAGTGAGTAGATGGGGGACACATGGCTTGAAAATGGGACAGTCCTGAATGTCTGGTCCCCCTGATAAGGATAAAGGTATCCTACTTTTTCAATAAAAACTTTGCTTTATGTCTTATTAGGTTGCTCATGTGCTGAGGTGTTTTTTTTCTGATATGATACTGTGCTCTACAGGGCAAAGTGTGAGACCGGCCTTTTTTCTCCTCCTCTCTCCCCTTTGTCTCCCTATTCCTATCTAAGAAATCAGGGCGCTGCTGCTGGCAAACTGATGGTTTCCCCGATCCTGTCACCCCATGCATGTGGCTATCTTTGTATGTTCTTGGACGGGTTTTACTGAAAAAGAAATTTCGTTGCCATGTACTTGTGATATGTGCAATAACAATAAAGGAGAATATAAACTTTTCAAAAAGCAAATAAAAAAGCTAAAGGAAACAGAAAATGATGTCATGTTTGATATATCAGGGTGCAGATTACATACTAGGACTAATAATAAGAAGAAAATAATCACAACAATAATAATCTAACTTATTCTACAAAACACTTTTAACTTTTGATTTACTTCACAGCAACATGACTTCAATACAAATTCCAAATTCATCAGTCAAAGGCAAGTATAAATTCAGAGCTGTAAAAAGGGTTAGAAACTTTATTCAAGCCATCTAAACTATTTAAAACCAAGAAAAACAATAGAAATCAGTCAGAAGTAGTTAAACTCAGATAAAACCCAATTAAAGCCAGTTTAAAACCAGAGAATACAAAACCAATGTGAGTGTGCACTTTAAGAAGACATTTAAAGGGGTAGCATTGGCCTTATCAACATTAGTGTGATAGTAAAATGAATCCAGACATAAAACTTTTGCCGCTGTTTTCAGGTCAATTTCAGTTGTAAGTTTGTCCGGTCACGACTGCTTTTAAAATGCATGACACCAACCAATCGCAGGGCCACATAGAGAGGCAGAACCATTAATGCTCACTCTCAGGCCAATTATACTGTGTAATTGCTGTATTTTATAGACTAGTTTATGCTGTATTAAGCTATATTCGGGTAAAAACATAACTGTAAATCACTTCTTTTGTTAACATTCTTCACCATGTCCCAACTCTTTTAGAATGAGAATTTATAAGTTGATATCTAAATTTGCATTTATCTCCTGAAAATCTCCTCCTGAGTCCAGTGTTCCATGTTAATTCAGGGTGCTCCAGTCTAGTTGTAGATATTAGTGTCTTGTTAAAGCCGTACTGAATTCAATAAGAAAGTCTTTAATCAAAGACTTTGTGCCAACCTGTAATTAAATGAATAAAGAGGCTCTCCAGTGTCTCCAACAACCTCACTTAACCTGCAGGCAGGCTCCCAAGAGGCTCACATTCCTCCTCCTCATGATGTACTCGCCCAGCATGCTCTCTGTCTCTATCTTTTCATCCATCGCTTTATCTGGATCCGTCTACGCAGCGATACAGATGAGCTCTGATAACTGCACATGAAGAGCAAGGCAGCCCAAGACACTGAAGGAAATTAGACTAAGGCCCTAATTTCACTGTTGATGAGGCAGAGACAGAAAAGGGACCAAAATCTCTACAAAACATAATTCAATGTTTTAAAAACCCTTTTGAGCCAACTGTATACACAACAAAGACAAGATATTTAATGTTCAATCCGATTAACTTTATTTTCTTGTTTAAAAATATTCCACCATTTTTTTTTAGTTTGATGCTGGCCACATGTTCCAGAAAAGCTGGGATATGTTAGGACAAGCTCAGACAACACCAGTTTGGAACATTCAACAGGTGAGTCATAACTGGAGCATGTCATAAAGGCTCAGTCATTCACAAGCAAGCACAGGGCAAGATTCACCACTTAGTGATTAAGTGTGTGAGATAGGGATATCTCGTTACCTATATTCAAAGAATCCAGAAAAATCTCTGCACCACAGCAGCAAGGCCAAAAATCAACATTGAATGCCTGTGACCTACCATGTCTCAGGCAGTGTTATTCTGTAAATGATATCAGCACGTGGGCTCAGGAACACTTCAGAAAACCGTTGTCAGTTAGCACAGTTCATCTCGACATCTACAAGGCCAAACTCTACCAAGCAAAGACAAAGTCAAATATCAATATATCATCTGAGATGGACAAACAAAAGCGGACAAGTCTGCTGTGATCTGAGTTCTCATTTCAGACTAGTTTTGGATATCATGGACATGGCGTCCTCCAGGCTAAAGACAAAAAGGACCATCCAGACTGTTATCAGAGCAAAGGTCAAAAGGCAGCATCTGTGATGGTATGTGGGGGGGTTGTTAGTGCCCATGGCATGGGTAACTTGCGCATCTGTGAAGACACGATTAATGCTGAAAGGTTCATACAGGTTCTGGAGCAACATTCTGCCATGCTAGAAACAACTTTTTCAGGGATGTCCCGGCTTATTTCAGAGACAATGGAGGCACATTCTGCTTGTGTTACAACAGCGTGGCTTCAAGGTAAAAGAGAGCAGGTACTAGATTGACCTGCCTGCAGTCCAGACCTGTCTCCAATCAAAAATTTTGGGAGCATTATGGTGCACAAAATACAACAATGGACCCCAGATTGTTGAACAGCTCAAGCTGTACATCAACCAAGAATGTGCAAGAATTTCACTTACAAAGCTTCAACAATTAGTGTCACAAAGTGGTAAACATACCCCTCCCTCAGCTTGTGTCGGAACATGCTGCAGATATCAAATTAAAATCCAGTGAGTATTAGCAAATAAACAATGACATTAGTCAGTCTGAACATTAAAATATCTTGTCTTTGTAGTGTATCCCATTAAATATAAGGCAAAAAGTGTTGATATCATTGCCTGATGAACCTACATGTTTACATCCCTAAATAAAAATTGTGAGCATATCACATGAGTCTTTAAGTTAAAAGTTGAATAACATCTTTAACCAGGATTATTGTCTTTGTTTGCGGTCATGGATGTTTTGTGTTGACTCATGAGTAACAGTTATTTAACACTCTTATCGCTCTCTTATTCCAGAGAGCACCAGACAAACTGTACTCATAAGATGATTAAATCAGTGATCATCCAAACAAACATTTTGTTAAGTGTTGAGAGGGATAATGTCATTAAAAGAGCATCACTGTTAGGCTAACAAGACCTGATTTAAAGTACTCAGCAGCTGCAGAAGCACCAGAGAGAGTACAGAAATAATAGATATAGGACACACACGCTCACTCTTAAAGTATCTTCAACAGTAGACTTTCCTCTGCCCCCTCTCACGCAGACACAGTTCATAATGTGGAAATGGCACAGTGGTGTGGTCCATCCATCGAGCTGTGTTCAGATGGGCACCCGGCGGTGTAATGAAGCATGGAGCTGCTAATTTGAAATGGTAATCAAGAGCGGCTTGGTAAATGACAACTAGACAAAGCAACATCTCCCTATCGCTCCACCTCGCTCCCCCTCTCTGTCTCCTGACTGTCAGCTATTAAAAGAAAATGTATCTGCAAAATGAATAAAGTCGGAAAGAGAGGCCTTTGATGAGAATATAACATGACAAAGCCTCCGACCAAAACTCTCATACTCAGAAACCTCTGAATTATGCACTCAAAGGCATTTTAGGCAACTCACATGTATAACAAGTTCAAGTCTGAAACAGGAACAGAGACATACGGAACATGAACTCTGTTAACACTCGTACTACGACAGTGAGGGAAACAGTCGTGGACTCAGCTCAGTCTGAACATTTCAGCACCACGGACAGCACCAGACCTGCACTCCACAGAGAGACTGTTCAGAGAGCTGATTATCTGCTCTTATATTTGGCCTTTTAATGCCATTTTGGACAAAACTACTTCACACAGAGTTTTCTTAACATAAAGACACAATCTCAATCTTATGTTTAGCTTTTAAAGCCTCTGTGAGCACAAATCAACAAACACTTCTTCATGACATATTTATGATTATATCTACAAACTATCAACAACCTAAAATCTGGTAACTCATTATGCACAGCTCTCACCCACACATAAAGGTAACTTATGCTGCGTTCACACCGCAAGCGACCCAGCTACCAAAATCGCGGTGCCCACTGACGTATCGTCACGCATCCATAAATACCTCATTTTGGTCACCGTTGCCGTCGGCCGTCACTCGGTAACGTCACGTCCACTCGAGTTTCACTGCAATCATATCATATATCATACAATAGGATGTATAAGCGGACATTATTCCAGCTGTATCCTTTTCATTCATTTATCAACCACAAAACACTGCAGCTGATTCCCTGCAGCAGCATTATCTGTGAGTTTCCCGCGATCCGTCTAGGCAGAACTAATGTCCTCACTGACCAGTGTTTCCCACACGGACATGGATTGTTGCTCTGTAGTCCGGATGAATGACTGTCTGTCTAGGGCACCGTCACACGTGCCCACACTGCTGATTGATCAACTTTTTTTTCTTTCACATCGCGCGACAAGCTATGTGGTAGTGTGAAAAGTGGCTGTCGCATCGCGGGAGGGTTAGCCCCGCCACCTCGCGGCTGTACATTGACTTTGCATGGAGAGTGATCGCCGAGGTAGTACAAGCAGCGTCCGGTGTGTACGCACCTTTAGAATCAATTAACCTAGTGGGCATGTTTTTGGTCAGTTGGAGGAAATCAGAGTGCCTGGAGAGAACTCACTTATGAACAGGGGGAACATGCAAACTCCATAACAGCGCAGGGTTCAAACCAGCAACCTCACAACCGTGCCACCCCTAAAAAATCATCATAACTGTACAAAAACCTGTTTGGAACAATATATATTCATAATTTGGGATGTTTTCTTTCCATATAATTTAAAGTATTCTGGAAAACACAAAACATTTCTGGAAAAGTTCTCAAAATGTTCAAATAATTTTCTCAGAGTCTTTTACAAACTACCAAAAAAAAACAAAAAAAAAAAAAACAGGCAAAGCAGTACTTTTAAACTTAACTGGTTCTGCTTATCACTTCCAGTTCTTAATGGTTCCAAATTCCACTCCCACATTTTTCTGAGAATAAGATATAAATATTTTGAGAAGGAAAATCTACCTGCCAATATTGTTGGCCCTATTAGGATCTCAATAATCTACTGTTACAGAGATTTTAATATCCCACTCCAAAGACACCAATAAATGCTGCTCCTTTCATGTCATATTAAAAAATGTAGAATTATTCATCAAAACTGTTTCATAATGACCAGAAAAGTACAAAGTATTTTTTTTCCAGTGCAATAGGTTTTCTCTAAAGACTCTGTTGAAGATGCAAGTTTCAGCACATTTCATCACTCCTTCTAAAATATTTCCTGCAGTTTGTTTCATAATGTTTCCAAAAAATGGGGTTCGTTTTTAAACAGAAGTCAGAAGCTTTGGGTTTTGTACTTGTGTCATGTTCAGAATTTCCCAAACTGTCTCTCATTCAATTGAGACCATTTCTGCCCTCATCCTTACTCTGAGTTGTTGATTATTTTCAACTATTTGTTTATTTTTTATTTAAAGGTGCTATGAGGAGAATCTATTACCGGCAACACTGAGACTCTGCTACCCATGAGCCCGTGCGGCGACTGTCGTAATGCTGCATTCCAGTAACCTCGGAACTGGGAGTGACATCATCTCAGACTTATCGGCGTTCCAGTTAAAGTCAGAAAAAAACATGCTGATCTACCAGGCTATTGTTAGCTGTTGTTAGCATGCCTGCGTTGTTGTTCACAAATATCACATGAAGAATGTGATTATCACTATGGCAGCATTTTTGTAAATATAAGTCTAATAATACTATGTATACAGCTGATCTAGAGCGACACACCCCAGTCAGAAGTGCAAATAAATGGATTATTACAGGAGCTAAATAACTGTTCATACTGGGGGCATCCATCTTCGATTGTCAACTCGGGGATGGCGAGGTTTCACCGAGTTCCCAGTAGGTTATTCAGACTTCGGGGACCGTTCCAGTTGCAGTTTCCTACTTGGAACCCGGAAATTCCTACTTCTGACTACAACTGGAATGCACCAAAAGACGTGACCCAAGCCAAAGCGTGTTTCTTGTGAAGCTAATAAAAATGGAGTTCAGACCTTCCTCAGAACTCTGCATTGCTTTACAACTTCTTTTTTCAACAACTTACAGGATGCAAAGCGACCAGGTAATGTATCTCTTTCTAGTGACGTAGCGGTAGTTTTTGATGTCATCGTAGTTGTAGCCGGCTATATATCGCTACGTACAGCCCGGTGCTCTAAGACGTGTAATATAAATAATAAAATAATTTAAATTTGCTCTAGTTTTAATTATCTTGTTGAGTATCCAGGCCAGTCCAGCCCTGTCCGACCGACGGACCGGAAGGCTAAGGAATAGCATTTATAGATAACCTATTTTGATTCTATAAAACTCATCTTAAAGTGTGTATTTCGATCGGGCATAGATCTAAAAGTGAGACTTTTTTGTACTTACTTAGAAACTCCTCACAGTCTCTTTAATATTATGTTTTTGAGCCCCCAGGATGTTCATAATCTTGGACATCCTTTCTGTCTTCAGCAAATCTTTGCAGCTAATTTTTGTTCAGTTTCATCAAAAATTTCAAGTCAAACCTCTACTTTTGAGCTTTCTGAAATACTCTGATGCCTTCCCTTAGACATGTGCACTTCAGTATCATAGCTGGCACTGTACATCGCTGATTGTAAACTTACAGTTTTGTGAGAAAACTGAACCTTTAATTTAAAACAGTGAGACTGTAAATCACGTGGTTTATCCTCATGAAAACAGAATCATTATGTAACAGCTATATCTTGAAAACTTGGCAAGTGTAGAAGCCAACTTGTGTTTTTAAACAGCACAAAATGTGACACAAAAGGTGGACAAAGATCACAATTCAAATAGCAAATACTCCACAATAAACTCACACAGACAGACAGACAGACAGACAGACAGACAGACAGACAGACAGACAGTCCTGCACACACAGCCACACATTTGAGTCACAGGAAAAGTACAATAGCCAGGAGGGTGAAAGTGAAGCAGGGAGCTGTAAAGGATCTGGTCTTGACCCATATTCTGACCACACTATCCAGGACAGCCTGCTCAGCTCCATCCAGCAGTCCTCTCATTACGCTCTAAGTGGGTCTTCCTGTTGCACACACTAAATGCCACTCCGTGCTCCAGAGTGTTCGTGGATGTACAAACCTGCTCTCTCATTCACATACTCCAAAGTGACACAGCCACCAATTCACACACACTCGGCTCCACATGATACCCAGCACAGAGTGTAAACAGCCCACGGAGAGGGAGCGGAAAGGGAAATTTAAAATACCTTCAAAAATGTGCCTCTGCCTGGTCCACATATTCAGTTTCAATGACTGCTGGGTATGCTCACAATAATCCTGAATACAAACTGAATACTCCTGATCCACCTCTATGCTCATTTCAAGCCCCCCTTACCCATGTGGATCAAATTCATTCTAATTGGATCAGTCAGTTTAACTATGGCAAGGCAAGTTTATTTTTTTTTGCAAATTTGGTACACAGAGTAATTCAAAGTGCTTTACGGAACAAGAAAAATGCATTAAAATCAAAATACAAAATAAAAATAATCATTATAAATGGACTTTGAAAGAGAGCCGAGGCCTGTCACACATCTTCAAAAGACTGGTCCAGATTTTCACTGCTTTAAACCGGACTCTCTGAATGATGTCATGTTTTCAACACCTCTGCATTCATTCTACTGTTTATGCTCTGCACTGGGCCAGCCAGTCAGAGCAAATAGGCTTAAACCACTGATAAAAAAGTAGTAT
This sequence comes from Scarus forsteni, assembly GCA_036419115.1. Taxonomy (NCBI): domain Eukaryota; kingdom Metazoa; phylum Chordata; class Actinopteri; order Labriformes; family Labridae; genus Scarus; species Scarus forsteni. The sequence goes on along the minus strand of JAZDUH010000033.1, from coordinate 13,578,688 downwards.
GATGTAATATTGGTAAGCCTATGTTTGGGGACAAGCTGTTTCATGCAGCTACTGGCACTGTAGATAGGGGGAGGGTAGAAGTTCCAGTGTCACAGACTTTTTGTCTCCTACTGAAAAGTACTTTACCACATGTAGGAGATGTGAAAAACACTTGGCAAGATGGATAGATGGATAGACGGATAGACGGATAGACGGATAGAAGGATAGACGGATAGACGGATAGACGGATAGACGGATAGACGGATAGACGGATAGATGGATAGATGGATAGATGGATAGATGGATAGATGGATAGATGGATAGATGGATAGATAGATAGATAGATAGATAGATAGATAGATAGATAGATAACAGGTGTCCTGCTGTTTGGATTTATCTCAACGCTCTAAGGAAACTGGCAGCACTTCGGGCATTTGAGAAGCTGTTTGTTATGACTGGAGGACTATACAGGACTGTCAACACTCTGACCCATGTGACATGTGAGCTCAATCGCAGGATGTTGATTCTTGAACTCTTTTGTTAGTTGGATACCACCATGGAGAAGATGACAGATCGGCTCAGCTCGGCTAAATGGGCCACATATATTTGGATATTTGGAAACACTATCTGAGGACCAGAGAGACTTGAGGCAGACAGAAAATTACAGTTGGCCCAGCCCAAACAATTTCTGTTTTGGCTCCCTTGTTCTGACCTTGAGGTTGGAACATCTCCATTCTCCTGGAATGTCACGCAGACAGAAGCTCTGAAACCAGCTCATTGATTTTTTATTTTTTAATTAAAACATTATTTAATTACAAAAACCTCCATTAGAATTAAAATCTCATTTGCACAAGCAGCAGCACATTTACAAAGTTACAGACATAACACAGATACATGCATGTCAACCAATCAAATCAGAGTTAGAGAACAGAAAATCATCAAAGTCTCTCCAACATTTTTGTAGCTCAGTAACAACATCCACGATAACAGTTATCCATTTGACTATGTTGAAAATGGTGGAGGTTTGTTTAAAGAGTAAGGGGATGAATGAAGGTGTATGAAAACTTTATCTGCCAAAGGAGGGACAGAAGAAGTAAGCAGTAATCTAAATGTTTTCTCTAATAAACTTTGTTAATGTGCTGCATTGCTTTGTGTGACGGATTCTCCGTAGATAATCTTTAGTCTGCTTATGACTTCATTAGTTTCTAGCCTTCGTGTGTTTTGGAAACAAAAAAGTTGAAATATTCCGAGATAAAAAGGTTGTAACTTTGTCAAATGATTGCTTTCTGCAACAACACTCGTCAAGTCGCCTGACCTAACACGTTTCCTTTTCTGATCTTGTAATAAAACTGAATTCTCTCTTCATTAATTTTTATTAATTCCTCAGTGTGCACACTAACTCCACAAACTATCTGCAAAAGTTTCCATCTGCTTCTCCATATCAACATGCAAATTACAAACAAGATGACAAGCCTAAAAACCCAACAAATAGGAATGACTTTGTCTGGACCTTCAGTGTAGTACAGACCCGATGTGGTGTGACACCACCCCCCCTTCTCTCTGGAGCACCGCCTTGTGTTGACTCTAAACAACAGATGGGCATGAATATGTCAAGTGGATCTGAAAACGCTCCTCCATGAGCTCATGTAGAGGCAGATACTGTATTTATGATGTCTGTTTCACACAAACTAATGCACACAAACAAAGACTGAACACAGGTACACACCTTGAGCTCTTGGCTTATGACCCCTGCTCCTCACTGCAGCTATTGTACAAAAATTCAACCATTAGTGCAAGAAACTGACGATTCATATATAAAGTTTAAATAATCGAACAAAACCATCCAATTACATTATAAGATTCACATTAAGATTATTTTACATGAATCTGGATCAAATTAAAAATCACATAGTCCAGTTTCTGGAATGATCTCAGTCAACGAAGGGATCTAAAATGTACAGCCATCAATGAAGCTCACTTCATTCACCAGCAGAAGAGAAAGGTTTCTTCTCAACTCATTCACAAAAAGAAATAAAGCAAGCACTTAGCCGGTGACCTCAGAGCACATTAAATGTTAGGTCAGCTTTTAAAAAGGGAGCTAACAGCAGCCGTGTCAGGGATACAGCAGTTTACTGTAATGCTGTAATTACTGTTTATCCAGTTTAAAAGAATCTTCAGTCTGAGAGGGAACAGTCTGAGCAGACACATGTTCAGCGGCTGCAAATGAATGAGAGCAAAAGCCACAAAAACAACTTAAAAGTGGAAAAGAATTATTTTTTATGAGAGATTTGTAAAGAACTATTATAATGGGATCAAAATGAAGTAGGCGGTTATTTGCATGTATTACTCATCAGTACCTGATGAAAGCCAATTCAGGCTACGACTCTGTCTCTGATATTATTTTAATAAATCAAGAAGCACTCAAAAGCAGTGCCTCAGTCTTTCACAGACAATCATTAGAGTTATGAGTAACAAAAAATAAGGAGTGGGAGCAGCGCTGGCCCTGGATCATTTGGCACCCTGGACACCCCTACAGCATGCCATTTTTTTGTATTTTCTACATTTTAATGTAAACAAGAATCCAATGCTCTTAAATAAATGATGTAACCCAAGTAAAGTGGGGTTGCATAAGGAATATGTGGCTGTTTTTGTCCAGACTTTTCCTCTTAACGACCAAGGACATGAAACACAAGATTATCTTCTGTCTTATAAGATTATCCCAAAACATTATCCTGTGGTCTGAGGTGTGTTTACCATTTGACTACCAGCTTCACTGCTTGGCAGAGGTCATCAATAAACCAAAGGATATTTAATGTTTTAAAAAACAGAGCAATCAAATCATTGTTTAATTCCTTTAACACTTCAGGGAACAGAGAAAACTACAAACAAACAAACAGATATTTTCATGGCGGTTTAAAAAGCTAGCATTTGATTACGTGATGACATCAAAATGCACAAATATTTGGGACAAAATCAACGAGAAAAGGCTTCAGTGTTCTTAAATAAAATAATGTAAAATAGATGATACTGAGTTTGATAAACACACAAAAATATATTGATGATGAATAAACTGTGTATGTATTTATGTATATATAAATGATCTTATCTGTAAATGGTTAAGTATTTAAAATAATGATGGTGGTTATGATAATAATAGCTTTTAGCTTTTTAAACCTTTAAGTCCCACACAAATAAAATATCAGTGCTATTGTTTTTTGGTAGTTTTTCTGTATCCTAAAACATTTACAGAAACAAACAAAAGCATGTAATGTTTTTTTTTTAACACATTCAATTTCCTTAATTTATTGGCCTCTGCCAAACAGTTGAGCGGGGGAGTTGAGGGGTTAAGAGTGCATTTGTCCCGATAATCGGCTCTGAAACAGGTCCGGGATGACATCTGTAAATATTATACTTGTTCAATATTTCCCACCAAAGATCTTCTTTGTGGGGAAAGCCGATGACTCCCAAGTCATGGCTCCATGAATGGAGCCAATCACAAAGCGAGCTGACTGAGGAACAAGGAAGCAGGCGAAAATAAAACAAGCACGGCCAACCTGAAACATAAAGTTCTTGGGCCTCAGAAATGGTGGACCTGCTCACATATTCACACTGTCTCCAGAGTTTTTTCCACATCCTTCGACTGATTTTCTATCAAAAATAGCCCCAAGACCACCATTATTTCCTCTTCTCATATGCTCTCTTCCATGTTGCGTGATGTGTTTTCAATTTGTTGATATTTTTCTTCTTCTTCTTTGTTTGATCATGTTTGATGATATTTCTGTTTTAGATTCTAAATTAGTGTTGGGACAGAATGGTTACCTCCGCCAAGGAGGTTATGTTTTTGGGAGAGTTTGTTTGTCCGTCCATCCGTCCATCTGTGAACAAAATAACTCAAAAAGTAGAGGATGGATTTTGATGAAATTTGCAGGAAATGTTCAGCATGGGAAAAGGAAGAACTGATTCGATTTTGGTGTTGATCCAGATCAGCGAAAAATGTGATTTCTGTGAATAACTACTGAACTAAAATAGATATCATTATGAATCCAATTGCTAATGGTATGTTTTCATGGTCAAGGAATCTAAATATTTCGATGAAATAAAGGTAGGACTAATATTTATGGTCAAAATCACAATATGGCTGAGGACTGCGGCACTGGCGGAGGTCTGTGCTCTCCGAGTGTTTTTCTAGTGATGGATGTGATGTGCTGTTTTGAGATTATCGGAGCTCACCACACAGTACAATCAAAACTGTTCTTGTCTAATGTCTTGTGTTCCTATTTGAATTTGGAATCACTAACCCTTGTGTCTGTCTATAGGTATTGCTTCCCCCTGATTGTTCCGTGACTAATCACCCCAAATTGCCTCAAGTATTTCGACCTCATATCTTCTTTTGTCTTATCGTAAGTTTGTCATACTGACAATCTTTGTCCTATCATGTTTTACCTTTTTCTAATAATGGATTTTATTTATAACGCACTTTACATTTGCAGGCAAATCTCAAAGTGCACACTCAGGAAAACAATAAAAACAATGATAAAGGCAGTAAAAGCATTAAAAGGAGTCAGCAAGAATAATAAACAACAAAATTAATTCAGAAAAGCAATACGAAATAAAAAGGTTCTAGTTTTTGGTCCTCGCCTTTTCCCTCCTGTTTTTTAAACCTTTGCCTGTGCTGACAGACTCTGCTTGGACTTGAATAAACCTTTTTGCCTGATTTTACCCAGTTGTGCTGAGCATTTGTGACCTGCCTTTTCTGAGCTTTGTTCTCATGACACTAAAGTTCCTGAAGAAAATATAAGCAGGCCCGGAGGTGAGTGGAGAAGTCGCCTAATATTTACGATGCCTTTGTGCTTTCCAAATATGCCTCAGCGTGTCAGGATCGGCTTGATGTCAGTCGAGGACACAAACATGCATCAGAGATTTGTAACAAAACATCATCTGTTAACCTGGGTTATATTTAGCTTGTGTAGGCGCTGATAGCTTGGTGGCACCGTTACCTCCTCTGGGTGTATCACCATGTAAGCCGTACCAAACCCGACCCGTCAAACCGGGGGCAGCTCCAGCGTCTCTGTACCTCCTCCCAGCCTCAGCACTTACAGCACATTAAAAATATATCACTTCTACAAGATCCTCTGACAACACCATCTGCTCTCCGCCGGCCATGATGACGGCTCAAACAGGTAAAATGCTTAATTCACTGCCTTCGCATGACAGACAGGCTCCTTCCTGAGCGTGCTGCGAGAAAAGCAGCCACTGGTAAACCTGGCGTCAGTGAATCATCCGCTGTGGAGTCACAGTCTGTCGGAGACATTCAGGGGCGCCACTTTCTGTCAGGGAATGAGGTATTTAGGAGAGGTGATTGCTACTGTTGTGTCTGTAACCCTGGGAAGGCTTCTCACCTCCTGGAACATGACGAGCGCTGACTCACTGGGTGGGAAAACGGCACCTGGTCGTCATCTGTGAATTTATCACTTACAAACAAGGCAATTTGGGACTCAGGAGCTGTGAATCAACAAAACGATCCACAATTAACATCTACCTAAAGCACAAACCCACGTTTGAGTCTCCCCTCTGTTTCGTGAATATATATAGCAGACCTTAATGCACACCCATCATCACTAAAAATAAACAAAGGTCTGTTTTGACGTCATCAGTTGTTCCAACACCCTCCTTTTGAAACCTTGAGTTTGGCCTGCATTCTGTTGGCATTTTTGCTTGGCGACAAAGGACCATACTTGGAAAACAGGAGATGTCTGTTCAAACACACTGGATGATAAACAGCTGACACATCATGGCTTTCAGACCACGTGCAGATGTGGTCTATGTTTTGGCTGCATCTCCCTGCTGTCATGTCTCTTTAAAGGAAATATGCAACTCTCATTTATTTATTTTTTTACTGGGTTATCAACATCATCTGTGTCCATAACAATGTACAAATCACCCAGTTTTACCTTACACAAACACACATACTTAAAGGTGTAGTGTGTAGAAATTGGCATTTTAGCAACTTGCAGATTTTCACCGAGTTCCCAGTGGGAAATTCCAACTTTGGGGGGCTTCCCAGTTGCAGTTTCCTACTCAGAACTCAGAAATTCCTACTTCTGACTACAACTGAAATGCACCAAAAGACGTGACCTAAGCCAAAGCATGTGTTTGTTGTGATGCTAATGAATGCAGTTCGGACCTTCCTCAGAACTCTGCATTGCTTTACAACTTCTTTTTTCAACAACTTACAGGATGAAAAGTGAAGAGGTAATGTATCTCTTTCTAGTTACATAGCGGTAGTTTTGATGTGTGACAACAAGAAATTTTTGGAAAACTTAGTATCGTAGTTTTGTAGCCGGCTATATATCACTACTTACAGCCCAGTGCTCTAAGCCGTGTCCGAATAATATAAATTTGCTCTAGTTTTAATTGTCTTGTTCCCGAAGTTGAGTATCCAGGCCAGTCCAACCCTACCCGACCCGACTGCTGAGCTAAGGAATAGCATTTATAGATAACCTATTTTGATGCTATAAAACTCATCTTAAAGTGTGTATTCCGATCAGGCATATATCTAAAAGTGAGACTTTTTTATAATTACTTAGAAACTCCCCATAGAATCTTTAAGGTGATGATTATAGGTTTTATAAACTTTTAGTGACACAAGCAAACAAATCAAGTAAATCTTACAGCGTGACTTTTATTCTGAACCTCCTTACTAAGTTTCATTATTCATGCTCTGCACATGCTTTGTGTTAGATTGTTTTATCACAACTCATTTATGATTACATGTGTAACCAAGCATTCGCCTAACTGAATATATTCAGTTAAAAAAATAATGACATTGAATGAAACAATGAGGATACACAGGGACACTTCGTTTTTGCTCGATGAGCCAAACTAAAGCTTCAACTACAGTTTGAAGGCAGCTCCTAGGGATGCACTAGTCAAAGGATAATAAAATACAGCAATTATGTATGCACAATATCTGATATGCAAGTAGTTTTTAACTCATAATCACCTGTAGTGCTTTATTTTCCTATAAGTGCAAATTATGCTGTATTCCTTGAATGAAAATTGACCTGTTCCTTTCATAATGCCACTTTTTTGTGTGAGAAAACATGTGATATAAGGAAAATAAATATTTTACACTCCAAAAATTATTCTTGTAATGTTTAAATATAGACAGAAAGTGATGAAGAGGTTAAGTATCATGGTATTTCATACATTCTGCAGATATTTCAACCTATATAAAGGGTGTATTTGGGCTCATGTTAGTTCTAGAAATTGAGAAATCAGCTTTTTTTATCCGTTGATACAAAATCTTGTAACAATGACATCATGCATTCCTAAAAATAATTTCACAAGATAATAACCAGGATCATTGTAAGTGAACTGTTGAAGTAGAAGTGCTTTGACTGTCAGATGAAGATGAAATATTGAATTCTAGGTCTGCCAATAAAACAATTTCATCCCTGCAGTCTTTTGGCTTTACTTTTAAAACCAGAGGCATCATCCATTCTCATCTAGATCAATGCACTAAACGTGTATTATCAGGTATTTTTGGCTGCAGGTGTGTCTGTTGTGATAATGGTCCACATCCACAGCAGCTCTCAGGATCACAGGGCCGATGAGTTGCCACTGAAAGAGGAGCAATGCAGTGTACCTGAAATTTATCAGCTCCAAAGCGTGGCGACAAAAGGGCATCATGACACATAAAAGAGAGGCCAAGTTGTGAAGAAAGAGGTGGTGATTCTCACAGAGAAGGAAGAACTAGTGGATAAATGATGTGATAGGGACAGAGATACAACAAAGAAAAAAGAAAAAAAAATACACAATGCTAACAGAGCTTGTAAAGAGACAGCGAGGGACAAAGTGTCCACCCTCCCTCCTGTGACAGCACATCCAGGTTTTCTATCATAAAACATGTAACAAAGCCTCACTGAGGTTTTATCTTTCTCGCTCTGGGAACAGGACAAAAGCCTCCAAACTGCTTCACATGTTAACAGAATGAAAACATCTCAGTCTGATCCAGCCTTTGTTCAAATATCAAAGAAACAAATTGGGACTTCTCCATTAAAAAGATGAGTACCTGATAGGGGATAGCTTAAGTTCATTTAGCTAAAAAATCAAAATACAGCACCACAGTTCTTTGAGACTGGAGGTATCACACTCAAAGTTTAGTTTATCTCCACAGTCCTCACACTAAATATCAACAATGACTCCATTTACCTTCAGCCAACAGTCCGTGAACCTTGAGTTTTATTAATTGGAAATAAGTCAAATGACAAATTTGATTTAAAAAGTTTTTGTAGCAATACTAGAATAACCTTGAAGTGCAGTTGGATCTGCTTAAATCAGAGTCTGTAGTCAGGCAGATTCATTTTGCCAAGCTTCAATCTACAACAACTGTGCTCAGTCTGCAGGGGATCAGAGAGATCAGAGAGAGGTGAGACGACAGCAGGAAGTGACTGATTAACAATAAAACAGCTTTAATAAATAAACAATCAGAAACCAGCTGCCATCATTGCACTGATCTCTTAAAATCATTTATTAAACTTCAGATGATTTTAGCAGTACTGAGTGTGCTGTTGGATAAAAACTGTTAGCTGGACTCCACTTTGATATAATTATACTAAAATTAGTTATAATATCAACTCTTATGGAAAAGCTCACATTGATCCAAATGTAAAACACTGCCTAATTAATATTACCATTAATGATAAGTCCCACCCACTATAAGTTTACTTATCATTGTATATAGGTTTTTTGTTTAGCTTTTGTATAGTAATTTTATTTTGTTAATGTATATAGTTATTGCATAGAGTAAATGTGGCTTTTGAGTTATTGTGTGCAAACTGTTTTTTTTTATTTGATTGTTGTCTTTATATTTTATCTCTGTTCTATTATTCATTTACTTATTTACAGGACATTTATTTGTGGTAAGGATATTTATATTGTATGATACTGTTTTTGTTAAGCATGTAAACTGGGGGATGTCTTATCTTATAAAGTAAAGACAATGGTTCAAACAATTCTATTCAATTTCTTTTGGAGCAGGGCCCAACATAAAATCTTGCCCAGGCCACCACACTGGCCCTGACTGGAAAATACAACTCTGATTTTCTATTTTCAGAAAGTTTGATTGAGGTGGTGTGAAAGCTCATGAAACTCTATTGAAGAGAGAAGAGCCAAACTGTAGTTAGGCAGAAAATGGCTGTCTTGGTTTTCACAGCGGGGAAACAAACCGAAGAGCAGGCCATAGTGGCTTTAATTTGGCCAAATGCAACTACAGTTAGCATGCTAACCAAGCAGTCACTGGCACTATCAGGCAAAGAGAGGCTAATGTTTGCACCAATGGCCTCCAGGCTTAAGATTCATCATGAGAAATAATATATACATGACAGACTTGAGTTATTTTCCTTCATTCTTTCCAAATAAAGTGCGAATAGGCGTTATTTTGGCTGACAACTCCATCAACTCAAATAGATGTTGGCTAAAAGGCCTTTCAAAACATGCTACTCAGAAATTTGTTCTATTAAAAAGAAAACCAGGCATTCACATGGCTAGGTGGTTTGTATTTTTGGTATTTGGGCAGAGTCTTAGAGGGAAAGGGGTTTGGATAACGGTTAACGAAGGGAGGCCGAGCTGACAAATTTCAACCAGCGGCCTTTTTTAGGTCTGAAATATTAGAATGACATTGAATAAATTCTGCTGACATGCTCGTGAAAGAAAGATGTGTTAATATAAGAATGATTTAACACTGAGGGTAAAACAAACCAGCAGCCTCCTCGTCCTCCCTCTTCCTAAAATGAACTTCCTCCCCGCAGATAGAGGCAGAAACGTGCTCGCTCAGCCCAATGCAGTTTCCTTGTACAGTCCCCATGAATAAAGCATGCGGGCTGTACGACAAGGCCTATCCTCTGTGTCCAGTCACTTATCATTAGTGAGAGTGACACACACTAACTGCACGATGTCATAATTGGACGACACTCCCTTCACTGAGAATCTGGAGGAAAAACACACATGACAAGTTTGTTCCGCGGGCCAAGACGCAGGCAGCTGCTGCTGCACAAGTCTCTGCCTTGACTGTAAACATGCAGCCAACGACACTGATGTTTGCCGGGGAAAAACTGGTACTTTATCATCAATAATACTGTGGATTTAAAGACAGATTTACGAAGGCAGTGATGGATGTAAACGGGGAGTATTTTGTTTATAACTAAGGCAGGGCTCAGACATTCAGAAATAACAGAGAAACTCAGCTTAGAGGGCAGATAATTTCATCAGGTAAGACTTTTCTGGGGGGTTTGCATTGTTAGGGAGGGTCCAATGATCATAATAACAACTCAAGAAGTCCGCCCCTCAAAAGAGTGCCATCATCTCCTCAAATCTAGTTATTACCCCCACCTGCCTCTGTTTGTCTGATTGTTTGCAAGATCACTCCCATGAACTGCTTTTCATGACAGCGTCATGGAATATTGGTCATGGCACAAGGAAGAAGTGATTTGATTTTTGTGGTCATTTGCATCCGGATGTGGATCCAGGAATATTCTTAAAAGATTTAGGGGTGTGTAAAAAAAACCTGCGAATGTAAGCTGTTGTTCCAGTGCAGCTTTATTTATTAATTGATTATTTTATAATTAGCCAAAGTAATTTGAAATTTGGAATAGGTTTACAGCCATCTTTAGATCTGACCCATGTCTGATATTACCAAAAGTGTATTTTACATCTGCACTTGGGACCCTTCCATTCAATAAAATCTGTAGATACACAAAATGGCAAGGAAACAAAACAAAATTTGGCTGTTGCACCTCTAACCTTCATTTCCATCCTATTGCTGAACAGTTGTCGATAGAATTGGTATGAGTCAATGGCCATATTTCATCTGAAACTAAGGCCTCATCCACACGAAGACAAAACGCTTAACAGTTACCAAAACGATCGTCATAAAGACGAAGGCATCTCAGAAAATGTGTGCGTCCACATGAATGCACTCGATACGCATCAAAACGCTGTAAAAACACATGCCAGATCTCTAGGGGCGCTGTAACAATATGACGGAAACAAGCGGAAACAGACGAAAAAACAGTAGGCATGTGCACTTGCGGCAAAAGTTGTACACAGACATTGTGATAAAGTGATCATAAAGTGTCGTAATGTGTCCTCGATAATTGTTTTTTCAACTCAGTGGTGATTGAGAAGAGGAGATTTTGCTGCAACAGGGATAGTAGGGTCACTAGCTTCATTAGCACATATGCTACACCGTACGCCGCCATTGTTGTTGTTGTTGTTGCCGCGTGTGGCGCATGCGTGTCAACGATGATATGAAACTATGACGTAAGCGTATCAGAAAAGTTATGGAGAGCCAGTAAACACTGAGCTGCGTATACGGCATTTCAAAATCTTTCCACTCTGGAACCTGGTTTCAAAAATGTTCATTTACAGACCCCCAAAACGCCGTCTTCATATGGATGATACACAGATTCGGCAAAAAATGTATGCATTTAGACCTCGGTTTGGCTTCGTGTGGATGGGGCCTAAGTATATTCGATGAGTCTTCACAGGACAGATCACATCAGCCAGGAAGTCAGCCACAAAAAAGGCACAAAGCATCCTCGTCTCTTTAAATTAAAACTATATTTGCAGCCTTCTGCAAAGTCATCATTACTGGTTGCATCAGGCCTTAGATCCAGGAAGAGGTCATGGAAAGAGTTTTTTTTACCATGGGTGATGAGTTATTGATCTAGAAGGTGAAAAAACACAAGATTCTGTATGACACTTCTACATTTAGGAATGAAAAAGTTCAAACATGAAATCTCGGAGGCAACACAAATGATTTGTCAGGTGAGGTGAGTTCAGGGTTTTTGTGCAATCTCTCAAATGAATTTGCAAGTCTCCCGTCATCTTGTAATCTCACAACAAAAGTTTGGGCAGTGCACCGTGGTGTGGTGCTGTGGTGTGGCACAGTGCAGCACGGCAGATGACATTCGGGGTAATACCAACTCAGGATGAAAATTTGAAACGGGCTAAACTTGCCCTCTTATTACATCTCTATAAGTCCACAGTGAAGGTGAAACATTAAAATAGCATTAATATTATGGCTAAAGCTGCACTGTGAACCAGGCTGACAGGGAAAATTTGTCTCTAAGGACGTAAACTTTGTTTAAAAAAAATGTCTGAATTTAATCTGGAGGGATTTAAATGGAACATTTTATTGCCCCCAACTACCCAAATGCTCCAACAGTAAAAGAGCAAATATTTTACCCCTGCAAGAAAGGACCAACTTGCTGTTGCTGGACACAAGTCGGTGCTGTAAATAAATAACCAATCAGTTGTATTCTTTATTCAGTGTTTAAGCATTTTTGAAGAATATTTATGTTTAAATTAAAGTGTAAAATTTGAATTTGGATGGAAATCAGCAAATATGTCTTCCATATAGGCACAAAAGGAATAGAAAAAACTGCTATTGTGATTCTGATGCTAAACTTTTTTTCAGTATTGCCAAGCCCTAGTTGGTAGTCAGCTGGGATAAAGAAGTGAGGCTCTATAAATAGTTCAGGATGATTAAAGTTTCATTCTTTTTGCTCTACCTTGTAATACAAGCCCTCTCACTTCTGTCAAAGTGGATGTCTTATTTTGGATTGAACTCCTCTTCATCTGTAAACATCCCTCTAAACTGAAATCCTGTTCCTCCCTTAGAAAAAGCAGCATAAATGTTATTACATTAGCTCAGGTGTGACTCTCTCCCTTCCAGAAAAGCTTCAGATTAGCTCTGACTCAAACACCCTCTTTTGAACGTTTCCGGGCCGGATTATCACCGGGAAGAATGCTAACCGTCTCTGCTGTCTCCATCCTTCCCCTTTTCCCTCCCTCCCCTCTCCCCTCTGATAGAATAAAGGCAAAGCACACAGTGTTTTCTGCTGAATAAACCACATGTGTCATCACAGAAGATCCAGTGTGTGATCAGCGAGAGGGAGGCGAGAGGCGCAGGAAAAACGTGGAAAGGTTAAGTGTACACAAAGATATTGACGTGTGACTCAGAAAGAAGAAAGAGGAGTGGAAAGTGTTTTATTTTTTTGCATAGTGAGGTATGACTAAACGTAAAGAGAGACAGAAGACTGGGAGAGGAGAGGATGTGGGTAAAGAGGGGCAGAGGTCGAGACAAAAGAAGAAGTGAGACAAGGAGATGGAGAAGCAAAGAGTGCTTTTGGACAGCAGGAACCTGGAACCTTTTGTAGGTCTCTGTGTTCTAATTGGAGGAACCAAAGTCTAAATACAGTTTAAGAGTCATTAGGGATGCACAATATCATCAGTTTGAAATGCATGTGATAACACTGGTGTTACCCTTGCAGAGCAGACGGACCTGCCTGATTCTGAAATCACACATCTCCGTCTTGCCAGCCTTCATTGTCCAAGAGTTTCACTCGGCTAATTGCTTGATGGTCCAATCAGGGAAGAGAGGAAGAGCAGCGGGCGTGACAACAACAGGAAGTGACTTGACAGGAAGAAAAGTCACTTCCTGTTGTACAAATACTGGCGGCTAATGTCGGTTAGCCTGTGGTCATCACAATTATTCGGTTATACTCGGCAAAATATGCTCCCCTCGTAAGTATAATTTGCAGGAATTGTCTTTGACGAGGTTAATGTCACATATAAATGTTAAATGATACATCTGTGTGGTATAATTTAATGTGAATTGATAGACTAACGACCGTTAGCTGCTACGGCTAACAGCTAACAAGGGTAAACAACAGTTAACAGCCATTAGCCGTTGCGGTTCACTGTAGTTAGCCGCTAGCAACAATTAGCCGCTACTAGGGATGGGAATCGAAAACCAATTCCAGTTGAGAATCGTTAACAGCTCCATCAAAGAATCAACATAATTAATCTTTTTGCTAATCAATTCCCTTATCAATTTCATTCAATTGACAGGGTTCAGAAGCGTCAGAATTGTGGTTAATTTCAATTACACCTACTGCACTACCTTAAGTGAGTGGAAACACCAGCAACATGCAGAAGCAGTTATCTATACTGTGATGTATGTTTGGCATTGTTGCCACTGAAAATGAGACCATTTGTCCAAATGCAATATTTGCTGGGATCGATAAGGGAATCGTTAAAGAATTGGAAAGATTAGCAGGATCGTTAACAGCATTGGTATTGATAAATTCTTATCAATTCCCATCCCTAGCCGCTACAGCTAACAGCTATTAGCTGTTGTTTGCTCTTGTAAGCCATTAGCTGTAGCAGCTTACGGCTAACTGTTAGCTGCTATGTTTAGCCGCTATATATGCTACTTCATAGTAGCACTGCTTGATATGGATTGGTCTGTGGTGAGTGTGATGAGCCAAACCATCGTCCAATCACAAGCTGCTGTTGTTTTTGAAGGTTCTGCCTTGAAAACATTCTTGCAGGGCTCCTTCCCAGATGGATTAGTGAAATAATTCCAATATGGAACTGTCCATCTGGCATGTCAGGTTACATTGGTATCTGCTTAAATGAAAAATTCTGCTGCTATTTACAACTCATAAATCAGCCATAACATCCTCTATATCGGCTGAAATATCAGCAGAATGTATTAATGCACCACAATACTTAACCTCGTTGTCACTTCACGTTTATATTAACACACCAACATTATTTTGGAAAATAAAATGTTTTTCATGGTTCACATCTGATTCTTACATAAATTAAATGTCACAGAATGAGAAACAGGCCAATTCCAGTTGGGTAAAAAAATCATAGTTTTGTCCAATAAATGTTTGTATATATATCTAATTGGTGATAAAGAAAAAATAAATATAAGCATATCATCCCTAAGAGAAACAGGTCTATCTCTTAAAAAGTCCCTGCTCAGCTATAGTTCTTTAGAGTAAGGATGCAAGATATGGAAATCCGCCGATATCCGATATGCTGATATATTTTAATTAATTATTGCCAGTACTTATATTTCTGGTCAAGAGCACTTATCTAACAGATATTGACTTGATTCTTTGAAAGTTACAGTAAATTTTTGTGAGGAAAAGATGTAAAACAAGAAAAATAAATTTACCTATTGCAAAAATGAAACCATAGATTTTTAATTGTACCCATGCAGCCATAAGAAGGTGCATCAATATTGAATATATGTGTAATTTGACAATATTCCTGCCAATACATTGGCTGTAAATATCTGAAGAAATTTCAATTTCGGACAATATGATACTTATCTTTTAAGGTCCTCACATATAAGCCTCACATATACTCTAACCAGTTACAAGCACATAAGTAAGGTCTTCAGTGCATTGTATATATACAATCAATTTTTATTATATTATTTAAACTTTTTAACCTTTTAAAGCCTTTACAAATTGTTTTTATTGCC
This sequence comes from Scarus forsteni, assembly GCA_036419115.1. NCBI lineage: Eukaryota > Metazoa > Chordata > Actinopteri > Labriformes > Labridae > Scarus > Scarus forsteni. The sequence continues at coordinate 13,563,360 of JAZDUH010000033.1, read as the reverse complement.
TTTACTTTGATGATATTACTATTTTAATGAATTATTGTGAAAAAACAGCTCTTTATTGTACAAATTTTTACTTCATTAAAGGCTTTGCTTTGAAACCTACATGCCTGTAAAACTCTTGTTACTGAACATTAAACGCTTAAATCAGTTGATGATGATATCAGCTCATATCATTATCATGCATTCCTACCTGCAGCTGGTCTAAGGACCTTAAAGGTGGGACCTGCATGCTCAAATTTTTGATTGGTCGAGTACTTAAGGTGTTTATAATACTTTTGACTAATGGTGTGTTATCTTTACATTGGAAGTCAGGTGTTTATCTCCAAAAGAAAAGTCCAAAGAACTAAAAGTTCTTGGTATTTTTGGTCAATAATCACCCAAAGAGAAGGAGGAAACAGTCATGTGTTCCCTTCCTGCACTAATCAGCACCCCTGTGTCCCCCTGGCTTACTTAAGCTTCTAGAGGACACAAGTCTTGTTGTCAACAAGCCCCTGATCCTCTTCTTCCCTGTTAGCAACACACACGCTCACGTATGCAGCCCCTCACTCGCTCACTCTGCAGCAGGGAAGTGCAGGGGCAGAGCAGGACTGGCATCAATACAGTATTATCAGGCCCATCAGGTGACAGGGCTATTCTTAGAGTTTCCATATGCACCAAAGAGAGGAAGAGAGGGAAAGGGGTGAGGGAGAGGGGAGAAACGAGTGTGTAGGTGTAGAAGAGACAGTTAAGAGTGACATAGATGAGTTATGGGACAGAGAAAGAGGCAGTATGATGGATAAAGGAGGTGACTGCACCGGAGTGAGAATCAAAGGGAGGGCCAGGGTTCATTTCAGGTCGTATTTCTGCACCAGCGCCTCGGAAGAACTGAAGAAAAGCTGGAGAAAGTTGTTATCAATTTGTAAATTCTCAGAGTAAACATCTTATATATTGTTTTCTTTATTACGGTATTCTTAGGGTTTGTTTTTTGGCCCTCATTGACGGTTGAAAGACAATGGACAGACTCGGAAAGGTGGGTAGAGAGCAGAAAAAAAGGCAGAAAATGTGCCCAAGGCCAGACAAAAACCTGAGCTACTCTTGCACAAGACGAGACCCTCAACACAGGACAGAGTTCTAACCCAGCAGAAACACATTTGACAAAGACAGGTCTATGATTGGTCCATGGGTCTGTCACTAGCTTTGGTTCTTATTTCAGTCCACTTGTCTCCGCTTATCTCCCTTCCTTCGCCCACACACCCAACACAGCATCGTGTGGATTTGCTGTTCATCATGAGACTGGGATCCACATTCAAGATTTCCTGCTGCTTAACAGGTTTTTTCTTGCAGCCATGTTGGCTGTATATACTTGTATATATATGTATATGTGTATTTTATGTATATATGTATCTATAAGTGTAATGCTCTATTGTACAGTGTCTTGAGGTAACACTCGTTATGAATCGGTGCTGTACAAATAAAGATTGTTTGATTGATTGGCAGTCTGCCACACCAGCACCCCATGTGTTTGTTTAAAGATCAGTGGACTTGGTTCATTTCAGATGTGAAGCCGCAGCATTACACCATTTTCTCCTGGTTTTCAATTTCAGCTTCACTTTATTTATTAAAGGATGATCTGGTGTGCAGCACATAATACCAAAAAATCACAATAAGACAGTGAAAAACTCACAATACATGGAAAAAACAGTCATAACATAAAACAATATACACACATATATCAAATAGAAACAGGGGCATGAGGTCAGATATCAGATTCTATTGTACTCAGTGGCTCAAACAGTCACAGAGCATTGCTTTAAAATGATATTTACTTTCAGACTCTTCTTTGTCAGGTGGTCCAGAGCATGTATAACAGCCACCTGCCATTAGTTGGAGCCTGCAAATAACCGTCTTTGAGTAACATTGTTTAACTTTAAGCAGTTTGAGAGTATTCTGAGACATAATTAAGATACACTGCAGTGTTGGACATATATAAAAACTAAAACTTAATTAACTGACATTTACATCAAAAAAACTAGCTGTAAAAGACTATAACTAACACTAAATTAAAATTGCTGTATTTGAGGCATTGAGTCTGTGTCAAGTGATACTTGCATATTGTATGGATAATATACTCTGCCTGTATCTCTAGATGTTTACCTGTTAAGACGTCCAGAGGCTGGCGGTGTTCGCCACACTATGATATTGCCATTGAACACTAAGGGGCCGAAAACGCTCAAATCCGATACCTTTTCATTGTGTTTTGGCCTTGTGTTTAGATGGAGCGCGTTGCGTTTTTACTGGAAACGGAAACTTTTGAAAACGTGCTCCAGAGTGGAAAGGTTTGAATCCGCTCTCCATGCAGCTCCGTGTAAACCCGTATCAGAGCGTTTTAGGGTGAAACACTGATGTCCCTGCATGCGCAGTACTATTTCACATGAAGGCTGCGCGCACATACCAGGAACAACAACAGCTTCGGCCGTCCGCCGAGTAACGTGTGAGCATCGGTTTGTTATGCAGACAAAACTATCCAGACAGATTTGTTGTCCGAACTGATTTGTTGTCCATGAAAGAAACTCCTGCTTCTCTGTGCGTATATTCGCCATTGTTATTTGTGAAAGGTTTTCTTCTTCGTTCGTGTATTGTGGCAGCGCTGCCTCTCTGCAGACCTACACCACCATCTACTGAACCGGCATGCACACTACAGCGGATTTACAGGGGATTAACTCGTCTCCGGTGAAGAATTTGAAAACGCAAAGGAAGAATCTTTGCGTCTTTAGTCAGGAGTTTCCATGTAAACGGCCCCTAAGTTGCTGTTTTTGTATTCAGCCCAATTAAAGCTACAACTCTGCTTTTTGGTTCCTTTGTCTTGTTTAATCACATTCATCCCCACTACAGACAAACTCTAGCTCTCCAAACAACAAACCAAGTCTTCCTGTTGCCAGAGTTTAGTTCTTTGGTCTGCATCAGGGTTTGCGTGAGCTTTCACATAACCCCAAATCAATCAGACTTAGTCAGGACTAGATTTGTTAAAGTGTGAAAGTGCCCTCAGATTTAAATGAATCAGGATAACCTTATTCAGATTTAGAGTCTCATTTATAACTGAAAACATCTCCTTCCAGGGAGTTTAATATGCTCTTCATAAGATCTGAAGACACCGGCTCTCCAGAGCCCATTTTTCCTGCAACAGAATATCTGATATTTTTTCTCCATTCAAAACAAACTTTTAACAAATGAGCAACAAAAGCACATTTTGTGACTGAGTCACTGAGCAGAAATTTGAGCTCCCAGCACTTTAATCATGAAACGATTACTCAAGTATGAGGCGGCAGATTAAGTGTAGCTTTGTAAATCAGAACATGCCATGACTCCGTCTACAGTAATGACTCAGGATATTCTGGTGTGTTATAAACTTCAATGCTCTGTAATCAAAAGTACTGAACTACTTTAGGCATTGGGGAGATGCAAGCATATAAAAACCATCATCACATTGAAGCAGAGACATTAAAGAAGCAGCAACAGGATCTGATTTCTCAAAAAACATAATTAAACTGTTTGTGTGGTCGCAGGTGTTTCACCTTCTTTGCTTCCTGTTTACTGGTTTAAATAAATAGTAGAGAGAGAAATCAAGTCCTTCCTTTGTCAAGTGTTTTAATTATTTTAATAATTACCTTACTTCCAGTTACAGCCTGGTAAGCCTTCATCTAAAATCATGAAACCAAAGCCCTTTTCATTCACGCAGCACTGAAATGTCCTTGCATATTTCAAGGTAACCTTCCCCAAAAACTCCCAGACTTGCTTGTTCACACTTTCCTCCCTCAGCAGGTATGTTCCCCTGCAGTTTGTCTGACAGTCAGGTAAAGGTAAATCCAGGTAAATTTAGGCAACTGTCAGTGTTTCTCTGCATGTGACAAGGTTTTATGTGACTTAATGTATATCCAGCATATTTCAACAACTTTTTAGTATAAAGTGGCTTGGTGAAGACTCAGATGTTTGCATAAAAGTACAGATAATGTGCTTTGTAATGTAGTTTAAGTTTACATTCTGCTTTACACAGATAGGATCAGAGAGAGGCAGTGGGTTCGATGTGATCTGCTCCTTTAGCCTGCGCTGTAGTGTCTTTGCTGTGGGGAGAATCTGCACTGAAACAGATTCATCAGATCCTCGATGCTCTCGTCTGGAAGGATGCCATTTGTTTCTGAAGGCAGAGCCGGCCCACTACTATAACTCAGCGAGCTCGCACTCACATAAATACCAAGCTGGAACGTGCCCCCTCAGACTCACGGCATGGCTACTACACTTTGATGTAGGACATGAGCAAACACACACATACACGTTCACTCAAGTTACATAAAGTGCAAACACACGCAGGACATGCAGGCGAAAAGTTTAATGGAAAAACACTTTGTTCACTCTCCGGCGGTCTCTGAAACATGCACATGCAGCAGCAGCAGCACAAACTCACGGCCCTCCATGCTGAGAGGGAGCTGCACCTCTGCTCACACTTCTGCTCTGCTGCTGCCCTCTGTTAGGCTGGTACTATTACACAGCACTTAGCTCAGGCACAGCTGGACTCACTGATGCACTGTGGGAAAGGAGGGCTGGGGATATCTGACTTTACAATCAAACAGTGATGCCAGACAGAGGCAGAGACAGGAGGAGGGAAACATGAACCCCAAAACCAACAATTCACTGATTTACAACAGTCAGGGTAGAAGGTCAACAGTCTGGACTGATATGTGTTTACAGGTTAGTCTGAGACACTTTCAATTGGAAAATATGCAAAGAAATCCTCTCTCATACTTACAGTAATGATGTTTTAAACAGTAGTTTGGTGCTCTTCAGTTTAATGGCTGCACAATAACATTCAAACTGTGCGCACGTGTATGTGTATGTTTGTGTAAAATGTGTCTGAGTTGATTAAAGTCTCTGTACCAGTTGTTTTGACTCTCCTGTTGTGTGTGCGTCATTACACGCTGCTTTAATCATAGTAACCCCTCAGTAAGCAAACATAGAAAGACGTTGCTGCCTCTATTAGACCAACAATAGAATTTATTAGTAATAGTCAACTCTTTAATATGCATGGAACTCAGGCTGGATGACTGACTTTAGTTTGTTTTGTGATGAGGAAACAAAAGAATACACAATTTCAGCCATTTAGAAATTAGATTAACATTAGATCCTTTCAGAAAAATTCTGACATTTTACTGACTCTGTGAAGCAGTTTTAAACAGATGTAAGTTCACATAAAGATTGATCTTCAGGGCTCAATCTGAGGCTTGTTTTAAAACTGACGAACAAGGCTCATAAAACAAAGACAAACAGAAATCTAGCTGATGATTAAAGCATCACAATTTTATGGTGGATGTCAATTTGTAGCTAGAATACATTATAACATACAACTGCTGCTAGATATAAAAAAATATGCTGCTTAAAAACTGTCTTTGACAACGTTTGAGGCTGTTGTCCTGCAACAGTTCAAGATTTATTTCATTAGTGACTCTAAGTTGAACATAGTTGAGTATCTTTCTATACTTCTCCAAAAAAGTTTGAAAGCATTAATTTGGTCAAACATTTCTCCTCTTTGAAAAAACAACTGGTACCATATTTTATATTGTTGTGAAGCCTGGTTAGTCGCCTTTAAGGTGCGTTCGCACCACAAGGGACTTGAGCGACCTCAGCGACCACTCTCCAAGAAAAGTAAAAGTACAGTCACGATGGGGCGGGTTCAACCCTCCAGGGACGTGATGGCCACAATCAAGTCAACCATGTTGTTCGTCGCTCAGTCACCCAAAAAGTTGATCTTTTCAGGCAATATCATGTGTAACAGTGCGGCAACAGCACCAGTGTTGTGTATGTGTGTGATGGTACACGTGACAGACAGTCTTTATTCTGTGTCACAGAGTAACAATCCATGTCTGTGTGGGAAACAGTCAGTGAGTACGCTAGTTCTGCCAAGATGAACCGCAGTAAATTTCCCCATGTGGGATGAATAAAGGTTTATTCTATTCTATTCTATTCTTCTAAAACTAACAGACGATGCTGCTGCAGGGCATCAGCTGCAGTGTTTTGTGGTTGATATATGAGTGAAAAGGACAAAGTTAGGAAAATGTCACCTTATACATCCTATTATAAAATATATGATAGCAACGCAATGAAACTTGAGTGGACGGAACGTTACTGAGCCATGGCTATGGCAACAGCGAACAAAATGAGGTATGAGTGGGCAACGTGATTATGGTTTCAAAGTCCTCTTTGGTGTGAGCGCACCTTTAAAACAATCAATCAATATATCTATATTGATAAAGCACTTTTAACACAAAAAAATTTAGCACAAAGTGCTTTTTGTTCAAAAACCACAAGCAGATAAGTGTGAGAATCTAGATAATAAAAACAAAACCCCAACCATCCTCCCGCACACAGACACATAACAAAGGTAAGAAAGCATATAAAGTTAAATTAAAACAGTTTTAATACCAAACAATAAAAGAAAATAAATAGAAGGAGAAATTAAACCCAAAATAGTAGATAATCGAGATTATCACGAAGAATAAAGAGGGCAAGTTTCATTTTATGTCTTTGCTGCAGGCCTTATTTTCAGAAATGATCAAAACACTGTAAAGATCTCAAAGGCTTTTAGTCGAGAAAGTCAGCATGATGCGCTCTCTCTTCCACGTTGGCCTACAAAGAAAACATTCCTTCCACTTCACAAGTGAGATGGCAGGAACAATGACATAAGCTGCAGCCCCAACTAGTGGCAGGTGTCTACCAAAGCCAACCAAACGCTGTGTCACTCCTGAACCAACCAAGTCTACTGATCTTGATATGTGAAAGAGCATCGGACTTGGTTTGGTCAGCCTTTGAATAGGACGTAACCTTTCATTTGAGACAGCTATAGCAGGGTCCACACATCAGGAGTTTCTAAATCTGGAGAGATGCTAAGACCCCAAATGAAGATAAAAAATCAAGCATTGAACAGTTTTGATTATACTGTGAGTGGTGTGCTCTTATAAACTAAACACCGCATACCACACACATAACCATTCTGTCCCACCACCGATCCAGAATCTAGTCCTCCAAGACACAAATCTTGTGTGATCAAACATGATGTAACAAAAACGAAGAAAGGGAAGAAACATAGTAACAACCATAAATGTAGATGTCTACGGCAACAACCAGAATACACAAGATGCAGCATGGGGGAGGAGAGGGAATGATGGTGTTCTTGGTAATGTTTTTGAAAGAAAGACCAGGAACTAAATAAAATAAAGACTGGAAAAAAGTTTGGAGATAGCGTGAACATGTGAGCTTTTCCTCCATTTCTGAGGTCCACCCAACTATGTTTCAGGTTGGTCGTGCTTGTTTTTATTTATGTGGGCTTACTTCTTCCTCAGTCATCTTGCTTCTTGATTAGTTACATTCACGTCACAATTCAGAGTCATGACTCAGGAGTCGTCGACTTTCCCCCACACATGAAGATTTTTGGTCATAAATATTGGACAAGTTTAATATTTATAATCATCGACCCGTTTTGGAGACGCTTTTCAAGACAAATTCACTCTTAACACACCTCAGACCACAGGACAATCTTATAGGTAGGGATGGGAATTGATAAGACTGTATCAATATCAATGCTGTTAACGATCTTGCTAATCGATCCAATTCTTTAACGATTCCCTTATCGATTCCTGCAGATTTTGCAAGTGGGCAAATGTTGGTCTGATGTTCAGTGGCAACAATGTCAAACACATGTCACAGCATAGATATCTGCTTCTGGAAGTTGCTGGTGTTTCCACTCACTTAAGGTTGTGTAGTAGGTGCAATGAAAATTAAGCTACAATTCTGATGTTTCTGAACCCTGTCAGTGGAAGGAATTGATAAGGGAATTGATAATCAAAAAGATTAATGATATCGATTCTTTGATGGAGCTGTTAACGATTCTCAACTGGAATTGGTTTTCGATTCCCATCCCTACTTATAGGATAATCTCAAAAAACAGAAGATAATCTGGAGTTTGCCGTCTTTGGTCGTGAAGGGGTGAACCCTGCTCTATGAGTGGACACAAGGCTGCATGAGCTGAACACATCAACTTAAAGGATCAGGTGAGTAAAAAAAGTATGGAATTGACCAAATGCTCTGTTAAAGTTGACCCAATTGTATCGTTTATTTTACTCAATGCATCTGGTTGCACAGCATCACAGACATCTTCAACATCTCATGACAACAGCCTCTGAACCTTTTAAAGACTCATGAGAAGGTAATTTGAGAAACAATAGGTTATATAATCATAAATTAACTCGAACAACACGAAACACATCATGCACATGGCTCCTTCTTTAAAGAAGGAAATGTTACATAAGGGCGCTCTCTGCCATGCATCCATACCCACAACAAGCAGCAGAAGTGCTTCCTGCTCCATCTTCTTACGAAGAGAGGGAGGGGAGTTAGAAACATTATAAATTTAACAGGACAGAGTGCATCAACAGCTGCTGCACTGTATTCAACTGTAGCAACACGACCAGCCACATGTGCAAACACACTTGTTCATATTTTAACAAACTTTCAGTGGAGTGCTGCAGTGCAAACCAGTGATATGTTGGATGCATATTTTGAAGGCGGACAGAGCGGTGCAGGCTGTGGAGAGCAGCTCTGTCTGGGATACGGGCAAAGCTTTGAGGGAAACATCAGAAAACAAGACGAACTAAGAGGCAGCAGCTGTGGGAAGAGAGGGCAGAAAATATGAGGATAAAAGTATGGTAATAAATTTAGATTGTATTTGAGTCACAGACGCATAAACTGACCCAGACTGAGCTACACCTCCGATTATATCCGGAGAACAAACAAGTCTGGACTCGACTCCAGCTGGGAAACCTCGCCACTCCAATTAGAGGTGAGAAGGAGACCAATGGGACGGAGTTTGTGCTTGCAGGGACATGTGTTTGTGAGTGTGAGTAAGACGTCGTGGGAGAGGTCTTTTGTTCCTGCACAGGTCGCATCTGGGCTCCACAAAGGCATCAAGGTGTTGAATGGATCCCAAGTGGTTCACAGGGAAGTACACAGGTGCACAAAGCTGCTTTTACACAACTGAGCAACATTCAGGAAGATCCAGCTGACAAGTCCAGATAAATGTCTTGTTTAAAGCATGTCAATTAACGATAATTATGGAGGGAAGTCATGTAATTGTGCCATGATAGATACTATGAGGGCCAGATATAAGAAAAAAGTAATAACAGAAGCACTTGAAGAACACAAACCTCCATCAAGGTAGCTCACATACTGCTAATACATCTATAAGCAATAGCTCCATAATAAAGTTAGCAACACAATATGATACCTTGACCTTGAAAACCCACACCTAGCACTCAGAATCATGATGATATCATAATAAGTCAGACAGTTATAGAGCAAAAACAATGGTTAGCGAATAGCGTTTATCTGGATCACCACCAAAATCTAACCATATTTAAGTTGGGCCATTACCAACATCTCATGAAAATTCCAGTTGTTGAGTACTTTTTGTGTTACCTTGCTAACAAACAAGCATACCCCAGCAAAAACAGCCTCCTTGGGGGAGGTAGCAATTAAAAAACAATAATAATCAAATATTTTGGTCCAGTTCATATATTATTAGAATTCAGTCCCTATCACCAGTCCTGAAGCAGCCACATGGGGTTTCATTAATAATTCTGTGTATTTATTGACAAAAACCTTTCCTTAAAACAACACCTCTGCTCATTCTGCATGCAAAAACAGTATAAAGTTAAACAAACAGGGTCAGACAGGGCTGGACTGGCCTGGCCTTGATACGCAACTTCGGGAACAAGACAATTAAACCTAGAGCAAATTTATGTTATTTGGACATGTCTTAGAGCACCGGGCTGTAAGTAGAGATACAGTATATAGCCGGCTACAAAACTACAATACTAAGTTTTCCAAAATTGCTTGTTATCACACATCAAAAACTACCGCTACGTAACTAGAAAGAGATACATTACCTCGTTGCTTTGCATCCTGTATCCTGCATCCAGAGTTCTGAGGAAGGTCCGGGCTGCATTTATTAGCATCACAACAAACACACGCTTCGGCTTGGGTCACGTCTTTTGGTGCATTCCAGTTGTAGTCAGAAGTAGGAACTTCCAGGTTCCGAGCAGGAAACTGCAACTGGAACGTCCCCCGAAGTCTGAATTTCCTACTGGGAACTCAGTGAAACCTCGCCACCCCCGAGTTGACAATCGAAGATGGATGCCCCCAGTGTGAACAGTTATTTAGCTCCTGTAATAATCAATTTATTTGCACTTCTGACTGGGGTGTCTCACTCTAGATTAGCTGTATACATAGTATTGTTAGACTTATATGGTATTGTTAGACTTATATACACGCGGGGCGTGCTAACAACAGCAAACAATAGCCTGGTAGATCAGCATGTTTTTTTTGGACTTCAACTGGAATGCCGATAAATCGGAGATGATGTCAGTTCCGAGGTTACTGGAACGCAGCATTACGACAGTCACCATGCGTGCTCATGGGTAGCAGAGTCTTTATGTTGCCAATAATATATTCTCCTCATAGCACCTTTAAGGTTGAACTTGTCTCAAAGTCTGTGAAAAAGTACAAATTTTGAGACTAAATGTATAAATCTTGGGTTAAACCTTTGAATTGTAAAGTTTAACAGTCAGACAAAAATTTCTTCAGCCCTTACCCTCTACTGTTGTCAGGGAGCCATGCTCCCATGAGCCTGTCTGTTCCCAAGGTTTCTGTGCAACACCTAAACAGCTTAGCTCCCTGTTCGTCAGCACTTCTCCTGCTCTCTCTCTCACACACACCTGCTGTACCTGTAGCCGCCTTTTGCTGTGGCAGCAACAGCGAATTCATTCACTGAGATAGAACCGCACAGGGAATTGACTGCAGCATCAGAAAACTTTAAAAAACAGGAAATAAATAATGTTGAAAGAGGAGCGGAGAAGAAAGAGAAGTACAATCATCAGACTATCAAAGCCAGTCCTCTCTGCTGGTGTCTGTCCCAAAGTCTGATATCAACTACAGAGGCCCGGCTCTCCCAAAAGGCCGCCTACAACAAAAGGGAAGCAGTTTTTAACAAGTGATAGCACAAAACAAGCTAGCAGCAGCCTCTAAAGAGGAGCTGCAGCCTCTCTTTGAGAATGTGGGACATGCAGAGTGGGGTCAGAAACGGGGCCTCTGAGGGGAGGAGGGCCCCGTACACCCATGAACATATTCTGCAGAATCCGTCTGTTGCACGAGCATGCTTTTCCCACGCAGAACCACTCCACATTTCCATCACATGCGTTGCATCAATAAATAAATAACACTTCTCTGAGCTCTAACAACGGCATGATGAATATTTCACGGTATTGTCTTTATTTTTTCAAACATTACGCAGCGCTGAATTGGTAATGCCTTCTCAGCTTTAACCTCTGTGCAGAAGCCATCTAAGTCCAAACTACATCCAGAGAGGCTGAAGTGGCAGGAATGCTGAATGCAAAGTTCACGTGTGGGTTAAAATCTGCCTCTGTAGCTCCAGTGACCGATAACCCTGGACTTGGAAGAGATTAGCTTGTGAGAACTTAAATATGAGGTTCACATGACAACAATTTCCTCTACCATCAACAATCCAAGAAGACGAGGAGCAGCAACAACAACAAATCTTCCCTCATGTTCCCCTCAAAAAGCCTGCAGCTGTTTTTATGTGGCGAGGCTCAGAGTGATGGTTGTACTCGTATCTGACGCTGATGTGTTGACGTGCTCCATACATCAGGTTTGTACCACAGGGCGGTGAGAATAGGCCTGGACATACTGCCCTCTATCTTCAGGGTGATTTACAGAGTCATAAAAAGGGCCATGATGCTTTTCTCATGGGGACATAATGTGGACGAAATGGTGAGGCTGAGACTTCCATGAATCTGTACGGCCCGCGTCAGTCATGTTCACGTCTGCTGGGTCATGGGTGCACTGAGACATGTCACTGGAGAAAATGAGGAGAATGGTTCAGTTTGTCGACTGAGCACAAATTCAAGGGTTTTATTCATTTTTATGACAAAGGGAAGTGACATAGTAGTATGGAAAAACACCTAAACAATCAAAACTCAGTTATCTAATCATTTTATTCAGTGTTTACTTTGAAGCAGGTACAAACCCACTGTGTAAAATAAGAGGGAGAAGTTGAATTACTATTTTTAACTAACGATTAATTGGCACAAAAAACAAGACATTTCATATCAAACTGATGAATTTGTTGATTTCTAAGACATACAAGTATTCTACATTTGAGGCTTCCTATACATTCAAAAAAAGTTGGGACACAAGCATGTTTAACAGTGTTTCTAACATCTCTATTAATCTTGGGACTAAACCAGTGTTAGGTTTGATATCACTTTTAATTTAGTTATAGTCTTTTGCCTACAATGTCTTTTAGCTTTAGTTAGAATTTTGTCATCAAAGTTGTTTTAATTTTAGTCTAGTTTTAGTTGATGAAATTTCACATTTTAGGCAATGAAATCTGCTGTAAATTTAGTCCACTGAAACATGAAGTGTAAAGTGTAAGGTGTTTTTTATTATTTTTCCTTGAGTTTCTGATGTCATGATTTACACTTGGATAAAATCAAACATCTAATAGCCCTTTACTGAATGCTAGAACAGTTTGAATGAACAGAAAAAATTGAACTTTTGTGTGAAATGCAGTCACCTTTATTTAGTCTACCTGGCAGAGCATCTCAGTTACAATACCAGAACTGACAACAAACAGTGAACCTGCTCTACATGAATATATCAATTCATAAAGAGAGCAGCTCTGATTGGATCACTCTACAACTTATCCCTCCACCACCAAGCTAATGCAGCTCTGATTGGATGCCCCTCTTAACCCGTCCAACCTGTCCACACAAAATGATTGTCTGTCAGATAATTTCATCATTATTCATTGACAAAAATGTCCGTTAATTTAGCTGTAGTTTTTGTTCATGTGCACTTGTTTTTATGAGTCATAGTTTAGTTTTCTTCTTAAGAAAAAAGGTTGTTGACAAAAACTACGACAAAAATAGTTGGCAAAATCAACACTGGACTGCTGAAGTATAAAAACTGGTCTGTTTGTACCATATCTGGAGATGATGGTCAAAAATCTCAAAAACAGAAAGAACACAGAATGAGGCGGTTTTATTTGTTGTGCCTTCTGAGTCAAACAAAGGTCAAGGGGCATTCAGTGTTAGTTTTAAGCCTTGTCCCTTCCATGCAGAGATTTAAGCAGATCCTCTGAATCTTTTGACAGAGTTCGGGACAGTTAACAGTGACATTTCTTGACTTTGCATGTGCTTGAATATTGTTCACAAACCAACACACCTAACACTTTCGTTCACAAAATGGAGAACCATGTGCTATCGCTGATGTTAATAGTTTGAGTCTAACAATGTGACCCTTTTATACCCAATCATGGTATCATCATCTGTTACCAATCAGATTATGTGTTTGTGGATCTTATGCAGCTTTATCTCATGCCTGTGGCTTTGTGTTTTGTGTAAGGCTCATTGTATTTTACAGTCTTTAGAGCAGTGGTGTGACGGAGCACACTGGTGGGCCATGAGGCAAGTCAAGGTATGTAGTTTGACTAAACAACAGAAAACTCACAAACCATCAGGGAAAAACCATCTTTCTCAGTTTAAATAGCAAGTGTATGGGGCAACATTTGTCTCCTATTTATCAGTTCATCTTATTACGTCCGCCAAGGAGGTTGTGTTTTCGGGAGAGTTTGTTTGTCCGTCCGTCCGTCTGTGAACAAAATAACTCAAAAAGTTGTGGATGGATTTTGATGAAATTTTCAGGAAATGTTCAGCATGAGAAAAGGAAGAACTGATTCGATTTGCTGTTGATCCGGATCACCGTCTGGCCGCCACGACGAAAAATGTGATTTTTGTGAATAACTACTGAACTAAAATAGATATCATTCTGAATCCAATTGCTAATGGTATGTTTTCATGGTCAAGGAATCTAAATATTCAGATGAAATAAAGGTAGGACTAATATTTATGGTGAAAATCACAATATGGGTGAGGACTGTGGCGCTGGCGGAGATCTGCGCTCTCCGAGTGCTTTTCTAGTTAAAGGAATTGTGACTGTTTAGTCTAAAAGATTCTGAAAATTTAAAGTTTTCAGTTTTGTTTACATGTTTTATAAATTACACAGTCATTCGTCAGATCTTACATGTATGGAGTTAGAATCATGACAAAACCCCACAAACTCAAAATATGTTGTACTTAAGCCAGATGATTCCCAAACAAACTCAGTGTGTGGTTTGCAAATACAACTGCAACTAAAATTCATTAGTTTGTGAATGATGTTTTGTATTTGCAAACCAAACTGACTTTGTTTGTGAAACGCACGAGTACATGTTTTGTGTGTTTGTGGGGTTTTGTCATGATTCTAACTCCATTTCCATGGCATTGATAGACAAAAATGAGCATAAAACATAATATAAAACATATTTTGAGGCTATTTTACATGGATATTAATAATGGTGTCTTGAGATTTTGGCTTTATTGTGGTGTGTTCATTTTTGGACCTTAAGGTTAGTAGTGGGTTGAAAAATATTTATCTTCACTTCTTGATGACTGGGTGTGCACATTGGCTCTGGTAAACTTAAGGAGGTTTATTTCTCACAGCTTTTTCACGAGAAGTCATGTTTGTTCATGTCTGTTTTTTATTTTTAATTTGATTTAGTGAAAAATCAGTTAAATAATTTGAATCTCAGGGAGTTCACAACTTTTCAAGTCTTTTCTTACCAGTGTCCCAACTATTTTGGAACAAGTTGCAGGCATTAAAATTAGTAATGTGTGTATATTTCCAAAAAAGCAACAACATCAAGCTGTTGAAGTATTAAATGTCTCATATTTGTGGTGCATTTAATTGAGTTAAAGGTACAAAATAAACCTCTGTTCTCTCTGTTTTTCCACAACTCCCCTGATGTCCCAACTTTTTAGGAACTGGAGCTTTTATTTCATCACACTCTCATTAAAGATTTTCACTTTTTAACTGGCACGCCTGTCTGCTGCCTGGCTGCCTTGCTGGTTTTATTTTTGCTTATGTTGTGATTTTATGACAATTCCATTAACCCCAAAGTGTCCTGTCACACTCTCCCCTTAATAAACACACTCTATATATAGTCGTGTTTGGTGGTCTGTTCCTCGGTCTATTTTTGTCCCGGCTCTTCTAATAAGATCAGCTCCAAACTCAGATTAATAAAGGGAGTCTGAGGAGGCGCTTTTTGAAGAGCTCAGCAGTGAGGAGTGGCGTGCTGCAGAGTGTGTGTGACACCGGGACCTTGGTGCTACACTGAGTGTCCTTGTCAGTTACTCTTACCTTTCCTCACCATCAACACCGCTGCCAACTTCTAACATCAATGGAGTAATCAAATAAGGAGCGGTGCGAATCAGTAAACCTGACAACTGGGTTTAGCCTGGACCCGTGTGGATGCGTGAGCCGCAAACGAAGGACCGAGGCAGCATGTATGAGAAAAGGCTGCCTCTTATACCAAAAATCAAGTCAAATAGTTTTCGAGTAAAAGGCAATAACTGACTGTATTCAGACCCTCCTGCTAGCCAAGGACATGAGCTTTAATTTTGTTTGCTAACTATTTTGTCAAAGTTTTTGTCAACAACCTTTTTCCCCTGACAGAAACTAGACAGTAAGTAACAAAAATGAGTGAAACATGGAAAAAAGCTAAAACTAAATTAACCGACATTTTCATTAACAAATAAAACTAGACAAAAATGTTTGACAGAGACTTAATCCAATCAGACCTAATTTGGTCATGTAGAAAGTAGGAACAAGTTAGGAATATATCCAATCACAGCTGACTTAGCTTGGTGGTGGTGGAATAAGTTGTGGAGCGATCCAATCAGAGCTGCTCTCTTTATGAATTGATATACTCATGTAGAGCAGGTTCACAGTTTGTTGTCAGTTCTGGTATTGTAACTGAGATGCTCTGCCAGGTAGGCTAAATAAAAGTGACTGCATTTCGCACAAAAGTTCAATTTGTTTCTGTTCATTTATACATTAAAACTTTGCTAGCATTCAGTAGAGGTTTATTAGATGTTTGACTTTATCCAAGTGTAAAACATGACTTCAAAATTCAAGGAAACAGAATAAAGTGTCTTACACTTTACACTTCATATTTAAGTCAAGTAAACTTACAGCAGATTTCATTGACTAAACTGTTGTGAAATTTTGTCATTTAAAATTAGACTGAAAGTAAAACAATTTAGATGACTACATTATTACTTAAACTTAAAAATAGGATCCAGCTGGTTGGACCAGACCTCAGTGACGACTGCATGCAACTTGGAGGGGTCAGCTCAAAGGATGCCTGAAGAGGTGGAACATGGGGCTGGCACTAAGGGTGAGGATTGGCAAGAGCCTCACGATACGATATGTATCACGATACATGGGTCACAATACGATAATATCACAATATTGTGATATATTGCAATATTCTACAGTTAACTTAGAAAAGACTAGAGATGGTGTATATGTAAATAACATAATATTACTCAAAACTGAACGTACAAATCAAGTCAAAACTATTTGATTGAAATCAACTTTTCCCTTTCAAATGCAGTGTTACATACAGTACATACACTTAACGTGAAAACATAGAGTGCATCAACTCAAACTAATGTTGCAAAGAAATTGTTCTTGTTTTTCCTTTAACAATGTACTGAAAGCATCCCAACCTGCAGTGCAACTCAAAATGTAATTGAACATGAGGAACAAGGTGTTTTCAGTTACTGACAGCATAACAGTAAGTAAAAAAAAAAATCACATCATATCGATATTTTTTCACACCTCTAGCTGGCACAGGCTTAGACAAAGACCATCACTAGGCCAGAGAGGTACAGGAACAGGTTTGAGATGACGGGAGATATATATTCCCATACCCAACCAGACCTGCTGTCCCTGCTACAACACAAACAGGAACCATTCTCATTAGATCATTTTACTATTAACTTCTCCTGAGGCAGTCTTTGTGGACTACATGTCCGTGCATAACAGTTTGGCAACCTTGTCCAAGATGGTCATTTTGCTGCCCCTGCAGTGGGGGCTGCCCCCATCCACAAAATCCTAGGTATTGGTATCAGATTTGATACTGGAAAAGTTACAGCAAAAGTATTGATATCGTATTAATTTGAAAAAGTTAGCTATCACTGATCAGAGCTGGTCACATCAGTGCATCTTTATTAATTGTCCAAATATTTCATTGTTTGGGCAACTCAGTGGTTGAAGACCCCTGGGCTAGAGGGAGAGATTAAATAATAAAAAGTAAGTGATTGAGTGATAACCATAATAATGAAATACAGTCCAAATTTTCAAAGGATTGCCAGTCTCTGTTGTCTCTGTGA
Organism: Scarus forsteni; assembly: GCA_036419115.1. Taxonomy (NCBI): domain Eukaryota; kingdom Metazoa; phylum Chordata; class Actinopteri; order Labriformes; family Labridae; genus Scarus; species Scarus forsteni. Next base: position 13,545,988 of record JAZDUH010000033.1, on the reverse strand, counting down.
TCAATAATCAGAATCAGAATTTGTAGTTATTGCCAAGTTCATTTGCACTTTCAAGGAATTTGACTTGGTAAATTGGTGCATAACAATCAACATATAGACACAAGACACAAAAATGGGGTTCAGGAGGAAGAATATCAAGTATAAAAATTGGATGAAAATAGTGTGGCTTTTCTCTGGTGAAAGAAGTCCTTGTACGTAAGGAAAGGACAACATTAGAGCATAGAAACAGACTGAACAAAGCACACTTATACACCGAGGTAGCCTCTGTGGCAACATCTTGGACACCATCTTTTAGTTGGTAATGATAAAAACAGCTGTGAGACATCTTGGGATTTTGGGAGTGTGCAAAAAGTCTGTGGAAATGCTTCTAGTATACTTGATTGAGTTATTGTAAATGTAAAAAACTGCCTATCTTATAATGATAAACTTTTAAAAAACCTGGATCCACATCAGGATTCATATCAAACTGAAATCTCTCTATCTTCATCCTGCCAAAGTTGGAATAAATATATGATCAAATATTCCAAAATCTTAAACAGTCCAGCCCATACATAAACTGCCCCGTTATGACACTTTTCATCCTGATTCAAAAGGCCTCTCTGGACCAAATCTTGATGACTGCTTCTTTCTGATTATGGAGGATCAACAGTGCCAGTGTCTCAGTTTCCCGTCAATGCTTATTCCATTATAAAATCTCAGATCCAACACATTTCCCGCATTGATCCATAATTGTCGTACATCCCTTTTCCAGCTCTATTCTCCACACTCCAAAAGACTGCTGATCTGGTTAGCGAGAAAAGCCTGCACCTCTCCGCTGTCCCAGCCTCCTTTGTCAGTGTCAACAGAATCTAGAGTTACTGTGGAGATATTAGCAGACCTTTTCTTGCTGCCGTGGTGAGTTGGAGGGCAACCGGAGGACGTTTGGCCCCGATCAACAAGACTTTGGCTTGCAAAAGACCAGTCTTGCTGGGTCTAAAAGGATCGGATTTTACTGACGGGTCGTTTTGGAGCAGGTCTAGGGGAGCCGATGTTGCCCTTGCAGGGAAAAGTGATACAGCAGAGGAGGAGGAAAAGGAAATAAAGTGCACCACAAACAGATAAGAGGAGATAAGGAGCCCACCATGAAGGCCACAGAGGATTAGATTTTTACCTCAAAAGGGGCAAAGAAGCATCAGAGGGGAAGAGTCAGATACTTCATGCTCGAGTCAAAATCAAAACAACAGGATCAGCGCTCCACAATGAAGAGGAAAAAGAGAGTCAGATAATAACTTCATCACGGTGTTTGGAGGATCAATCAACCAATCACAGCAGCCGATTCTACTGAACAAAGTGCCATTGAAACATGTAACAACACAAAGCAAAGTCCAGACAAAGATACACTCACTCCTGAAAACTCAACAGCAGGCATTACTTATTGGTGCTCAGAAATAAATGAGTGTTTGCAGAGATTAAACTTGGCAAAAAAAAAAGGCATTGCAGTCAAAAATTTACATTTTGCTTTTTCTATCATAAATACTTGTATAATGCTGCATATGCCATGAAGACTGTAAAGTCTGGGCAGAAAATGACTCTTAATTGTGCTATGATTTACACAAACCATCCAGAGAACCACAACCATTTGTATTCATTAATCTGACTTCACTGAAAGTTGGGCCTCTTCGCAAACACAGCAGGAAAGTTGCAAAACGTGCAAGATATCCAAGCTTAGTGTCTACAGACTGACTCTTTCAAGGCTTCCATGTGGAGCAACATCTTATCAACTGGGGCAAACATGGGTCAACATCACACGCTAACAGGCTGCACGTGATTGGGAATAAAAGGAGAATTGCTTAAAGGCTCATTCCCATTTTGTGAACAACTGTGTGAGCAAATAGTCCAAAAGTTTAAGAATGTTTCTTTTAGTACATGCAAGAAATTCAAGGATTTCATCGTCTACAGTTCATAATATCAACAGATTCAGAGGATCTAAAGAAATCCATGCTCATAAGTGGTAAGGCTGAAAACTAACATTGAATGCCTGATACTTTCCCTTAGATGGCACTTGATTAAAAACCAGTATCTTTCTGTGAAGGATATCGGCACGTGGGTTCAGGAACACTTCAGAAAACCACTGCCAGTTCACACAGTTCATTTACATCTACAAGGTCAAACTCTACCATGCAAAGCTAAAGCCATACATCAACAACTTCGTAATAAAGAGTGCAGGTCCTACACTGGCCTGCCTGCAGTCCAGATCAGTCAACCATTGTAAATGTCTGGAGCAATAAAGTTTGACAACAGAGACCCCAGACTGTTGACCAACTGAACTCACGGATCAAGACAGACTTGGAAAGAATTTCACCTACAGTGTTTTAACAAGCAGTGTCCTCTGTAACAAATGTTTGAGTGTGGACATAAACATGTCCCTGTCCCAGTTTTTTAGGAAAGTGCTGCAGGCATGACAAATTTACTGAGACGGGGGAAAAAGGTGCAGATCTACAGGTGTCAGGTGCCATTTGCAAACTGCTAAACAACAAGCTCAGGAGGTAGAAACAAAATAAACTCAGAGTAGTAAGACAATTTTGTCACGTACAAGACCTGGTAGCTTTTAAACCTCTTTTTGATCTTTAAACCCCAAAAAGAGGGACAAACTCTACAAAGTTTTATTAACCATCACATCTATGGCCCTTTTCAACTAGCACGCCTTGGCCCTACTCTACTTGGCCCTACTCAATTTGCAGCGTGTTTCCACTAGCCTGGTACCTCCTGAAACAAGCTAGTTTTAGTACCTACTCTGCTCTGGTTCCAAGCGAGCAGAGTCAATACTATAAGATGCCAGCTAGGCTACTGATTGGTCAGACAATGTCGTCATCGATGAGTCATGAGTGCAACGACCTAGCATGCTAGCGGTAGCTACCATTAGCTTACCCTCATATGTCTTTTCTTTGCAGCTCGATTGCTCTCGTCCTCGGTTTTATTCTGTTGTATAGCTTCCAAAACTCTCCTGTGCTTCTCAAGGGGTATTTCTTCTGGCCACCTGCAGCCTTCTTCTGCTTTCCTTTTTCACTCGGTTTGTGTCGAAAAGCCACAGATTGTTGTGTTGCGCTCAAAATGAGGTCACCGCAATGCCGTTCAGCTGTTTACAGCGACACTGCACCCCTTAGGGCAGGCGACTGGGGCTAATGGAAAAGCAGCATAAGGCGAGTAGAGCCGGGTAGAGTCGAGTAGAGTAGAGTAGGGCTAATGGAAAAGGGCCACTATAGTCTCAAACCATCAGTCTTTTAAAAGAGAGAGAAACAACACTTAAATTCTGACCCAGTCTATCAAGTAAAATTTGATAGTTGAATGATTTTGAAGAAAACCAACATTTTAATATAAGTATTTCAAGCAAACAGATGATCCCTTTATGGTTTTTAGATCAAATGTAATTAGTCCTATCTACACAACAGTGACCTCCATGAGCTATGACAATACTCGGACAAAAATAAGTGACTATTTTTGGATCGATCTCCAGCCAAAGCCTCCTCTTTCAGTCAATCTGACATGTGATGCAAAAGGGTAAAGTCACTCTAAACCTTTCCTCTGCAAATAGCCTCCACGTTTACAGCTTCCTCTGTTCCTCTGGGAAATCTTCACACCTATCTCTAACCAACCACATCTGCACTTCCTCCCCTGACCTTCTCCGTGTACAAATTCAGGATTACAATAATTAAATCAACTTTAGTTTTAAATTTAGGTGGATAATATCCCAATTTGTCTGCTGTGAGTGGATCATGCATTATTTAATGAATCAAATATTCAACACGAGGTTCTTTTTATCCTACAAATCATTAAATCCAGTGTAGAATACACTTCTTTTGTGCTGGATGGTTTCTTCCCTATTGATTTTTTAAGGAGAGGTGAGGATGTTATATTACAAAGATGAAAAGCACGGGAGAGGTCAGGTAATGAGGTCAGCTCTGTAATCTTATATTCTGTTTCCTCCGAGTACTTAAAGGATTTTCAAGCAAACCACAAAGTTTCAATTACAGCGTGTAAAAGAAGAGATTCTTTTGAGTAAGGCAGCTTCGATTTTTATCTGTTTCTCTGTTACACCATAAATGTTGCAACAGCACCGTACACAGAGCCAGTGGGATGGAAAATTAGTAAATATATCATCTACAGCTCACAATAGAGGTGGAATAATGGGACTGGAGTGCACTTTTCTGCCTCTTTAAGACCTCTGCAAAGTCGCCTAACTTTCTCTGCGTGTCTTCATTTTTGTGTGTTTGATTGGTGGAGTATGATTAAGTATAAGAATGAAGACTGATCTATTTAGGGCCTTTTTGGATTAATATAACATCCGTTGAACAAAAGTAAGTTTCCCTTTTTAAGAGCCCATGCTCTTTGGTGTCTTAAAATGCTTCAGCAACAGGATTTCTCCATCTGGGAGCAAGAAGAGAATGAAGGCAAAGCTGTTGACAACATGGCACCAAGCAGTGCTGAACTGGCCAGAAGAGTGTTGCAGGGATGGCGTATTTTTTAGTGATCCATGATATCTGATACCTGATATTTCCAAATGTATTGCTGATACTGATGCTGATATCTTATGGCCAGAGTACGAGGTATCCTCCTAACCTAAATGTAACTGTTCCTCTCATTGTTACAGTGAACTTGTGTTAAATTTGAATGTGGACCAAGGAAAACAACATTTCATTCTCTTGTAAAAGAAATTATTGTCTTTAAAATTTAAGGATTAAGGAATAATAGGATGAAGCATCTCAGTTCATTCATGCATTTTGTGGGTTTAAGAGCCAGTATATGTGGTGTACGTTTGGTAGAATGCCCCATTTACGTCTTATATGAATGGCCAAAGTATTGACAGTATATATCAGCATAAATTTAGATATCTGCAGATACAGATATTCCACTCTTTTAGCTTGCATGTGCCAATTCCAATTTTATGGCAATAATGAAAAAAAAATAAACCTGCATGTTCTGTTCTTTGTGGTAATCTTGAAGAATGAATCAAGAAATGCCAAGTAGTACTGTTTAGGCTACAAACATGTGCTAATGATGTCTTGGTGGACTCCCGCTCAGGACACTTGGATTACACAGTATGGAGGAATATTGCTTTTTGTGGACTGACACCCTCTTATGTCATGATATCTGTCAGTGGACAGCGAGTATCCCCCCCAGATCTGCATCCTAGATGTTCCAAAACTACTCCACAGTGTTGTTCAGCATGAGGGTGAGTAGAAAATGAGGCCAAATCGTTGTTTGGGTGTAGTGTTCCTTTAAACGAGAGCAAAGAGAGATTATTAAGCTACTATGGAACTAAAACAGATTTATAAGAGTCAAAGATTTTGGGACCCATCAGCCAATCAGACGACAGGAAGCCCTGCGCTGGTCACAGATGTAAACAAGCTGAGGTTGATGCCTTGAGACCTATGAGACAGAGGAAAAGTTTGCAAAGCTGAAAAAACAGCCCTGCTCTTGTGATGTGTTGAGGAGGAGATACTACAGACTGTAAACAGAGAAACAGCAGAGCGACATGAACAGACATTTATCAACAAACTAACACATCATCCAACATCATGTTTGTTAAGAAACCAAACTTCTGTACTTCCACCGTCATCACATTAGTTGTCACATGCAGTTGGTTTCAGTTGTGTAGTCAGTCGGGCAAGTCACTGCACAATTTTATGGCTCTGTGGTCGAACATATTGACCATTTTACAGGCAAGAAACATTGTACAGTCTGATTTTAGAAGTAGCAGCAATAGAATGAGCTGGTCAAGCTAGGGCCCATTGTTGTGAATATGGTGTAAGCTATCGATTATTAACAATCAGAAATGTTTTCTTCAGTACGGCTCTGTTCCATGTTGTCAACAACTCTCCATTCATTCTACAGTCTCTGCTCTGCTCTAGGCTTGCCCCTTTAAAGCCAATGTGCCTCAACAGATGACAAAACAATGGATAGGATGACACAGCCAGCCCAAGCTCACACTACTAAGAAATCCTTTCAAAAACACTTTGGTCGGGGTGCTGGTTTGGCGGAGTGGTTAGCAACCAGGCACCCCATGTACTTGTCTCTGCCGGTCCAGGTTCGAATCCCACCTGTGACTAGTTTGCAGAGTGTCTACCCCTACTCTCACCCCCTTTCACAAGCCTATCCACTGTCTCTCTCCTATCAATAAAGGCACAAAATGCCCCCAAAAAAATACATTAAAAAAAAAAACAACACTTTGGTCCAAGTTTAGGACACCACTACGTTCAAATCATTTCTCCCTAACGTCATCAAAATCCATTAATGAAAAGTCTGCCATGCCAGGACCTTTCTGTTTTTGTCTCTGTTACTATGACTGACTATTAATATTACTGATCATTACTACTTAATCTTTGCTTTATAAAACGTTAACTTTTTTACTGAGTTGCAGTTTGGATGTGAACAGGAGTTACACATTTTTGTAAGAAAGAAAGAAAGAAAGAAAGCAAGAAAGAAAGAAAGAAAGAAAGAAAGAAAGAAAGAAAGAAAGAAAGAAAGAAAGAAAGAAATAAAGAAAAGAAAGAGAAATAAAGAAAAGAAAGAAAGAAAGAAAGAAAGAAAGAAAGAAAGAAAGAAAGAAAGAAAGCAAGAAAGAAAGGAAGACTTTTGTTGCTAACAGACAAACACTGGCAACATTATAACCTCCTTGGAGGAGGTAAATATTTTCTTACTTGAAGCAAAAAGATCCAAAAAATACAAACAATTCCTAAGTAAACGTGTTGGCAAAGTCAGGTGACAAACTTCCCACTCATCTCCGAGCAGCCACCACGTTCCTCCATCTTCACATCACATCTGGAGAGCTTCTGTTTTGAAAACAGCACAGTTTTTATTTGTTGATATTTCGGCGTCAAGTGTTCCAATGTTGGCTCTGTTACATAACTCTTCTTGCAGTGAGAATAAGGAGATGATTCTATTGAGAGCACCACAAAACACAGCCATGATGTTTTGGCCTTGGAGCCCGTGGATCGTGACTCTGTTGCTATGACAGCAGGTCTATCAAAGTGACTACTTTCTCAGCCGTTATCAAAGACAGAGTCATACACGACGTGTTGGGTAAGCTGCTGAGGCCTCGGCTGCAGACAGAGAGAGAGAGAGGAGAGGAGTCGGAGATGCACAGCCGAGCAGCCCGGCTCCCTCACTTGGCCTCAAAAAGGGTTCATATTTTATGCAGGACAAATAATACGAAATAAACTGCAGAAGCATTGCATACATAATGAAGTTACCTCACCCTCGCTGGCATGCCGCCGCACCGAAAATAATTGGGAGAGTGAGCCGCACACACGAGCACACACATGAAAACTCTTTGACAGAGTACAGAGTGTGACCTTCAGGTTTGATCATCTGCAATGCAGTGATTAGTTTTATTGGTGTGAAGCAGACTGTTTTGATGAAGAGTTCTCTTTGTAATGTTTACACAACATGAACTAAGCTCTCATGTTTTTAAAAGACAATAAGCATGAAAACTCATCCCACCACGATGCACCACGGAGACTTTATCATCAGACTTTATAACTCCGCCCCAGAACATCACTTCACGGTCAGGATCTGGAGGATATTGTTTTTCATTGTTTTCACCTCTGATATTTGTTAATAAGTTAATAAACAAACATAATACTGGTGCGACATCCTTACTGCCAAACTTTGCCTTAAGCTTAAACGTGGTCTACTGTCAAACAGTGCTGTCATGTTCATATTCATATTGTAAATATTGTTAATGTTAATATTGTATATTCCTTTTGTTCACAGTCTCACTTTTCCAAATCTATTTATTATCCTTAATAAGAAAGTTAATACAGCCTAAAGATACTGCATCTTACTTATGTTTTATTTAATTTTAATGCTCTTAGTTATTTTAATGTCTTTGATATTCCTAAAGCTATACTGTATAAGAGCAACTGAAAACAACTGAATTGAATTAAGTTATGCGCATGTGTTCATTTTTTTCGTCCAAATTCCTAAGTTGTTTGGATAAACAATACCCCGTACCTTAAGTTAAACTATCATAAATGCTATTAAAACAAAATACTAACCCAACCCCTCAAAAGGGATCATTTAAACAGCACTTTTTGATTTAGTTTTAGTTACAGTCTTTGTCTAAGCAATCTTTCAGCTTAAGTCATAACTTAGTAATCTGAATTGTTTTGATTTTAATCTAGGATTAGTTACTGAAACTTCACAACCTTTTAGGTGATCAAATCTACTGTAATGTTAGTGGACCAAAATATGAAGTGTAAAGTGTAAGGCATTTTTTATGTTTCCTTGACTTTCTGAAGTCATGCTTTACACTTGGATAAAATGAAACACCTAATAACCCTTTATTGAATTCTAGTAAAGTTTGAATGTATAAATGAACAGAAACAAATTGAACTTTTGTTTGAAATGCAGTCTCCTTTATTTCGGCTACCTGGCAAAGCATCTCAGTTACAATACCAGAATTGACAACAAAAAGTGAACCTGCTCTACATGAATATATTCCTAACTTGTCTCCACTTTTTACATGACCAAATTAGGTCTGATTGGATTAAGTCTCCTTCAAACATTTTAGTCTAGTTTTTATGTGTTGATGAAAATGTCAGTTAACTTAGTTTGTGTTTTTGTCCATGTGCACCTGTTTCTATTAGTTACTGTCTAGTTTTTGTTGGAGGAAAAAAGGTTATTGATGAAAACTATGATGAAAATAACTAGTCAACAAAATCAACACTGCCCTAAAGCAACATAATAACCACAGTGCACTCCAGGCTCTCTGCTGAGACTCACCATGCTCTTCCTCAGCCTTGAGAACCTTGCGAACTCGTCGCTCCACAATCCTAGCAAAGGATGAAGTCTCCATAAACCTACCTTATAACACAGATCTTGAATTCAGCTTCATATATATCTATAAACTGAAATTATGAATATAGTACACCTCAGAATAACCCGACCCTTTCCACAGCTGCCCCTCACGATGTCCCACAGAGCTTGACACAACCTTTTAACCCAATCACACAAGCACAAGCCACCTTCTCCACATAAACACACTCGCATACCTTCTCCTGACACCCACTTGTGATGACCACCATCTCCCCAGCAGACATGCAGATAGCCGTATCCCACAGATAGCAGTGACACTTTCTCAGCTGGCTGGACGGCAGCGAGCAGAAATGTCAAGTGCTGTCACGTCACGGCTAAATGCTGTTGGTGAAATAGCAGCCGTACGACAGGAGACAGGAGTGGAGGCCATGTGCTGAGTCCTCAAACAGGAGAGGTCTCAGAAAAATGTGGTTCTCTGGTAACTTCAGCTACATGTTTTTGTTTTGTAGGAAGTGTTTCAGCTGCCGGTGCTGTGTCTGTCAGCTCGGTGACACACTGTACCTGAGTGCTCCTCTGTCTAAAGCCTGGTTGGTGTAACTGCAAACAACTCTGGCCTTTCAGAGGAGGAGACCAGAAATCACCACAAACAGGTCATTGATGGTGCACTTCTATGTGTGGTAAAGGACTTTAGCTCCATGCCTTGTCCCTTTTGTTCACCAAAAACAGCTCAAAATTTTCCTTTGTTCCACAAGCGATGACATTTTTAGAAGAATATAATAGAAGCCTTTCATTGCCATTATTCTTAAAGATGCTTTGAGGACTTTCTCAGTAATTTTAAATAAGTCTCACTTTTAGATATATGCCTGATCAAAATACACACTTTAAGATGAGTTCTATAGCATCAAAATAGGTTGTCTATAAATGCTGTTCCTTGGCTTTGTGGTCGGGTCGGACAGAGCTGGACTGGCCTGTATACTCAACGTCGGGAACATGACAATTAAAACAAGAGCAAATGTATATTATTCGGACACGTCTTAGAGCACTGGGCTGTAAGTAGTGATATAAAGCCTGCTACAAAACTACTATACTAAGTTTTCCAAAAATTGCTTGTTGTCACACATCAAAAACTGCCGCTACGTAACTAGAAAGAGATACATTACCTCGTCGCTTTGCATCCTGTAAGTTGTTGAAAAAAGAAGTTGTAAAGCAATGCAGAGTTCTCAGGAAGGTCCGAGCTGCATTCATCAGCATCACAACAAACACACGCTTTGGCTTGGGTCACGTCTTTTGGTGCATTCCAGTTGTAGTCAGAAGTAGGAATTTCTGGGTTCCGAGTAGGAAACTGCAACTGGAATGCCCCCCAAAGTCGGAATTTCCTGCTAAGAACTTGGTGAAACCTCGCCACCCCCAAGTTGACAATCGAAGATGGATGCCCCCAGTGTGAACAGTTATTTAGCTCCTGTAATAATCCATTTATTTACACTTCTGGGGTGTGTCGCTCTACATCAGCTGTATACATAGTATTGTTAGACTTCTGTTTACAAAAATGCTGCCATAGTGATAACCACAACGCAGGGCGTGCAAACAACAGCTAACAATAGCCTGGCAGATCGGCATGTTTTTTTTCCGACTTCAACTGGAATGCCAATAAGTCGGAGATGATGTCACTCCCAGTTCCGAGGTTACTGGAACACAACATTATGACATCATGGGTAGCAGAGTCTTTATGTCACCGGAAATAGATTCTCCTCATAGCACCTTTAATGTACAATGAGATTGGAGAGCTTCTCCTTCAGTGTAAACAGATAATTACGCACAAATATGCAAGATAAAATCTAACTCTATGTACAATATAAAAGAGTAAAAAAGGATAAATATTAGGAAGCTGAGATATAAAATGCAAAGCAAAAAAATGTGGAGATGTTTTTTTTTTCAAATAATTTATTCCAACACTGTATAAGTGTTGACATTGTATTTTGTTGCCAAATGTCTGAAATTCCTGACACTCCAATTTCCCTGTGGGAACAAATAAACAACCTGACTAACAAACTTTTTAAGTAAGCTTGAGATTTGGTTTATACACCTTTTTAATGGTCACATTCAAGCACTTCCAAAGTTTATATTAAAGGGACAGTTCAGTATTTTTGAAGTTGTCAAAGTGAGTGAGTGAAAAAGCTCCAAGCAGTGCTGCAGCTTTATGGAGGACAAGCTCAGACTGCCATAAAGGTCTACTACTGTGGGGGGTGCAGTGATTCCCCTCCAGGTTATATTAACTATAGATATTAAGTTTAATATTAGATTGTCCTTTCTATTAGGGATGCACGGTATTTATCTGAGCCATTTAATATTGGCCGATTTGGTAAAAGCAATATTGTATCGACCCAATATGTACATTTTATCGGATAAAAATATCTGATAAATAACTTCAATTGGGGAAATTGTTTGCACGTTTCATAGCTCCAAAACAAGCCATGTCGCACTGGTTTTGTCATCTATCGCACCCTACTAGAAGGACCCAAGTCTGCTTGTGTTTTTATTGTTGTCTTATGGGAATTGGTAGCTGTAAACCAAATGTCCAACTGGGATAAATAATTTGGACTGAATCTTGACCTGTATGAGAACTGGATGTATTTTAACATTAGTGATTGTGAACAAACTCCATCAGTTATCAAAAATGAACATATGAACCTGATTTAAGGCAAAAGACAACCTCTTTGTGGTGCTAACCCCTGCCTGTTCAGTCTCGCTGTTTCTTTTCTGAGTAAAAATGCTGCTACATGCATTCATGAACTGCCATGACACACTAGATGGACTGTTGAATACATTTTAGTAGTCCATACAGGAAAGGGCCCATAAAAAGCAATTGGGGAAAGCAAAATCTCTCAAATTACATCTGGCAGACGATTGGACGATTGTTCTGTCAATCAGATAATGTAGCAGGCGGGCGTTCACCAAAACATGTCAGAAGTGGAGTGAAAATATCCTTTTCTAGAGATGTTTTAGTGTTATTTGTTTTCATTTAATAAAGAAATGTACCCCAGATCTGATAAAACTGCTACTAAAGCTGTTAGCATCTATGCTGAGCTATGTTGTCTAGCTCATAGCTACAAACTCTTTCTTCTTTAAAGGATGCTAATTGGACTGTCCTGCTTTAGGACTCTCACAGTCGTTGTAGATAGGAGCTTGGGAAGATGGATCTGTCTAACTATAGACATAAAATCTATCTGGTATCTGGACTTTACGGTAATTCTTTGTCACTGTGATGGAGAACAAAGTGCCTGGTACCAAACCTGAGCTGAGTTAAGCTGCGCTGAGCCATACCACAGATGGAAATGCACCATTAGTCACTGCCCTCCCTATCATCTCCCTCTCTCTCTCTGTGTCTGAATAAAAAGCCAAAACAGCCACAGGGGGTGGACCGGCCTAAAACTGTGGGAACTGAACTCCAAGACGGGGGATTTGAAAGAGGTGAAAACAAGTACAGAAATAAGAGCTCCCAATAGGTCATGATAGGAAATGTTGACAAAGCCGAGCAAGTCCCTGAACAGGAGGAGAGAGAGAGCAACAAAGTGTTTGGTTCACTCCGCTGTGATGAATGAGAGTGAAGCTTCGGGGATAATGCCATTATTTTCTTTTTTATGGAAAAACTGTTTGGACGAGTTCCACTAATCACAAACAATGTAAACAAAAATGAATGCACAGAGAGAGGGAGAGGGAGAGGAGGAGAGAGAGGAGAAAGACAGAGGCAGCAGCAGCACAATGCTGCCTGCTGCACTGCAGCAAAAATCTACACAGCATACCGTAGCTACCACACAACCTCCAGCACCGCACAGACAGACCCCTGTACTGAGGGAGACGATGGAGGGAGGCAGGAGCAGGCAGACGCAGCCCTCAAGATGAAATGCTCAGAGAGTGAGTGACAAAGGAGGAAGATGGCTGAGAAATTCTTCAGTGTGTGCAGTTTAAGGAAATTCAACAAATGACATGAATCAGTTACAATTAGTCGAGGGAAAGCCCCTTAAAGTAGGGATAACAGCCATAAGGCCACCTGAAGCCCCCCTTCTTTCTAAGTCCAGCCAACAAGTCAGTATCAAATATCAATACATTTCAACTGTAACAACAACAACCTAGATTAAGCATTTTTTATAGGACTGATTGTTTTTATTGAGTTGTAATTATACATTTTTTGTTGTTTTTAAATGTGTAGTGTGTAGAAGTTGGCATCATTTTACCAAACATGTAAAGTCTGTCGAAATAGGGAGCAATCAACCCCATGAAACTTTTATTTTCTTGTTATAAAGCTAGAATAAGCTATTTATATTTATGAACCGTGGGTCTCCCTTTGTGGAGGCTGACATAATGATCCACCATGTTGTCTATGGGTGGGTTTGGGGGACAAAAAGAGCTAAACGTAATTTTTTGAATACAGGTCCTGAAATCGACCTGAATGGCATGTGTCATCTTAACTGACCTAAAATCTATAAAAATAATAGTTACAATTATGAATGAAAAAACCCTCACCTGGTAACTGCTGTAAATGATGCCCTATTCACAATCTTTTTTGGTCTTCACTGGCTCTCGTCACTTACTAATGTGATGTTTTAGAAACGGACAGGCTCATTCCAAAATCTGAACCCTAGATGTCGCTAAAATGCAAATTTCTACACACTGCACCTTTAAGATCACTTTATTTTTGGCAGTGTTCAGCCAAGGCCTTGTTTCTTCCTTAGCTTCATCTGTTGTTTCAATGTTACTGTGGTTTGTTCTGTTTTATGTACAACAGGCTGATAACAAATTACCCCTAGAAGGATTAATGAAGTTGTCTAAATTGAATTGATTATATTAGAGAATTCAACCCTAACCATGCACAAAGCAGAATATGTAACATGGCTTATGTCTTATTGAGATTTGATTTTGGGATTGAGATTTTTTTATGTCTAAAAATTGGGACAGTTTTCATTATTTAACATTTACATTTTAACACATGGAATTACAACCAGGTGGCCAATTTCCTTATCCAGTCGAATTTGAAGGTTTGTGTCAACACATATAACAAAAACAAACATACATTATGAATAAATCCAACAGAGCATGTTAAAGACAGCAACATACATACAACATGAACTACATACAATCCAAAACCAAAAGTAAATGCATTATGCATGTATATATTCTTTAAAAAAAGTTTTGAAACATTTCATCAAATTATTTCCACTCTAACAACACCAACTGTTATTGTATTTTATACCCATGGAAAGTCTGATTAGTCAACTTTACGAGGTAAAGCTTATATTGATTAGATTTAGTTAAATCAGTAAATAAATCAATGGCACATAAACTCACATAAGTATAGCTTCATTTGTGTTTGTATTTATGTATTTTTGTACAATGTAATAATATTAATATTTATGTTAAAATAACATACTGATGCAACTGTTTTAACTGTTTTTTCCCTCCAAGCCAAATACCAGCCAAGTTAGAGTCATGAGGAGTACTATTTTCTGATATTGACAAGAATGGGCTTAAAGAACTTTGTTAACCAGCATGGGCTCAATGTGAAAAGAGTCTTTTAAGTTTATCTTTGGTATGAAATGATTCCATACAAATGGCTATGGAAAAACTACAAAATGAAATAGAAAACAAACAGAAATTATAGTAAAATACCTTACAGGCTGGGTTTAGTTACTGTATTTTTGCTTAAATCAGATTTAATTCTATGTGCAGCTTCCAAAAATACAAAAATGAAACATTGCAGTCACATATTCTGATAAAAGGTGCTTTGTTGCAGTTTTTGAACCATTCCTGACTTGCAGAGTTTCAAAATCTCCTTTAACATACTCATCATCAAGATCAGTTTCTCAAAAAGCCATTAACACTAAAAAAGCTCAGCGGTTAAGAAACACAGAGTTGCTTTCTTGAGGTATCGGGTAATGATGAGACAATGACTTCCCTCAGAAGTCCAGTTTCAGCAGCAGATCCATTTCTCAAGGGCTCAGAATACGTCAAAACACCGTAAATAATATAAAAGGAGAGAATTTGCTGCTCTCCACATCAGCGGGGGTGAAGTGACCGATCACATAATAGACAAAATCGAAATGTGACAACATTTATCACTCAAGTCGTAGAAAACGTTGACTTGGCTTAAAAGAAATTTATTAGTTTACAAAGTTAACTGAGCTATTTAAAAGCTCAAAATCAAGACTCAGCATGTCAAAAGACAAAACAACAACTCTATAAACCCCAGTTCCAATGAAGTTGGGAAATTGTGTGAAGTGTAAATAAAAAATAAAAAATAAAACAAAATAAATACAATGATTTACAAATCCATTTCAGTCTACATTCAAATGGGTACAATACAAAGACAGGGTATGTAATGTTTAAACAGATATCTGATTCCAGATAAACTGGGACAGCGTTTAGTAACATTAAATAAGTGTTTTTGAACTAAGGACACTAACTGTTGAAGCTTTGTTTGTGCAGTCCTTCACATTCTTGCTTGATGTTTTTCAACTTAAGTTTCTCAATAGCCCAGGGCTTCTATTGTTGTATTTTGTGCTTCATAATGCTCCACATATTTTCAACAAGAGACAGGTATGGACTGCAAGCATATCAGTCTAGTACCTGCACTCTTTCACCATGAAGCCAAGTTGTTGTACTACGTGCAGAATGTGTTTTGGCATCGTCTTGCTTAAATAAGCAGGAATGTTGCTTGGATGGCAGCATATTTTGGCAGCATAACTTTAATATCTAAAACTAGGTCTATGGTTTAAAAACACATAAAAGATGTTTCATTTTGCAACTCAAAATACATCTGGTACTGTCCTGTTTTTACAATCTGATTCTTTTTTTTTAAGGATGGTTGCAAAGGAACTGCAGAAATGTCCTGGGACCTCTACAAAATCACTTAACAGAAGAATGTTCCATAAATTGCTCAGTTTTTCCTTCCATGCGATTATAATGTCAAAGCTATACAGCCTCCATCTATATGTGTTTTCTGCCCATATATACACCATTACTGTTTGAAAAGTCCATGCAGCCCTAAAACCCCCTCCCCCTCCCACAATTTGAGCATTTCCAAAGTGGAGGGAAAAAGAGCTGCATCTTCTCCTCCACAGAGACAAAAAATTTCTTTTTTTTAAATTACTCAAATCAAATCTTTGCTTTAAAGACACGAAGACAAGATGGGAACTACCGCACTCACCAGGACACAGGACCTTGACATATATAATGCAAAAAAACACTTTTTTAAAGGCTTTTGAACACATTTTTGGGTGTTTGGCCTAATTCCCTGCCCACAAAAATGTGATAGTAGACAACACTACCTCTATTTAGCAAGCTGCATAAATGTAAACTCATGGTATTTGCATACCTGACCTGATTGGTCTACCTGAGTATCCCCTCCCCCCCACATATATCTTCACATATAGGCTACCAGTCTTGAGCCAGCTATAATCGGCTAAAATCTGTATGTTTGTGACTTTTCCTAGATTCAGGCTCAGTACTCACAATCTGTTGCCAAACCTGATGATGGAAATGTGAGTATTTTAAAGCTGTGTAATACTTATTTTGCTCATTGCTACGAGCTAATGCTAACAGCAGGGGAAACTTCATGTGTTTGTCTATGTTAACATTACTTGTTAAAAGTCTGAAGGGTAAACTTCAAAGTATGAGCATTCCCACATTAGTCAAGAGGAGTATAAAAGTTGGCTGAATATAATCAGACCTGTACCCACCCAATCACTCTTTAGCCCAGAAGGTAGGCTTAGTTAGTATGTTATGTGTTAGCCTAGCTGATGTTTGGGGGAATCAGCTTACGGTTATCTGGTAACCGACATGTATTAAGGGTCTATGGTGAATTACCCGTATGCATGCTGCTCTGGCTCATCAATGTATGAAGGTGACCACCCTCAAAACCAGCCGTTCTGAACAGAGGGGCTATGTGAGCATGGAAAGAATGCAGCTGTGCTTTATTCGCAGGCTTTATGGACCAAAGCATGTTACTAATATTTCATGAAGACATCAAGGATCCACATTAAACTGCAGAAAAAGCAGCAAAATATGGGATCTTTAAAATAGATGCGAAAAGTTAACTTCCATTGCTGTTGTTTGTCATGACCAAAGTACATGGTATAGTATCAGAATCATACAACATATTAAAACTGTCAGTTCATTATCGCAGACTCAGGTTGTCGCCTTAAAAACAGAAATATTAACAATAAGCCAAACCTCAATCAAATGTGGCAACCCAGAGAAAACTGAGTCACTTCCTCCACCAAGAAGCCAGCAGCACTGCCTTACTTCTCTGAGAGATCTCAACACACTCTGAACCAAGACTGTATTCAATATTTACTCGGGGAGAAAATACTGACACTGCCATGGAGGCAGTCAAATAAAGTCAGAGAAGGTCACAGCCTGAGGGAGAAACCAGCCGAAGCATACGTGAAAATATACTGAGCTTATTCAAAATCTGACTCAGGTTTTTAGCTCAGTCACTACTCCAAGTGTTTTTTTTACCTTTACACCAACACCATTGTGCATATCTGACATGCTATTGATTTAATTTCTATAGAACCAAAAGCATTATTAAATTTTGGAAATCGGTACCTTAAAAAATGTTGTAAGGCTGTGAATCAAAATACTATCACCTCTCCCAAGTCTATTGTTTACCTATGCATTTTCCCCATAAACTATGAAAGTCTCCAAACAACAGGCAATATTCCCATGGACAATTACTTTCTAAATGTGTTTATATTCTAATAGTTTTGTTTTTGTTTTGTATTCCTAGTCTTATATTTACAGTACTGCTTACAGTTTTTTTTAATACTTAGTCTATTTATTTATCATTGCTGTTCCCTTTGCTGCTATAACACAGGAAATGTCCCCATGTGGAATGAATAAAGGTTTATTCTACTCTTCTACTCAATTAAATAAAGCAGTTTTATTAAAATGTGCTCAGAGATTGCACCAGTCATTAGCTGAAGTGTCTATGATTGCACCAGCGGAAGGCCAAAAATGTCATTCACTGATGTGCTTGCTTGTGGCGACTTCTCCTGAAAATGTTCTGCCCAAATCTCACATGATAATGAGATAATATCACCAAACTACAAACTGTGTTGATGCTTTGATTGAGGCCTGGCAGGAATGACACACTGTGCCTTCAAAAAACCCTAAATTTGGTTCAAACCGGCTGTGATATGGTACTTTAATTTGGTCTTCAGGGAGAAAGAGGGAAGGAAGTATTTTGCTGTCCGCAGGGAGCACAGTCAGATGATGGACAACAGTAATAAATGAGCTGCAGGCCAACAGTGAGTCATGAAATCATATCAGCAATCAATCATAATCAAATCATTAAAATGTACTTCCAGCACAGGACAGGAGCAGGCCCGGCTGACCCCGCTCCTCTTCTCCCTCATCGCTCTGATACAGCGGCGTGCAGAGACATCCGTTTAGCAGCAGCACAGCTCTGGCTGGAGGATTTGTAGAAACACGAGCCGTGGCTCAACAGCACAAACACACGCCACTATGCTCAGCATGATGCATTTGATAAAGGTTAAAGATGCTGCATTCCTGTCACCAGAGCCACGGGGAACATGACCCACGCTACATGAGCAGCACTGCAACATGCTAACGTGACTGCATCATATTCAGATAACGGAGTGGAGACAACATCACTGACAACACATGGGCGCCATCAGCACCCTGTCAGACTTCACATGATTGGCTATTTTTTTATTACAGTAAGTGCAACAGCAAGAGGCTTCCTAATATTCATACTGATAGAAAGAGTGAAGAAATCTGCTTTCTGTTGCTTTAACGCTCATACAACAATATTTGGTAACACTTTACTTAAAGGTCTAGTTTATAATGCATTAGAAGCACATGCATAAGACGTTATAATGCATGTATAATGCTTCATAAGTGTCATTATAATGGTGTATAACCATGTATAAGAACTTGTACCAAGGTTTATAAAGTATTACAAGTGTGGA
Source organism: Scarus forsteni (assembly GCA_036419115.1). Lineage (NCBI taxonomy): Eukaryota > Metazoa > Chordata > Actinopteri > Labriformes > Labridae > Scarus > Scarus forsteni. The sequence continues at coordinate 13,527,203 of JAZDUH010000033.1, read as the reverse complement.
CATAATGTATTATAATCAAACCTTTATAATGTTTTATACCTGCATACTCTATGCAGGTATAAAACATTAAAAAGCCCAGAAGCCTTATAAAGCCGACATTATAAAGCCTTTATAAAACATTATAAAGGCTTGATTTTAATACATTACGTCCACACTTGTAATACTTTATAAACCTTGGTACAAGTTCTTATACATGGTTATACACCATTATAATGACACTTATGAAGCATTATACATGCATTATAACGTCATGTGCTTCTAATGCATTATAAACTAGACCTTTAAGTAAAGTGTTACCCAATATTTTATAGAATTTTCAAGCAACAATTAAATCACTTTCCATAATAGCTTGTTTATTTTATGTCATCTGTATTTTCCCATTTCTAAAACATTTTATCCCTCCCTGCTTCACAGAATTATCCAAATGTGCAGCTTTTGTTCAATTAACTACATTTTATCTGTTTCCAAATCACCTCATTTTTGATACATACACATACATATATACAGTATACTGTATATATATATACACTTTTTTTCTTTTTTGAGCCCATCAAATACTTAATACTAGTTGTACTAATTCTGTGCGTCTTTTAATTATTTGTTTTAGTTACCCAATGTTTTGTGTTGCACAAACAATGTTTTTCAAAAGCAAACTCAAGACCTTCCCCTTTAGTCTGGCTTTTTTCTGAATTTCATCGCCCATCTTAAGCTGTTTTAGTAATTTGTGTTCTATCTTAATCTGTTTTTAGTAGTTTGTCCTCTTGTTTGATTTATTCCCAAAGTTCTTAAATGTTTGTTTCCTTGTTTCAATTTAATTTTATTCTATTTGATGATATTTTACACTTTAACCTTACATCCAGTGTTTACTCATTTTAAACCTTCAAGACAATGTTTCTTTGGTGCATACTAGGTACTACTTTTATTTATGATGCATTTTACTCATACTGTGTAAAGATTGCTGGGTGGGTGGGTTCTGTTTGTAAAGAACTTTGTGCCATATTTTCTTGTATGGAAAGTTCTATATAACAAAGTTTAATTGATTGATTGATGTGATGTGGCCACTTTCATACAGATGTGGCATCAGTGACTTATCCCCAGTTTCCAAAAAGCTGTGTATAACATTCTGTCGCCAACATTCTCCTCAGTTAGTCAGCACCTTTACTTTTCTGCAGTGTGCGCCAGCAAGCAGCTCCCAAAATCTATGATACTTTAGAACAGCATTTCAGAAAAATTCCTGAAATAAGACCCATAAAGAGTATATGCATACAAGATATGAACCTCTAACTTTTCCAACAGATTCCTCTGATATTGTCCTGCTTTTGGTTTCACAACACTATAATGTTTTAGAAGGACAGATACCAACGAGCTGCTATCAAGTAATGAAAAATGGCCAGGGACCCAAATGTAAAAAATTCTGATTTTTTTAACAATATGAAAAAGACTCAAGCATTTAATTTAGAGAAAACATGTAAACTGCCACATAGTTCCATTTAGGATTGGATTTTGTGATTTTTATGTTAAAATGTAGAATTATAACAACTATTAGCAATAATCTAAGAACAAAGTCAAAGGTCTGTTATGCAGCTTGATTCTAACATCTAGGTTGGCTAAAAAAAAACATCATCCTCTAGAGACCGACAATGGTGGTGCAGTTAGACAGTTTTATTGGCAGTCTGGCTCTGAGTGAGGGCCAAACTGTAGATATTGAGATTGTAATTGTTAAGCTTGATTGTCCAAAAATTTCGCAACATCATTTTGTCTCAAGGAACAACCAACTGTAAAGCATGGACAGAGATTGCAGAGCTGTTGAAAACAGCACCAAATCAGGCTGAACTGACCAATTACCACAAGGTTGGGTTGTGAACCAATCAGAGCAGACTTGACCCAAGTGGAGGAGGGGACTTCAAATAGCAGGAGCTTCATTAGTGTCCCATGAAGGAGGTGGATCAAGAGACATTATGGTGGTTTTAAATCATAGGTGATCATGAAAATAATTAGCAGTCACAAAGATGGGGTGTGTGAACTTGAGGCAAGACAAAATAGTACCAAACAACCTCCTATCTACATTTTTTGTGATAATAATTTCATTTGTAAAACAATGCTTTTGTTTAGCTTCTATTTTGGTGAGCAGGTTTTATAAACTTAAACAAAATCAAAGTGCATTTATTTCCAGGACAAAACTTAGACTTTCATTAAATGGTCCAGCATTTTTTGTTTTTTAATTTCATTCCTGAAACATAACAATCTTGGATATTGGACATTTGTTGATGAACACAACACTATTTTAATGCTATTGTACTAAATATTAATACTGTACATATTTTCTTGGGTACTATGCCAAGTCCCAGACGTGCTGATGTTGGGAATAATACTTCTCTCTTCTCTGTGATGCTTTTATAGAGATTGTCTTTCAAAATATCTCCCTCTCTTTTAATATGTGTGAAATGATGATATTAGAAGTGGTTTTTGATATTTATTGTGCTCTTAAAAAGTCATCCTCTGAACTCTGCACCCTAAGTCTGTGATATGAGCCATTTCAATTTCTGATGGCTCAAATCAAACCAACTGCGCCAGGCCTATATTTAATTACATTGAATTCAATTTAAGCAGGTAAAAGCTGTAAAATATCACTATAATTTAAAAAGCATGTCCACTGATCTTAAGGTACTCAGACTAAAACGCCATTCTCTTAATGGTACTTAGTGCTTTCATGCCGACTTGCGTAGCTCTTGTCTTCTTCTGTTGACATGTGTGACTGAAATTACAGCTCTCCAGGGCTTTAGTCAGCAGGAGCTATAATATTCCTCTTAAAACATCTCCACTGTAATCATATCAGCTTTCAATCTAAAGAGGAAATGTCAGCTGGGGAGAGGATTATTAAGAGTAATGTAGTAAGCACGGGGTGACTGGAGCAGCTCAATGAATGGGAGAGGGCTGCAGAGGGAGCACACGAGTAGGCTGTGCAGAGAGATGACTCTGCTCTATATTTCACATTGAGGTGGACTGAGAATAAAAGTTTTGGAAATTTCCTCGTGCCCTGGAAAAAAAAGCATCCAGTTCCTCAGTGAGCCAAGAGAGGAACTGGTCTTCTTGAGGTTTGTAAGTTGGTTCTGGGTTTGGACACCACATAATGCTGCTGCTCAGCATACTGGAACAGCAGCTTCCAGATTTACAGGAGTCTTGGGGGCACTACCAGGGCTAGCTGACCCATTAGGCCAGAGGTGGGAAACTGGTGGCCCGGGGGCCACGTACGGCTCTCAGCCTCACTTAATGTGGCCTGCCATTAATTTTCAAAAATCAACGATTGTAAATATGAGGAAAACTCAAATATCTAATCAAAATAATTCAATTTAATCTTGACTGATATTTTTATTGGCTTTTGTAAGTTATTTATGGCCTTACTTTGCTATTATAGTGTCTCTAAATCTCTTTCATTAAGCATTGGGACATTATATGAAGTATTATTCAATACTATATTTAAAATATGTCAGCAGTAAAATCTTTAGGCTTTGAAAATTTGGAAACACTCATCATTTTATTGATTTGATTTCATGTATTTTGGCTAAATTTGCTTGAATTCTGTGTCAAGTTCAATTAATTATGCATAATAACTTTTATTTGTGATGTAACATATGAATATTGGTATGCTAATTTTAGGATTAATTAATATTTTCTAATTGAATTTATCAAACGTCCTTTTTCCCCTGGAGTATTTCAGAAAATGTGTAACAATGCGGCCCTCAGGCTGGGAAAAATGGTTTTGTGTGGCCCTCTTGGTAATGAAAGTTGCCCACCCCTGCATTAGGCAATGCAGGTAAATTCTAAGGTCACCATCAGCCCCAACGGGAGCCACAAATCTGGAGAAAAAAATCACCTTCAGAAGAATTCACAAAGCTGTCGCCGGTGACAGAAGAAGACATGCATAATTGAAACTAGTGTAACTCCTGGAGTATCTATGTTATCCAAGTAATCTCAATGGATTGTGAAATCTGAGAAGTGGAGCTTTCCACTGATCTATGATACATTACGGTATAGATTGGACTGCCTGAGTAATCTGAGCAGGAAACCAGAGTGAGAGGATTCAGAGACAAACGTGAGTGATAGTCACTCTCCATTTTAAAACTCATCTTAAAAATTATTTTTTATTCCTTGGCTTTCAACCCTGCATGAGACTCTGCTTCTGTTTTTGTGTTTTATGGTTCTGTCCTTATTTTTTGTTTTCCATTGTTTTTTGAATTAAAGAAAAAAAAACAATTAAACAATTATTCTAGTATTTAAACCAGCATCATCCATTATTTTATTATTTTTTTAATTGTCTGCGTTAGTTTGTCTATGGATGTACAGCACTTTGTTTCAGCTGCGGTTGTTTTAAAGTGCTTTATAAAAAGTTGACTTGAGGTTTATGGATTTATTGGTGGTTTATCAGTATTTTCTGTGTAAGTAATGTAAGAACATTGTACATAACATAAGTAACATCCTGGAGTGTTCTCTTCCATTTCTTCACCGTGTTTAGCCTGAAAAAGGAAACAGTGCACTGTGTGCAAAAACAGCAGGATGTGTGAGGAGTGCAAGTTTGGGCTCTGTCTTCAGCTGGACAGGAATCATCAGTTAAAATAAACCTCGGACATGGTCAAATATAACAACTACAACATGGACACTTCTTGCTGTAGGCAAATGAAAATGTACATGTTCATTTACAATAGTTTTTAGAGCAACACAAATTTGTGTGACACAAATTTAAGCATTCATAATATAATAATTACAAATACTAGACAATTGCAGGTGGGAGGTGCCATACAACATCACGCCTAGGGTGCTACATTGGGTAGGGCTGGCTCTGGGCACTACCAACAAGTTTAGCCATGCTGCTCACTCTTCAAATGCACAATCCTTGCTAACTAAATTCTCTATTTTTGCAGTAGATTGTAAAAGCATTAGGCGTATCCCTGTGCCTCTACTGGAAGGGAACTTACAGCAGTCTGACCAATAGCAAAGCCACGTTTTCAAAAAACAGAAATCCTCAATAAAAGAATAACAGGCACATTAAAAGAAAACACAGCGAGTTCTGACCCAGGCTGCAACGATGTGTATTAAGCCATAAAAACATATTTTCACCCATACAATAATTAAGGTGTTGGGTTTCTGCAGCCAGCCTCGAGTGGACACTTGGGGTACTACAGCTATTGGCAGGGCACATGTTTTTTGGGTGCTACCCACATGTTTAGCTGTGTTGTTCATTTCACAAATGGATGATTCTTACAAGTTGGTCCTTAAAAAATCAGCAAATCAGGCTTGGCTCTAATGATATAATGCACAATAGCAATTTATTTTACTAAAAGGAAGAAATTATGCTTAACATGCCTTATCTCTTTCCCCCAGCATGGAAACTAGACCATAAAGGTTTTTTTTTCTTTTCCAAAGTTGACACAAAGTGAACTATCTGCCCTATAAACCCATAATCTCACCAGACTAAATGCAATACTCTCTCTTACTCTTCATCACTTTGTCACTTCATCGAGAATTCAGGCGCAGTAAATCAGCCCGACACAGCAGCTCCGTGTGTCCAATCCTCTGGGATGGTGGAAGTCGTGAGTTAAGATGTGATCCTATGTCAGAGAGATCCTGCTCAGAGCGTGTTACACTGCTGCTCCTACACACAACGTACACCTTTCCTCCACACAGGTGGGGATACATCACACAGCTCCCACTATTAAGGGCAGAGGATGAGAGAAATTACAACATGATTTATGGATCCTCCATAAGAAACTGGGAGGAAAACAGAGGTGGGAGGAACATGGACCATATATCCTCCTGTGATACCTATTTTGAGATGTGGCTCAATGTCCCAGTGATCCAGGAAAAGAAAAGTTTAGAGCTTTGCCCGCCCTGGGTCTGTTTTAAACTACTAAAACCAACTCTCTGACACCACCATGATGAAGCCATGCTGAAACTTGCACAAGTAATAAGGTAAAAAAACACACACTGTATCTATCACAACAAGCCTAATTGGGGCATCCTCAACATATAAATGAGCAATAACACTTTCATGGTCATGGTTAAGACATCAATGGAAAACTATAGGACTTGAAAAAATACAAGTACATCCATAAAAGTGATAAGACAACAAAACCTAAGTGCATAATAAGATAAAATAATCCAGTTGTATTCTGCAAAAATTTCAGAAAATTCAGTGTATTCTGAAAATAACTTTAGAAATAATTAAAGGCAATAACGCAGTTGTATTATTACCCTGCACTAAGCTCTTTTTTCTCTGCTGACTGGTTTAGTTTTCTTACCACTTTTATATGTTTATTGTCTGTTTTAAACCTTCTTTTTGTACTTTTTGTTTTTAAACATTTATTTAATTTAAAGTACTTGTGTCTTAAGTGGTGCCATCTGAGCCATTTGCCACGAAATTCTGTTCACATGTATTTGACTGTAATACAGCATTTCTGTCGTCTTGAGATTAGAAAAATGACCAAAATGAAGCCAATAAAAACTTTGACCCACATCAGTCTTGGCCTGTCTGACATTTTGGTGACCTTAACTGAGTCAAAATGATTGAGGGCAGGACAGTCCATAAAGCTTACAACTCTGTTACAATTTATAACACTTATCCAAAGGCTTTTTTTATTTCCTTCATAAAAGACTCATGCCAGAAACCTGAATAGAATTCACACCTGGATCATTTGGAATAATTTTGTTATATAGGGCATATCGAGTCTCTGCTGCTGCCCTACTAAGGTCCTTTTCACACCCAGATCATTTGGGATGGTTATTCCAATAAAAGTGGCTGTTCAGTGCTTGGCACAGTTTAAATATATACACTAACACATCAGTCAATCACATACAAACAAACAAGATCACCTGAAAGAGGTGGTCTTGGGTTGGTTTTTGTTTGCAGTGAGGACACAATTGCACCAAAAAAAAAACACAAACAGAGCGACGAATTAATTCATCGCACTTCTACGACAGAGGCAGCAGAAATAGTAATAATTACAGAAGGGCTACCAAAGACAGTTTATTTGTAAAGCACATTTTAGCAAGCAGGCAAAAGTGCTTCACACAAAACATCTGAACAAAGTAATAAAGACAAATGAAAAAAAAACATCAAAATAAAACACTTAAAAATGAATACATTTAAAAAAGACAATAGAGAAGAAATGCTGAACTCAAACAAAAGCTCATTTCTGATTCTGTAAATACAATGCATTATTAGTAAGACAGTTAAAATGTTGCAGTGCTTGTTTTAAAACATTCACTTAAAACTGTAAAATATAATCAAATCAGAGGCAGCTGTAACCAAATGAGTTTTCAACCTTGATTTAAAAGAATGGACAGTTTCAGTAGACCTGACCTGTTCTGGAAGTTTGTTCCAGATCTTCTGCTTCTCCATGTTTGGCTCTGACTCACATGGCAAAAAGAAGCCACTGATGTTTTTGGACCCTGAACTATTAAGTGCTTTATAAAGTCAGAGGAGTATTTTGAAATATCCCCTCTGAGAGTCGGGAAGCCAGTGTAAAGGTTTGAAAACATATCCCCTCTCATGAAACATCTCATACAACCACAAAAAAACCATCACCATAAATCTTCACAGCCTCGAAACTTGACCTAAACCCTCAAAGTTTACTAAAGAGTTAAGGTGAACATTCATTCAAAGTCAGAAAAAATCCCTTAAACCATTTTTGACATATTTTTACAAGGCAACTATCAGCATGAGGCTCCACTGCCTTAGCCTTTGCCCAAAATTCGTATTATATGAATCAAATTTTCTCCAGATTGGTTAGTTATTTTAGGCAGCAGCCTCTGAGGCTGAAATTAGAGGCCAACACAGAAGTGCCAAAAGCTGCAGTACTTCAAGTGTCCACTTGAGGCTGGCTGCAGAAACCCTGGAGTTAATATGACTGTGTGCAGGAAACAGATGGTTTTTACAGCCTAAATAAACATCTTTACAGCCTGGTTCATAAACCAGCTGTGGTCCAAGTTTATAATTCATCTATGTCAGGGTGTCCAAACTATGACCTGGGAGCCAAATGTGGCCCGCCGCCCGTTTTAAATTGGCCCCTGAAACTGTTAACTGGGCCAATTTAATGTTGAAACTGTAACTGAATAAAGTCATTTTGATTGCAGCAGCAAATATCAAGAACATTTTCTGCCATATTTACTTTGTCAAAAGGCCTCATTTACTAAGCATATTGAAATATTAATCTTCAAAAATCCACTTTACTCGTTTTGTGTCCAACAGTGAAGATTAGCCACCAGTGTCTACCATCTCCACTGCTAAGAAGGTCATTCTCGCCTGTACAAGGTGTATAGCCCGAGGTTGAAACCCTGAAACTTCAACTTGAATACACTAAAGTGAGATGCAGCAAGTGGCCCAGTCGTCCATATATTCCTCTTTATGCAGCCCTTGATGTAAAAAGTTTGGACACCCCTGATCTATGTGCTCTCACTGCGTAAGGGTTGATTTTTTTTATATCACTTCTGTTTTTATTTTATTGAGAATTTCTAGTTTTGGAAATAGGGACATATTCAACATGACTGCACCTCCACTCAGACTCGCTGTTGGTCTGTTGGCTCTAAGTCCTGCCTTAAGATGGCCTCTCTGTCTGTGTGTAGGTTGGGCCAAAGTTCAGCTAAGATGATAGACACAACCACAGTGTTTATCCATGCAAAGTCTGAATGAAGCTTCTCAAAGCGTTTATGTTATAGTGTGTCAACAAAAGATGCCAGGACTGGTTACATCAGTTGGTAACGCAGCTGAAGGGGTTGCCGTCCGTTACTTTGGAGCCTTGAGGCGTAGGGTTTGCACCTTTAAACTTCACGGCACTTAAACACCTACAAATAAGGTAAGGTTAACTACTGATGCAAACAAGTTGCCAGGAATGATGAATGGAAAAGTGTGGACCTGGCATGTGCTCCAAATCTGACCTGACCCGGATATCCAGAGTTTTGCCAACAAACTTTGCTCTTAATATGTCTACTAAGTTTTCTCAGTGTAAAATGGGCAACATGAAGGTAAAAAGTGAATCTAATCCACTCTTCCAGAGCTGTTTAATTCGACAAAATCAGCATCATTCACAGTTAACACTTTGTAATTCTCATTCTGCCACATTATTCCTGTCAGAGCAACCTTTCTCACCACAGGTAGCGGCCGCATCTGTGACTCAAATCACAAAGCAATCAACTAATCCTCACTCCTCCGGCTCTCTGTGCTCGTGTTTCATTCAGAGGATATTTGTTTGGCCTTTAACAAGCCTGCTACAAATGTGCCAGGTATTAAATTGACAGTATTGTAATACAGCAGCATTGAGAGAGACACAAATGTCATCCTTTTGTATCTTGAAATCATGTTTTGGGAAGAGGAAGAGTGCATTAGGTAGTCTACTGAAGAATGATACAACCTTTCAAAGCTGTTACAGCAGCTAGATAGGACAATATAACTGTATGAGTCAACAGTTTTCTGAGAGCGAGTTACAGTAAGAGGAAACCTTCAGTCACTAGCAGCTGAAAATGTTTAATAATCAGACAGATCAGGTTAAAGACAAATAGATCTTAAGGGTTGATCATTTTCAGACTTTGTAAGAACAGACTCCCATCCTTTGGTCTCAGTTTAGGCTCTGATTTCTGTGTGTTTAAAAACCTGCATTTATAGATTTTTTGGACACTTGTAGGAGGCAGAGACAAGCTGTAAACACCACTTCTAACTCCTGAGGGGAATAAATGACTGCTTAATGCTCTTCTTCGTCCATCAGGTAGTCGCTTACACCTCGTCTGTCTGCTGTTTCAGTGGAGTTAGGAATGCGTGGCAAGAAATAGCAGTAGGGATGTCTCAATAATGGTTTCATGTCTCTTGTAGGTTGAAATACATTTGATAAGAGCTCAGAAAATACTTAGATAAGAGGCAGAACTGGTTAAATTTTATTAAACATGGCTGATTGGTTTTCTGGATGATGATTGCAATGCCAGTATCGACTGTTATACATTCATCCTGTTAATCTGTATATATGTTTAACTTTCTATGGTACACAAGCAACCATATCTAGATTTCCTGTGTCCAACATCACCTAACCATGCAGCTCCAATGAGATATCATCCACTATTCATGTTTACATCCAGGTAGCAGAGTATAGAGGGGTGCAGGGCTTCAAGTGTTGGTATTTATTCATTTAATAAAGAAATGCAGTCACAATCTGATGACCTGCTACTGAAGCTATTAGCATCTATGCTAATCTGTGTATATATAGTCACTTCCTACTGTTGTCGCACTCGAAGCTTGTTCCTCTTCCTGCTCTAGTGGACTCAGATTGGGCTGTGCCACTTTGGGCTGCCCACAATCAATGTGGATTGGAGCTTGGCAAGATGGATGTGCCTGATTACAGACACTGAATCAGGAAGATCCAGCTGCTGTGCAAGGTTTATGGAAAGAAGAGGGTTGGCTTATTGACTTTGGAAAGGGGAGAGAGATCAGGGGAGGACAAATGGACCCCTGGCAGGAATCAAACCTGTGGTGGCTGCACAAGGCGAGAGCCCTCATATACAACACATGCACGGCCAAAGCAGATCCCCCTTTTATGATTTTAATAAATATACATCAGATCTTTTTAGGAATTAACAGTCTATTTGCATTACCTTTTTGCTGTGAAATAAAGTTTTCAACTCTATTATTATTGCTGCCTTCCACCATTGTAAAACTAAATAACTAAGGACAAAACAATACTGTGCCACATCATATGTTGACCTTTTTAATTTTTCTGTTATTATTATTTTCATTATTTTGAGGCATTTCTATTTTTACTCATATATTTCAATCTGTTATGTTCAAATTACACATACATTCACTGAAAGTGTGTGGTGTGTGTTTTAAACTGAGTAATTAAGTTGCATAATCAAGATCTGGATATCCTACAGCATAATAGATATTATGATTTTTGCCTCAAATAATAAGCCATACCTTCCATTAATTCATATTAAATAACATTTCTTGTCCCTGTGTTCATCACAAACCTTGTTTCAAGCAGCTGGTACTCTTAATCCCATCAACTTTCAGCCTTGGGAACAAAGAAGTGCCAAATGCTAACTCACTTCCTTTATTTATTTGGTAATCTTATTAAGCCTCGATAATGAAAGTATGGTCTTATTCTTTAATGTAAATTGTAACAAGGAAGATAACAAAAAATAATTATCTTTCTGTTGGGTAAATTTCACATCCACAAAGCTGGATTTCTCCAGGATAAGCTAAATAAAACTTTGTTTCATGTGGAATTTAAATCTTTTTAGGAATCTGTCTTTGAAATATGTAAAAACAAGAAAGATTTCAAGACATCTGAAATATGGAAAATATTATGTTACTAACTATCCATGTTACTAAATAATAATCTGTATATATTTTCATTTTCTGTTTTCTTAATAATATTTATGCATCCTGACACATTGTAAAACATTCTTAATTTTATTTTATTTATTATTTTTGTCATGCCCTGTTTTGTATTTGATATACATTACATGCTCCCTGTACTTCCATGTTGTTTCATGTTTGTATGATGTCATGTTTACTTAATGTTTGTGTGTTTGTATAATCTTTCCAATATGATAAAAGAGTTTAAAAATTAATAAATAAGAACCTCATGGTTTTTTTAGACACACTCCTGCACCAGAAGTCTCTGAGCCAGGACTGCATTTCCCATCATGCCTCTCTCTGCTGCAAAGAAAAATATTACTGGGAAGTATCCAGAGCATCCTGGGAGATGCTTCAAGTAAATTCTGATTTATTACCACAAATGTTAATCCCCCCTGTGCTGCAGCATAAGCTCCCATCTCTCCCCCTGCACAAACCCCGTATACGTATACGTCCCCCTTATCTGAGCTGATTTGTATGTAAACTTGATTGTCTCGCTGAGGGAGGTAGAAAGGCAGCCAGGAACTTGAATCTCATCACCCCTGCAGGTCATATTTCTCAAGAGCAGGACAGAGACAGCCAAAATTAATTCACAGTGAAAACTGATGATGCCGCTGTCACAAAAACGCACAAAAAGACGAGAGGGGGACTTTTTTTCTGCTGACCTGTGACAGATCCACTGCAGCAACATGCAACGCTGTTCCCTCTTCAACAACGAGCTCAAAAACAAAACAGGATTTACAGTATTTATGACATTTTCTGCTGCCATGAGAAGAAAACAAGCAAAGAATAAAAATTTTATTGTTTTGTTTTTCTATTTTTGGAAACAAAAGCTTCATGGATCCAACGTGGAGCTTAAAACAAGCCCTCTTTTCTGGAGGAGCCCTCGGATTTGTCAACTATAAAAGCATTTTCTTAAAATATAGCTGTGGTCTCCAGAATCCTGTTATCTTATCAGAGAAGCTGCTGCAGCCGGAGCCATCTACAAACTTGCTGCAATGTTTCTGTATGAAACCTAGCAACATGCCATGGTGGTTGGAGGAGGGATATTTTTAGCCAACCCTGCTGTTACTCTAATTGTAGGAGTTCTTGTTTGAGTCTTACCCGGCCCCTTTAATTATTACTGTTGTTTCTTTGTTACCACGGGATTAAAACTGGCACGGGTGTATAACACAAATAAATCATGCAGCTTTTTAAGTGTGTAAAAATTCTGGCCTCTTTCAGATTCTCAGGCAGGGAGAATTTTTGGAGGTGTTCTTCCTCAGAGGTGAGATTCAGATAAAGAAAAGACGCAGGAAGAAAAAATCAGAGTTAGTGTGAAGCCTAGAATTACACAAAGACAAATTGAAGGGTGTTTGATATCTAAATTTGTGCCTTGAACTTTCTGGCCATGGTTACATGCTGTTTTTTAGTTTGGAAATAATTATTCAGGATTTAATAATTCGGAATTAAAGTTTTCTCCTTCGTGTTTACACGGAAATAGTAATTCCGAATAAAGGTTTACATGGAAAACACATTTATTTGCCTTTATTCAAAGGCCATGGGGTTGGGAATGGTTCCGATTGGACATGACATATGGACGTATTTATGTCTACTGGAAGAAAATTTCCAGTTCAAAGTCTCCAGTTCAAAGTCTTTCATCAGGGAAATGTCGTCCCACTTGGATGCTACAGCTTTACAAAGGTCCACACTTTAATTCTTACTGCCCTCCACACTTTCATTACTTCCAAATCTTCTAAGGCTCTAATTAAATAAATGGTCTCTGCTTGCGTGGAGTCCCATGCTTCTTTCAGGTGACCATCCTGTACCCGTCAGCGTCCTGTGTCTCATCGCTGCAAGGCGAGGGAAGGAGCAGAACGACCGATATTAATTTGAAGTGGAATGAACGTATACATGATCGAGGAATTATTTAAAGCGGATTTAGAAACCGAATTAACCAGCCACTTACTTCGGAATAAATTTTTATTTGGGATTATCATTTTCATTCAGAATTAGATGTTTACATGGTCTTTTTTAATCTTTTTAAAGAGGATTTAAGTTTTATTCAAAATTAATGGGTAATTAAAGCTCTCATGTAAACGTAATAATTATCTGTATTCATTTTAAGATTACGCAGATCCAAACTTTTACAATTTTTAAGATGCTTCACTGTAGCGTTTCTTAATTAATCCGACACACCAGATGGACACTTGCATATATCCGCCATGAAAATATCTTAATCATCCATTTGGAAAAGAGCCCACAGACAAAGTTGTAAGGAGCAGAACCTTCAAAAACAGCAGCTGGTGATTGGATGATTGTTCTGCCAGTCACGCCCATTACAGACCAATCATATCAAGCCACAGTATGATGTAGCATACTAGCATACTAGACCCTGTTGTTAGCCGTTAGCTTAAACTACATTTCAGTCCTTAGATGAAACTCAAACATTAAATTGCACCATGCAGATGTATCATTTACCACTTATATGTGACATGAACCTCGAAAGCGACAAACCCCAACAAGTTCCCCCAATAAACTTCCGGGGTAGAGTATCGCTGAGGAACCACGAGTACCATAGACTAACCGGCATTGTCCGCAGAGGATTTTCAAATTCTCTCCCAGTTTCCCAGCAGTGTTCTTCATGTTTGGGCTTCCATCATCGAAGGATGCAACACAATATCTGATTAATTCGCATTGTCTCTTATGAAACTATAAATTTCTTTCCCATCTTCTCTGGCCAGTTAAAAGCTGGGGTCGGTAATTTTGGAAAACTAGCATGAATTTGAATGTGGCATCCCCTCAGGGCTCCGCCTAGCCCCTCCCACCCCTCCTCCAAAATGACCCCCCTGCTCACATGCAGGCGCTCGGTTAATTTACAACCAGAAGACTGATTCAACTCCAAACTGGCCCCAGCACAACATTTTTGTTTTACACTACACCAAGTCATGTCTGAGTCAGCGGTAAGAAAAACACCAAAACATTATCATAGTAAAGATTGAAAAAAACAAACATGGAAAGTTAGTTAGTGCTCACAACCCGATGTTGATCGGGATATAGGTAGTTCCTCTGCCATTCACCACATAGCTGTCAAGTCTCCCATTTTGGCCATGAAACTACCGTATTTTACATATTTTATCCTCTTTCAAGACGTCCTCCTGTATTATTATTCTCCCGTAAATCTCCCGTGTGATGATATAATAATAAAAACATTCCTCCTCCTCTCCAAACTGAACTCTATCACTAGCCTGAATGGGGCGGTAATGCTCCAAAATGATGGATGCCAACCGCCGTAAAACCGAAGAACAAAAAGCCTCGCGAGAACGTCCACCTGCAGTAGCCTGGGTGGCAGCTGTCGTGAGAGAGCCAACAGCGGGACAAACCAAGAAAAACAAAATGATTTTTTTTAGATTTCTTGTACACCTGTCTTAAAATGTGAGGGATACTGGAGCTTGGTTGGGGTTGTTGGACGGCTTGTCGTGGGCTTCCCTTATTTTCAAAGCCAAAACTTGACAGGTAAGCATTCTCCAGTGGACTTGGATCCCTCTCAGCTCGGCTTCACGCACTGAATCAGAATCTGTGCACGCCAGCATAATGTACGCGCAGGAGGCGGGCACAACGGCAACGGGATTTGATTGGGTTAAAAATGTGGGTTCCATAGGTTTTATTGGCTGGTGTTTTCCCTGTTTTACTCCTGCTGTAGATAGCAGATATTTTTCGTTCTATTTTAAGAACACATTATGAATTGATTGCCATCGGATCATCAAGACCATTTCAACCAGTATTACAAAAAGTGTATCTAAGTCAGATAACCAACCCTAGCTGTAAGTGTTTTAATGTTGATCTGATTTATGTCATAAAGAAGGAAGAAGACAATAAGTGAATAAATTACTGTGAGAGAATCTGTTAAAAGCTGATATTTAATCTGAAATAATGACATCTAACATCAGTTATTTAATGATGTCACAGGACTTATATAAACAGCATCATTGATTTGTCCCATCCCTAATGGTTGATCCTGCCTCAGACCTTAATAAACGACTGTGGGTCATTGCGTCATGAGTGTAAGGTCAGGTAAAAGAGCCAGTACAGAGCAAACAGCACTAGCTTTACTGCACTGAAGCTCAAGTCCACCTTCCTGGTCTCTGTCACAATTAATCGAGCTGAGTTTCACTTGATATGCTATGAACCGTCCTCACGTGGACTCCGGACTGTTCTGTGACCTGTACTGTCACTCTGCTGTCAATGAATGAACCACTGATGTGCTACTCTGAGGAAGGAAGCAACCTACTGACTTCATGACTCCACTGCATTTCTGCTCTCTCAGCAACCAGGCTACACAAGCATTTTTTTCTGCTTTATGGAGCCAAAAAGACCCAGATATGTCAGTGACAACTGTAGACTGTACAAGAAAATCAAAACAGCTCAAGGACTGCTGCCATGTGTTTGCAAATCCACCTTTTGGAGACAGGAATACCACATTTGGTAAGTGCCATCTGGCATTTTGGACCCATAAAATGTGGATGACTCTGGATCTGTTATTCATCAGTGTCTTAGAGCAGTTGTTTTCATTCTGTTTTTGCCCCCCCAAAAAAAATCTTAATGCACAACTAAAATCTGCCAAAATCTCAATGCACACTATATATATATTTATATGGGAAACAGCCTATTAAATAGTTATGGTATGTGTTTCCATAATATATAACAAATAACTGTATGACTTAATTTTTTTAACCAATTAATCTAACATTCATTTTCACAGAAAATCAAAAAGGCATTTGTGGTTGTATAAAATTCCCAAGGCAGCCCAGTGCTCCCTGCTATACCATCTGAGAACAACTGTCTTACAGTTATCCCACATTTTGGATTTATTTGATCAAAATTGACCATGTTGCATTCAAGGTGAGTTTTGTCTTTTTCTTTTTTAGTTGTTTACAAGTTGTTCAGGAAGAAGGATGGGGCAAGGCTCACCACTTTGCAAAAAAAAAAAATCGCGGGATTTCATCATTACAGCCCATAATATCAAAAGATTCAAAGAATTCAGATCAATCAACAAAGTTTAAATGTCAGCAACAATGCCAAAAGCAAACACTGAATGCCTGTGACCTTCCATCCCTCAGGCAGCACTGCATTATAAAGAAGCATCATTCTGTAGAGGACATGGGCTCAGGAACACTTCAGAAAACCATCGTCAGTTTACACAGTTCATCTCTACATCTACATCTACAAGGTCAAACTCTACTGTCAGGATTTTTCCCCTTACAGTCCTAAGATTGCTCAGAAATCAGTTCATACCACACCTGACATAATTCAGATAAAAAATGACGACGAGGCAGCTGGATGCAATCAAGGCGAATTTTACCATGCAAAGATAAAGCCAAACATCAACAACACCCAGAAACATTGCCGGCTTCTCTGGACCCGAGCTCATCTGAGATAGACTGGAAAGTGGAAAAGTCTGCTGTGATCTGAGTCCACATTTCAGACTGTTTTTGGACATCATGCATGTGGTGTCCTCTGGGCTAAAGAGAAAAAGGACCATAAAGACTGTTATCAGAGCAAAGGTCAAAAGACATCATCTGTGATGGTATGGGGGGTGTTAGAGCCCATGGCACGAGTAACTTGCACTTCTGTAAGGCACCATTAATGCTGAAAGACTTATTTCAGCAAGACAGTGAAGACACATTCTGCAAAAGTTACAACAGCGTGGCTTCATGGAGAAGAGGGCAGGATTTAGACTGGTATGTAGGCCACATTGATCCCAGACTGTTGAGTAACTGAAGTCGTACATCAACAACAATGGGGAAGAATCCACTTACAAAGCTTCAACAATTAGTGTCCTCAGAGAGTGTTGTAAATTGAAAGATCAAACCAAATTTAATTCCAAATGAGAGAATGTTTGAAAAAAAAAGTTTATCATTTTGAACACGAAACATGTCGTCTTTGTGGAGTATTCAGTTGAATTTAAGACAAATAGGATTTTCAGACCATTGTATTCTATCTTTATTAACTTTTACCCATGTCCCAAATTCATTGGGACTTAGTTTGGCAGAAATTAAGAACAAATTTTAGAAAACAAATTCAGACAAAAGTAAAACAAACATTAAACTTTATAGTGACTGTGAATGATGTATCTCAAAGTTTGAGAAGAAAACCAGGGGGATCAGCTGCAGATCTCCAACGCTGCATAAGCTGCAGGGTAATGATGTCCCTACAACTCAGCTAGTTCATTACCTAATTGACTTAATGAGGTGTGTTCACTCGCATGCCCATCCTTTAGACATGAGAGTGAACATTAAGGGCTGGTCGGCGATGACAACTGGAGCAGACCAAGAATAAAAATCTACCAGAGCTTAAAGCAGAACTCAGCAGAGGACACAGAAATAAGGAATATTAACCATTTCAGGGCTGCAGCCGGAGATTCTATATGGTGATATTTCAAAATTCTTTGTCCAGTGATTGTTTCAGAACAGAAAACATCTCTGTGGTTCATCCTCTTAAACCCCGAGAAGCAAAAATGACACTTTCCAGAGCTTGGACAGCTCCAGAGGAATCCAGATGTTTTTAAACCGTTAAAATTTTAAAGCGTTATTTCTGTTCAGGCTGCGAGGGAATGCTGCATTTTTGTGCCTGGTTCCAAATAATCTATGCTCTATTTTGAGAAAGGAATCAAAACTTGTGCTTCCAGACCAATTAATCACAAATGAATTTGCAACAACACAGTAAATATTTGCTTCCTCACTTCCAAAGATTGACCGGCAAATTGATTTCAGTGTGTGGGAAATTCAGGCATTCACAAAGGGAGCGATAATAATAGACAGAAAAGAAATGACTCTGAACAGAAACATGGAGAATCTTAATATTTCATGGTATTTTCATAGAAATCATTAGAGGCTTATTCTCGTGTAGAGAGCACTATCATGAATTTTAGAATCACTTATGATTAAGCCATGATGCTTCACTTTAAATTTGATGATGCTGAAGTGCTTTATGTGACACTGATGCGCTTTAGAAGCTCTTGGACTTAAACCCTCATTTAAGTGAAGTATTGATTTATGTTTGGTAAATATCTGGTAGACTACGCCTATGGCTAGGACTCACAGTTTAAGATGCTACCGAGGGGAACATTTCAAAGACTTTTTCTATTGAAATGACAAAATTCCTTGAAGAAAAAACGTAATATTTTGGTGTTGTGCTTCCAAATGTTCATCTATTTCTATCAGTTTTCAAAGCCAGATACACACATTATCATTATAAGTCTATAATTCTGTTTGTTAAAACTGTAGCAATGACAGAGCCGCCATAACAAGACACGTTTAGTGATGCCATGGAAACACATTGTTATGCACAAAACAAGTGTATCATACTTTTAACTTTTGACCACTATTAAACACTGCAATCAACAACATGTTATGTCATCCAAGCTCCACCATGACACTAACCTTAAGCAGCAAGGCTGAAAACTGACACTGTATGCCTGTGACCTTCCATCCCTTTGGCATCACCGCATTATAACAGTTCATACAGTTCATCTCTACATCTACAAGGTCAAGATGAAACTCTACCATGCAAGACAAACGGAGAAGGACAATCCAAACTGTTATCGGAGCAAAGGTAAAACGACAGCATCTGGGATGGTATGGCGGGGTGTTAGTGCACATGCCATGGGTAACTTGTACATCTGTGAAGGCTCAAGTAATGACGATGGGGTTTGAGGCAACATAAGCTATCATCCAAGGGACATCTTCTTCAGGGATGCACCTGGTTGTTACAGCAAGACAATGTCAAGAAAATTCTGCCCATGTTACAACAGGGTGGTTTCATGGTAAAAGATTACAGGTACAAGACTGACCTGCCTGCAGTCCACACCTGTCTCTCACTGAACATGTGCTGAACATCATGAAGAACAAAATATGACAACAGAGGTTGTACTTCAAGCAAGAATGTGAAAGAATCCCACCTACAAACAGTGGTAAACAAGACCCTGTCCCAGCTTTTTTGTAATGTGTTGCAACTTGCAAGCATCAAATTTCAAAAGAGTAAAAATTTGCAAGATACAGTGAAGTTTACCAGTTTGAACACTGAATATATTTCATTGTTAGTGTTATTTCCATTTACAGTGTTCCAACTTCATTGGAAGTAGTGTGCACAGCACAGTTATGTGAAAAGCAGACTATGATCTCCTTTAATTTGATCAGGTTGTGATATAATCATCTTGGCTGTTAGGGGAATGATATATATTTTTACATTTACAGCCATTTCGGGAGCTTGAAACTTTGACAGTGCATCTTCAAAGTGCTTGAATTTGACCTGGGATCAGTCGTACAAACCCTGAAAAGATCCACACAAAGCACAAAAACATCCTTCAGCACTGACAGGTCAACACAGCCAACAATCAGCCAATTCCCCACACAGACGTAAAAAAAGTCCAGCAGCTCATTTCTTCATGTTTTAGGGATTCAGACGACAATCTGAGCCCTAAAAACAGCTGTCTCCATGTTGACAGTGCTGACAGTCTTATTGATACAGCTCAGTTGGCTAAGTCTCTCTTGTGTTCTCTCAGTTATGTTGTGTTTCTAAAAATAATCCAAAGAGCTGGAGCACTATATCTAGGCCTTGCAGCTCAGGCCTAGAGAACAGAACACTGAAAACACCTGCTTCTGTTGACAGAGGGCCACACTGAGGATTGTCTGTTTGCTACAGAAAAGGTACTACAAAATCCTCTAAGGTTGTTTGAGGATCCTCTGAGCTGTTTGATAGTAACGCTCAATGAGTTTGCAGTTTTAAGTCATAAAAACGGAGGAGCATCTCACAGACTGGGGCTGAGGAGTACATCATATTTACGATATATCAGTGTGTTTTAGGATGATTCAGGGAGAGGCACTGCGGTTTAAGGTGATACAGATTAAGTTTGATCAAAAAAGAAACTAATGGCAGACCCATTTCACTGTTTAGAAAAAGTTTGCTGTAAGTAACATTAATGATAATATGCTTACAAATATACAAAACAACATTGTCTAATTGGAGAATAATTTTATTAAACTTATTTTATTAGGCTAGTTTATTATCTCAACCATGAGGCCATGTTTGTGCTGTCATTTGCTTGTTTGTTTGCTGGTTGGTAAAATGGAAAACTAAAAAACCTATGAATGGATTTTGGTGACATTTTCAGGGAATGTTGGTCATGGTAGAAGGAAGAAGTGATTAGATTTTGGTGGTGATCTGAATCCAGATGTGGACCCAGTAATTTCTTAACAGAGCAAAATAGAAAAGTTTCCATTTTTTCACCAATTAACCCATTAAGTTATCAATATATTTGGAAGACATGTTCAGAAAATGTCAGTCCAGAGACACGAATAAGGTCTAAGATTTTGGTGATGATCCAAATCAAGATGTGATTCAATAATTTCTCTAAGGATTTCTGAACAGTGCAGAATAGAGAATTTTCTACATTCTTCTTGATGACTCAAAAACTACTCCTGTGACTTCAGGACTTCTTTAGGTAACATTGGCCATGGCAAATGGAAGAAATATTTAAATTTTGGTGGTGATCTGAACCAAGTGAGGATCAAGGATTTTTTAATGATTTCAAGAGCATGAAATCAGGCAGTTTTCCAAATATCACAAACACATGCTTATACTGTGCAGCTTGTTTATGTTAATTGCGGTCCAAGAATTCTTTTAGGATTTGCTGACATTGCGAGATCAGGCAATTTTCTACATTTTTGACAATAACTTGCTGAACAATATTGGAAAGGTTTCTGTAAGTGTTTGTGCTCTTGGTGCGCTATTTCTGCTGACAGGAAACAAAAGTTAGATCAAGAAAGACATCATAGATTCCTCAAACATGTTTTCAGCCACGGAGACACCAAACAGACTCTAAGGGTTTAGTACAGCAAGTGCAGTGTATGTTTTGTTTTCCTTATGATGCCAGAGGATTTGACTGATACAAACGGTTGAAAAAGGAAAAAAATCATCGGCCAATCACATTGCAGGACCCTGAAATGCTCACTGGAAGACTCAAAATAAGAGCAAACTGCATAAAAGTGTCAAACTCTATGATTGTTGGTGCTGGAAGATGATTAAATTCATCAGCATCTATTCATCAAGGTAGAAGTGGATCGTGGGCTGCAGTTGACCCCTGATAGTTTGGACACTCCCTGTTTGAGACAGTGTGTTGGGAAATGTCTTGTTCGGCAACTTCATCAAAGAAGACACAAAACCTAAAGCTCAAAGCTTACAAATCTGGTATTGTTTAAACTTTATAAAACCATAATTTTACAGTAAAAATATAAATAAATACTCTGTATTAAATTTTCTCGAAGAGACCACCCTCTGACACAGCCTGCATCTTGGCTGATACCTCATTTCCCAGTTTGAGCCACTGGCTTTATCTGCTGCCTCAGCACAAATCTGATGACTGTGCCCACACCATCACTTTGCAATGATTCAATTATGAGCCTCCACAAGCTAAAGGTGGGCTTCTCTCTCTGTGAGGCCTGATATTCAGACACATGAAATAATGATCTGTTGTCATGAGAAATACTGGAAAGAAACGAGACAAAAGCAAAACAAATATAAATATAATTCAGACCTAGACTTGAAGCTAAACTCACTTTAGGATCTAATTGGCTAGAGTCTGGACTACAGGTTTTCTTTATGTGCTTTTGGTCGATAGAAAAAAACAGAAACATAAACATTATGTATTGTGGGAGATGAGTAATGTCGGTATGAGTACCATGTTATATACATATGCATATTTTGTTTGATTTTACAAGAGTGATAAATAAAAATGTGGAAACTCACACAACACATACTTCATTTTTGTAAAAAAAAAAAAAAAGAAAGAAAAATAATTATAATAATTAATGGGCCCCTTCAAGAAGTTTATATTTTTAATAATAGAACTGAAGTGAGAATTAACTTTTCCTTAAAACTTCTATTTTAAAATTATTTCAGTATTTTTTTTCTCCAACTTATTTATACTTATGCAGTGAATACAACACTGATGCCATATATGTAGATAGATTAACACCACCAAACCTCTCATTAAATTTGATTCAGTAACAGGAAATTAATAGAGCAAAAGGAAGAACAGTGAATGGAGACAAAGGCTGCTTGATTATGGCATTAGTCATGATTGTGATAACAAAAAAAATATTGAGTTCATGATCATGAAACATGACACACTTACTCTAAAACATGCACCACATGGTTTAATTGAACATATATACTTTATACTCTATCATTTTTAACATTAAAGAATGGTCAATATACAAGGATAAACAGGTAAAAATAAAACACCTCAAATAATGTTGATTATAATAATAATAATGATAGTAAAGAAAATAAAGTTGAACATCTCTTGTGGCACATTTGTCTTTTAAGCTTGAATACTTGACTGTCATAATTGTGGAAGGCGGTAATTTTAATTGATATTAAAATCGGATTAATTGTCCAGCTCTGATGCAGACCGTAAAATTCAACTTCATATATCTACATATGAACAATCAGGCTTAAACTCTGGAGCACAACATTAACAGAAATACATTAAACTACAAATATCTTACGCGAAAGGTAAAGTGCTGGTTGAATCAAAACAGAGCAGTTATCATTTTAGGATTTCTTTTTTTGCATTGCTGATTTATAATAATTTTGATATGTATGTATTGTTGTGTTTATGCATTTAAAGTGATTTCTTCTTTTTAATCAAGTTGTATACTGTTAAAACTGCACATCCACAAGCTTGCAAAGCCTATTTAGTGTTAAAAATCTGACTGAGTAACACCATAAGTGAAGCTCCAGACCTATGCTTTGGGACACTTTCGAGATCGAGACCATTAATTTGAAGACCTCCACTCTAGAGTCTGGACAACTTGGATACTTCAAGTGGTTTTGGTTGATGAAAAATGACAAATTAATACACATTATGCATGTACTGCAGAAGAGGTTCCCTCTTTCCTCCCTCAGAACAAAAACATACTTGTTGGGTTAATTGTTGACTCTAAATTGGCTTAAAATTGTGTGAATGTCTGTCTCTCTGGGGTCCAGGGTGTACCCTGACTCAGTGTTCGTTTCGTTGACTAATTATTTTCGTCATAGTTTTCATCAACAACCTTTTTACCCTGACAAAAACAAGACAGTAACTAATAAAAGCAAGTGCACACGGACAGATACTTAAACTAAAATATTCATTCAAAATAGACATTTTCAGCAACAAATAACTAGATGAAAATGTTTGATAAAGACTTAATCCAATCAGACCTAATTTGGTCATGTAGAAAGTAGACACAAGTTAGGAATATCTCCAATCACAGCTACTTTGGCTGTGTGGAAAGGTTGGATGGGTTCAGAGGGACATCCAATCAAAGCTGCCTTAGCTTGGTGGTGGTGGGATAAGTTGTGGAGCGATCCAATCAGAGCTGCTCTCTTTATGAATTGATATATTCATGTAGAGCAGGCTCACTGTTTGTTGTCAGTTCTGGTATTGTAACTGAGATGCTCCGCCAGGTAGCCTAAATAAAGGTGACTGGATTTCACACAAAAGTTCAATTTGTTTCTGTTCTTTTACTACATTCAAACTTTACTGGCAGCATTCAATAAATAGTTATTAGAGGTTTCATTTTACAAAAGTGAAACATGACTTCAGAAATTCAAGGAAACATAACAATTAGATCACTAATCTTTGACTAAAACTAAAAGATATTTCAGGTAAAGACTATAAAACTAAATTAAAAGTTCTGTCAAAATAAACACAGCCTTGTCTCCAGTCCCCTCGGCCCCAAAGAGATATGCAGAATAGAAAAATGGATGATATTTCCCATCACTACTCTGCAGCTCACCAAAATAAAAGCCTCACCTGAAAACGTGAAATGAATAAACTAACTGAGGCTAACATGATGTGAACAGTCATTAAAGCTTCTTCTTGGTTTATTCTTTGACATGGAGGCACTGTGCTTAATAAAAGACCATTTAAGGGTCTTAATGTGGATCGTTTTTTCCCTGCCGTTGCTCCTGCAGCGTCAGCAAAGCAAAATAGTCCCGCTACAGTATGATGATGATCTACTATGCTGCAGCTGCAGTGTGCTGTGCCGTGTGGAGGAACTGTACTGCTGCTGAGCACATCATCTTCAAGCCCACCACATGAGGTAACAAGTAGCCCGCACTACATGCTGTCCACCTGGGGCTTCTCCTCCACCTACAGCAGCCTGTTGAAATACACGGATGCTGTGACACTGTTGCATGGTTTAATCACAGCTGCGAGACAATAACACTTGGTGTGACAGTGGAGAGGCGGCTTGTGCATCAATTTCTCCACCAAAAAAGTGCAGTCTGCAGGATTTGCAACAGTGCAGCAGAGCATCTCTCTTCGCACCTGGCTCACACCAAAGCCAGGCCCGTGTGATGAACGCCGGCCTGCAACAGACATGAAACAACAGTCTGGGCTGGCTTTGCTGGAAACACAGCCCATTTTAACCGAGAAGTGGTGTTGCAGAGGGGGTGAATGCTGCTGCAGTAAACCAGGGGATGGAATTATCTGGTAAATAAAAGGAAGAGGAGGAGGAGAGGGGGGGATCACGTCGGGTGGAAGAATTCGGAAGCACACCTGGCTCGTGTGTGTGCACTATTTAAAAAGTTGGGAGATCATGGTGCCGTGGTGTTGCAGAGAGTGGGGGGTGAGCTCGTATTGTGTGCTGCTGTGCGTCCCCCCCAAACCCGATAGTACGCTGCACAGAATAAGTTGTCCCCCCTCTCCCTCCCTCCCACCCCCATTCCCAGCGCCTCTGCATGATCCACTCGCTGCATAAATATGATTGCAGATCTATCACCAGTACAGCAAACAAACGCACACACTCTCACGCACGCACGGCACACAGGGAAACGCAGGAGTAGGCATAATGGTGATGAGGCTTACCACTTGGATTCTTGTTTTTCTTAAGACTCTTGCCACAAAGACACTGCAGCATATGCGTTCCTTTGCTGAAAATGTTCCAAAGAAACCACATTGATTTGGGCGAAGAGCAATCCAGTGGCTTAAACACCCAGATATAGATGAGATCCTTGCGGTTGCATAATAACACAATTGGATCAGTTCTCCAGTACAAGGCTACCAACTGTACCATAGAAAAATAGGTATATCCAAGTCCTATGCGTTTTCATTCACGTGGCAAAAATACTCGGCATCTGTCAGACTTCGTAAAAACGCTGTTTTCTTCTCCCGGCGCGTAAAGGATGCCTCCTCAAGTAGTCGATTATAGAAAATATACTCTGTAAATTGCATGTGTCGCACCTGGAGGAGGGGGGGCCGCCAGTAAACAAACAGAACTAACGTGAAAACAGTAAAGCACGGTGGGTTTCCGCGGAGAAAATCATTGCCTATTAGTTCATCACTCTGAGGAGAGGAGGGTGGATCTGCACAGCATCAAAAGCCAAGGGAGGATGCATCCTATGCACAGACTGCTGCAATGATAGCCCCAACAAAACAGCACATTGCCGGATCCGGTCCAATTCGTCTCTCTGCTCGGCTCGGCTCGACTCGGCGAGGTCAGATCACCTCAGTTTGCATTTCTTCTTCCAGTGCCCCCCTTTTTCCTCACACTGCACCGTTTCTCTCAGAGCCAGGGCTTTGGGGCTTCTGTGTGTCCGGGGTATCTTCTTCTTCTTCTCTTTTTTAACCTCCTCCAGTCGCTTCAGCACCACGCCACACGCATCTCCAAAAAAAGTCCAGTGCGCCTATAAAAACATTTGCATGAATTTCCCTTCAGCGGCGGAGCTCCGTTAGAAATAGACGAGGAGGAGGGGTTAAATTGAAAGATTGGCTTTCCATTACGTAAACACGTGGTTTCTGCGCCGTCATTTCAGTGATGCTCTCGGAAATTTTTATGATCTGACTGAGACTATTGTCCCAAGCCGCTTCCAGTCTGATTTTTCCAGGACATGACAGAGAGTGTTTTTTTGTCCCCCTGCATGCAGACACGTGAGCCCCGCACGTTAATCAGTCCTCATTTGTGCCCCTCCGTCTTAATGCGATGAACCTCTGCTTCATCGCTCCTCTCAGGTCACTTAAAGTTGTTGCAGCTGTTGGTTAGAGGCAGGAAATCATGCGCCAAAGCTACAAAGTCACAGGTGTGCAGACTCACCTGTTTTCAGGCTACTTCGTGTTTGTGTGTAGGGGTGTACAACAGTGTGAGTTTTCATCATGTTCAAGGGAAACTACAACAAACTCAGAGGCCGTTTACATGGCGCTGAAAGCGGTCAAATCCAATAAGTTTTCATTGCGTTTTGGCCTTGCGTCTACATGGAAACTCGTTGAAACGGAAACTTTTGAAAACAGACTCCAGGGTGGAAAGTTTCCAAAACGCTCTCCATGCAGCCCAGAGTAAACCCGCATTGGAGCGTTTCAGGGTGAAACGCCGGCGTCACCGCATGCGCAGTACTTTTTCAGATGAAGGCTGCGCACGCATACCAGGAACAACAACAGCTTCGGCCGTCCGCCAAGTAATGTGTGAGCGTCTTACCGTGCTCGGTTTGTTATCGAGTCAAAACCATCCAGACAGATTTGTTGTCCAGAAAACAAACTCCTGCGTCTTTGTGCGTCCACTCGCCATTGTTGTTTGTGAAAAGTTTTTCGTCTTCGTACATGTGTTGTAGCAGCACTGCCTCTCTGCAGACCTACACCACCGTCTACTGAACCGGCATGCACATACAGCGGATTGACTCATCTCTGAGCGTCGTCGTCTGAACGCAGAAGAATTCTAAAACCCAAAGGACAAATCTTTGCGTCTTTAAGTCAGGAGTGTCCATGTAAACGTAGCCTCAGTCCACTGGTACTCATACCACAGTCTAGTTCTGACTCCTTTGGCCACTGGAGTGCCTTTTTCACCTTTAATTTTATTTCATTTTGTGGAGTTTAACGCCTCCAGGAGCACAAAACTTTCTATATATTTATTATCATATATACTCTCTATTAGCTATCTGAAAATCTTAGGATTGATCATTGCACTGATTTTAAAATGTCAGCAGTTTATTTTTTGAGGTGCTCAGAGACTGAATGTAATGTGGGTGGGCTTGAAGTTATGGTCATGATGTGATAAATAATTTGACAAATAATAAAGGCAAACAAGAAGCCCCTCCCTCTCAAGTGTAACAAAAATAATATGCTGTCACTCATTTGGCCTCTACATCTGAGCTAACAATCGCAATGTCATTTTGAGTTTAGAAAGTCAATCTTGCTATCATCCATCTATTTATTTGTCTATTAATCTTCTATCCATCCATCCACATGACCATCCAACTATCTGTGTACCTGCCTATCCATCCATCCACCCATCAATACATCATATACCTATCTATTCACTTGTCTATCTACCTACTTACCTGTCTATTCATCCACCTATCCATCCATCAATGCATCCATACGTCCATCCACCTACTTGGCTTTATACACATACAATCTACCTATCCATCCATTAATACATCTATCTACCTTCTCACCTATAACCAGACAATTGCCCAAGTCCCTCTGATCCGAGTCCCAAGCAAGTCTCGAGTCATTTGATCCGAGTCTCAAGCAAGTCTCAAGTTTTTTCTGTTGTGAGCAAGTCGAGTCGAGTTGAGTCGAGTCATGACGGGTCGAGTCCCTCACCATTGTTCCCCAGTCCACCCAAAAAGCACTCAGATTTTTAACTTGAAGAGAGAAACCTTATCTTCCTACACATACAACACACGTACACCCTCTTTACTAATGTTAGCTTTGCTCGCTTCGTATTGACCACAGGTCGGGCTAACATTCCTGCCATATTGACCTATGGCAGGAACGTTATCTACCTGGCTAACGTTTGCAGGTTTCATTTACTTGGCCTCATGTGCCCTCAGTTGGTGGATAAAGTTCGATGTTGTGCCCTCTTTTTCACTTATCAAAGGCAGGTCGTGCAATTGGCGTCTGTTTGTTTCCCATCTGATTGAAACTCTTTATATGCAAAGAAAATAACTTTGGACACAGAAGACATAACGGTTGCCAATTTGAAACTCTCGTCCTGCGCACCCTGCCCACTGATCATCACTGTAGCAGAAACAAGTGTGTGGTAGGAACGTATGTGTGTAGTACTGTGTCGTGTGCGGGACAATAATAGGTGACGGATAAGTGTACTGTGAATGGAGCATCAATAAAGTGACCCTAAAAGGAAAGAGCAGAATAGCCCGTTTACATGTGTGAGCAAACAGGGTTATTCCTGCTTATATGGTTTCCCAATCAAAACAGTGGCAAGCAGACAACATCTTAACCCATGGAGAACATCATGACACAATGCGCTTCTTCTTCCTGAATCCAATAGTGACAACAACAACAGCAGCAGCAGCACGGTGGATACTGAACAGCCTGGAGAAGGTAATAGTTGCCTTCATTTGCGCTTTGGTGCTGGTACTGATCCACCACCAGTACTTGACACTATTCTTTGTCCATTCTTCATGAATGGAAGGCGAGGACCATTTTACAACAAGTACTTCCTGAACTCAAAAGAGCAAGATTCCTGTGCAGAACATGCACAGAACACAAATCAGTGTTCCCTTTAGACTGATAGGCATCAACATGACCAAATATTCAGGTTAGAAAAGCAGTAACCCAGGGGTCATTTTCTGTTTTTTAAGAACCAAAAGAAGAGCATATTCCAGTTTTTCAAAGGAGTCATTGGTGTGTACATGGCCATGTGCAACTGGGTTACTGCTAATATTCCAGTTATGAAAGTATTGATGACTGCATGTAAGCATAGCCAGTGTTGCTTTGTTAATGAATGTTTGATAAATTATCAAATATTTATGAAGTTCTCAAAAATGTGTAAAATCTTAAATACAAATTTGATTTCAAAAGCCTTTTAAAATTGTCTTGATGGTTAATTAGTTATTTATTTGATGACAAGTCTTCAAGCACTTGACCTGTGTGGTGATTAAACAAGTTTTTACAGACTTATTTAAAAACACAAAGTATACTCTTACTGAAGTATTGATAAAGGTAATGGATGACATAATAAAATCATGATTTTTTTTTTGAGCGGTTCAAACTGTAAAAAAAAAAAGTTTAATTTTCATGAAGCGAGTCTAAAAACAAAATGTATATATAGTGTTCATTTATAAATGTTTTTTATCTTATTTTAATTTCATAAGAGATAAAGAAAGACCTTGGTTTGGTTATGTTTACTTTCTTTTAGAGCAGGTTAGTTTTTTTCAAATAAACTGATGCTTTAACGTCATGTAAAATCAAGGCAAAGCAAAAGGTGCTTTATCAAACAAAACACTAATTACAATCCCAACTAGATGTAATTGTTGCAAAACTGTGAGTGTAAAGTTGTGTTTGATGTAAGTAAATCCACTAATACATAAACAGATCCTTAAATGTGTTTGTTTCCAAATATGAACACAGATTTACAAAATCACAGCCATGTCTGCCGATGAGTGCAAACTTATTTGTGTCTACCAAAGATACTAAAAAACAAATTTCCAAAGTCTGTCTTACCAACCTTGCAACATTTATTGTGTATAAGTGTGCTCTAGTTTTCATTTGTGAAATTAAACACAGTTAAGTTGATAAACATTACTCCTACCTTGCTTGATGGCACATCTCACCCACAGCTGAGACACCAGCCTGAGAGCCTGGATCCTCCACAGGTGTCCGTTCAGCTCTTGATTGGACCTTCTCTCAGGAGTTTGTGGGTGTGGTCTAGGTTTTTGACTGACAGCTCCACAACCCTGAAAACACCTTTGTTAGTGTCCAGGCTTTTAAACTTTAAAGTATGATGGTGACCAAAAAAATCTTTAGCTGAGGATTTTCTGTTGGTTCTGCTCAAACTCCACCAACTTGTTCCTGTAACATCGACCAAACTCATATCAAGTCAAAGCAGAGCCAAAACCTACAGGGCACCTCAACCTCTCCATCGACATTTGCTGCAGAAATATGTACTTATAATAAAAGTTAATACACTAGAGTGCTTGAAAGGGCTTTAATCATCTCATAAAAACAAATTGGTCTTCGAGGAAATAAACAACAATGACAGGATATGAATGTCAAAGCAGATCATTTATTATTTGTTTGGCACAGCAGGCAGGCAGCAGAAACACTGCACGGTTACATTTACCGCCTGTTTTTTCCCTCATCCCAGAGGATCAGGGAGCAGTTAGTTAGTGTTGCTCATGACGACTGTTATTCCGCCGTATGACTGCTTTTCTCCGAGGGGTTCAACATTTTCCACAACACACTGAGGGGAGGAGAAGACACTGTGCTCCACAGATTATGCCCTCAGCAGGAAGAGGCGGCTTTATGAAGTTATTTATGAGTTTATTGGCAGGACAACACTTTAATTCCTTAACTCTGATGTGTTACACTGGTGTGTTTGCTGTTTTTATAGGGCTGGGAAACATACTTGACTACGAAGCTACTGATTTATTGAGTTTGTTTTTGGTGAATATTCACAGATTTTGAATTTCATGCCTGCAACATGCTCCAAAATAGCCTTTGCTTTTAACAGCACTCAGCAAGTGTTACCACTGTTTTAAAGCAGTCCTCAACTTTTCCAGTCTTTGGTTGTTCCTGCCCCAGCCATTGCAGGCAAATGAGTGAACATTGCAAAAAACAGAGGATACAGTGATTTGCATCATATCATCAGTGAAAAACAAATTCCGGCAATACTTGTTTGACAGCATAGCAACAAAAAAAAGTCAAACAGTATTTCCTAATTTATCATTTTTAACAGAAATAGCAGGTGAACTCCTGCTTACAGTTTAGATCAACAAATACCATGATAACAGCATGAGATCAATTAAGTCAGAAAATGGTAGAAAGGAAGAGAAAGGAAGAGTAGGTGACACAGTGGTGCAGCAAGTAGTGCACATGCCTCACATCAAGAAGGCTAATGGTTTGATCCCATGGTCATTCAGTTAATTGGTGACCTAACTTGCCCTTAGGTAAGAGTGTGAGAGTAAGTAATAAGAATAAGAATACTTTATTTATGGCCTGTTTACACTGCAATTAAAACAGTTGAATACACAGAGTTTTCATCACATTTTCACCTCCCATTTACACGAGAGTGCCTGAATCTACAAACTTTTGAAACCAGCATCCAGAGTGGAAAGTTTTGAAAGCAATCCCTGTCTGGTTTCATGTAGACGAGATTCAGCATTCCAGGGTGAATCACTGACTTCACCACATGAAGGCTGCGTGCATACCAGGAACAACAACAAAAGCAAAATATGTGCTGCTGACCGTGCTTGGTTTGTTATCCAGACAAAATCATCCATACAGACTTGCTGTCGAGAGAAGAAACTCCTGCATCTGTGTGTGTATGTTGTAACACAGCTGTTTCTCTACAAACCTGCATCACCAGCTACTGGCCTGACATACACGCTACAGCGTTTTCATTCGTTCTTGTGTGTCTGTCTGAACGCAATTTGTTTTTGATAACGCAAAGGAAAAACCTTTAGTTTCTGGTGAAAATGTTCTCGTGTAAAAGCGGCCTTATATGGCACCTTTAAAAACAGTACAAAGTGCTTTAACAAACAAAACAAAGTCAAACAAAACAATTTATCAATAATCAGGTCAAACAGAGACCAAAAGAGTCATGTTAAATATTACAACAGAAAGAAAGAAAATGGTCAACTGTAGACAACTGAAGTACTATAGGAATATACTTCATTGTTACAGGTTAAAATGTCAACATGTACATATGAGTAACATGAGAAAAGAAGGTCATTTGTTTTATATAGAGGGATAAGGAGACAACAAATAGATGATGGATGTACAGATAGATGGATAAATAGATAAAAGTTGGCAGTTTGCATCAGGACGATGGAAAGAAGGACAGATAGAGAACAGAAAAAGGGGGTATATTAAAACATGAGGAGATGGTAAAAACAGGAGAGATACCGGAGGGGAGTAAGAACAGCAGAGATTAAAAGTAGTTGAAAAAGTAATTGGAAAGTAAGTATGTAGATAAAATAGAATAAAACAAATATTAACAATGGTTGTCTGTCTCTCTATGTGGCCCTGTGATAGGTTGGGGACAGCCCCTGAGACCCTGAAAGATAAGCAATGGCGATAATGGATGGAAGGAGCTGGGGTGGAGGAGGGTTGCAAAGCGGCTTGCAGAGGTAGCAGTAAAGAGTAGACAGGCTAGAGCAGCTTCAATAAGGTTGTCTGGGTGTAGTTAGCCAATGGCTGCTTAGAGGTAATCAGCTGGCTGTCAGCAGTGGTGAAGTTGCTTTTGATCCACTGTTTGCTGGCATGTTAGCAATCTTGACGGCGTGTCCTGCCAAAGCTATTGCTATGCTCAAGTTGCTCATGGCAGGTAGTCTTCCTGCAGTTTATATGTCAGCCAGTAAAGGGTAGGAGGGGAAATTACGGGAAGCTTAGTGGGGTAATTTCAGGTTGAAGTCTGATGTTCAAACATGCAGCTCACAGAGATAGGCTCTGAAATGTTCAGCAGTTTTCTGCATGTGTACACAAGGTTTCATTGGCTTGGATTCAGAGGGTGATCTCATGCACTGTTTTCCTTTATCATCCTTTTCGCTGAGCCACCCAACAGTCAATCATCATTTTAAAAACTAAGAGATGTAATTTTAAGCAATCTTTCTTAATAGATTTGACTAACAGTTTGAGCCTTTTTGGTGCCTCCTCTTTACTCCTGATTATTCTCTTTCTCTTCTCCCCCTCATTCCCTCATTTCTCTGAGAACATAACACCAACTCTTGACTAATTTCCAGAATACTGCAAAAAGACGTTTTGCAATTTCTAAATAGGTCATTTGTTCTTGCAGGGGCTGTAATACTGGTCATCGTTCATTGTATTGTGTTTCACATTGTTAGAGTCAACAGGATATGGCTCTCAGGACAACAGCATTAAACACCTGTGAGCGGGGTCATGACAAAGTGCATCAAAGGGTCAACTTCCAAAAATCCTGGCAGGCAAACCTACAGCTGCCGCTTGTGCTGAGACTAAGACCTGCTGACAGATTTTTGAGTGGTTAAATCCTGAATTGCAAGCAGGGACAACAAGGGCCGGGAAACATGGACCAAAAATCTTTTACAGATATATTTAGCAAAATGAATAAACACAATAAACACTCAGCATCCACACTGAGCTAGTCCAGTTTGCCTTCAGAACTGCCATAACTCCTGTGGCATCGATTCAACAGGGTGCTAAAACATTAATCAGAAATTATGGTCCATATCAACATGGCAGCATCACATAGCTGCATCAGATTTGTAGACTGTACATCCATGATGCCAATCTCCCCTTTCATCACATCTCATGTTCTATTGGAGTGACATCTGGCGAGTTAAGGAACTAGTTTGATATAATCAGATCTTTGTTACATGGAGCGCAATCCTGTTGGAAATCTCCATCAGAAGATGGGAACACTGTGGTCATAAATGGACATAGTCAGCAACAATACCCTGATAGGCTGTGGGGTTTGAACCATGCTCAGGTAGCAGCAGCAGCCGAACCACTGATACAAGGCAGGATGGATCCATGCTTTCATAAAGTTCAGACCAAATTCTGATCCTACCATCTTAATGTGAAGCAGAAATCCAGACTCATCAGACCAGGAGACATTTTTTACAATCTTCTATTGTCTAGTTTTGGTGAGCCTGTGTGATTTGTAGCCTCAGGTTCCTGTTCTTGGTTGACAGGAGTGGCACCTGGTGTGGTTGTCTGCTGCTGTTGACTCGCTGCTTCAAGAGTGACATGTTGTCCTTTAGGGTTGTGGGTTGGATGAATCAAGATTTAATTTTCGAATTTTAATATAAGTTCCACTACCACCTACCACAATTACGACATCAAGGCAACATAGATTAATCAATTTATAATCAAAATCAAATCACCAATGTCCTCATGATATAATACTATCAGGATGTTTGAGTCCTGGTTCAGACTCAACTTATCATTTTAATTTATTGCAGTTTTCAACCTTCTTTTGGCTTCATTTATGTCTAAATATAGGAAAACTAAGAGTTCTATGAAATTAAATAAGAAATATATATATATTATATATTAATATATTGATATAATTATGTCATTCCAGTTTTATTGATAACAGGAGAGAAATTCACAGACTAATGTTTCATTGTAGTGAGTTAATGCTACCCGCTATGCTGTAGTCAGTAGTCTTCAACCTTTAGCCTCACTGCTCTGTGGAGCTTCAGTTCTGCTGTGTTGCTTAAATAAAGCAAAAACAGAGACACGTACCAGGGCTCTAACAAGTATGCAACAAAAACCCATTAATGCAGTTTTGACAAGCCAAAAAGATGCAGTTTTGACAACCCAACATGTCAGGTGTTGGCTGCTTTATCAGCTGGGTTAGCTTAGCATTAGCTTTGCTGTTGTCAGCTTTCTCTTTTCGTGGGGGGTACAATTCCTTTTCCAAGTCCAAAATAAATCCACATAACAGAGATAAATGCCAACGTTGCACTCGTTTTGTCTCTCTCCTGTGCAGCCATGTTTGTTTACTAAATTTCTCCTGCACTGTGAGTGTCACCTCTGCTGATCTCACCTGCACTATCATGCAGACTTAAAGATTAATTGATTGTTTTGTA
This sequence comes from Scarus forsteni, assembly GCA_036419115.1. Classification (NCBI taxonomy): domain Eukaryota; kingdom Metazoa; phylum Chordata; class Actinopteri; order Labriformes; family Labridae; genus Scarus; species Scarus forsteni. Next base: position 13,492,246 of record JAZDUH010000033.1, on the reverse strand, counting down.
TTTAACCAAAGATTTTACTAAATGTTGGAAATCAATACATTAAAAATACAGATACTTTGCAGCCTTAAGTCGATTTACTATTGTGAAGTCAAAGACCACCTTACTTTGTTTTATCAGTTTTTTCCCCAACCTTACTTTTGTTTTGAGTTGTTTCCTCTAAATATTTCACAGAAATGTTTTCTGTTTACTTGATTTGGTCTAATTTAAGGGGTGTTGCAGTCTTGAGTCATGTCAGAATATGGTGTGAAATGATCCACTTCTTGTTTTTGCCCATTTGTCAGAGTCCTGGTTTAATGTTGGTCCCCAGATTTCACTGCCATACAGAATGAGTGGTTCTAAAAGGAACTGAAAAGTAAACCATAATAATGCCTTTAGTTACAGGTGAACTCAACAGTGAGGACTTTTCGCCAGGAGCTTCTCTTTTTTTTGGCGGTGTAACGCGGCGTGAGCAAAAGCCCAGGTTTGTGTAAACAGTATTAACCACAGCACAGTGAGTTTGATGAGAGACTGGAGGGGTTCATTAGAGGGGTCGCGTTGTGTGTTCATCTCTGAATTACAGCATTAATCCACTTTAATGACCCAGTTCTGTGGCGCCCAGGTCTTGTCAGTCCTCTGTGATAACTGGGTCCCCTGGGACGTGGGCCACTTTGAAACAAAATGTTTCCCAATTGACTTTCCTTCTACAGCATTATAATTTTGCTGTGTCACTGTTTAAAGGCCAACAGTAAAGAATTCCTTATTGATTTTTAAGGGGGGTGGGCTGTCAATTTTTCAATTACTGCTCACGTCGTGTACCTGCTAACACACTTATGCTGCCAGGTGCACACTCACACATCGAGCTGCAAAACACCCACAGACACAAATCAAGACCACAGCGTCAAAAAGAGGCGGATGTTATTTTTATTAAACAGTTTAATTCTTCTATTTTAGTGCTTCTATGCTCCCTGTGAGGTCAGTTGGGCTCGCAGAGGAGTAATCACAGGCCGGAGCGGTGCACCGCAGGCTCTCAGGCTCGCTCGCTCTGCAGAGGCCTCTCATGTCATCCTCCCTATCGATCCGTCTACTGTAATGTAAAGTATCATAGCACCCTGGAGGATATCGTCTGACAATTTTGTCAGGGATCATTAGAATACTTCTTTTTGATTGCCCAGGCTGCGGCCAGCAGGAAGTAGCTCCCCTGTGAGTTTTTTAAAAGCCTGTTTTCTTCTGGCAGAGAAAAAATAACTTGATTTAAGATGCACAGAGATAAATGGACTGGTTCCAGTTTAACTCAGTCTCTGTTGTTTCTCACTGTGCACATTTAAACAGGCTCACATAGGAATTAGTGTAAAGAAACATGATGGAGAGTATCACAGGTACTTCCCTCCTGCAGCTGTTAGACTCCACAGCAAAAGCCTGTAGCGTACAATAAACCATATTTAAATGAATAATATCTCAAATTTTCCAACTTTAATACTGTATATCAAACATGTACATAACAGTTGTAAATAAAACATATATATTTACCTCCGCCAAGGAGGTTGTGTCATTGGCGGCAACTGTTTGTTTGTTTGTTTGTTTGTTTGTTTGTTTGTTTGTTTGTTTGTTTGTTTGTTTCTCTGTTAGCATCATAACTCAAAAAGTTTTGGACAGATTTTGATGAAATTTGCAGAAAAAGTCCGGATTGGGACGAGGAACAAATGATTAGATTTTGGGAGTGATCCAGATTTTTTAAAGGATTCTTTAACATTGTGAGATAGGGCCATTTTCAGCATTTGTGTGTATATTTGTATGTTTTCATGGTTAAGGAATCTAAATATTTAGATGAAATAAAGGTAGGACTAATATTTACGGTGAAAATCACAATATGGGTGATGCCGCTGGCGTAGGTCTGTACTCTCCGAGTGCTTTTCTAGTTTTTATTTTATTTTCATTTGTAAGTTTCTTTCCTTACTTGTCTTCTTTGTATATTATTGTGGCTGTAAAAATGGAATTTCCTCCTGTGAGGCTGATAAAAGGATATCTTACATTATCTAATCAAGTTATTTAAAAGCTCCCATGTCTTGCAAAATCAGCTTTCTTTGCTTTAATGTTGTTGGAGGGGCTTGTGGAGCGGAAGAACATGACACCTTTACTACACTCTAAGTTCACAGAGAAATGAGCTACACCTCTTTAAAGAAATCCCCCTTAAATCTGTTTTCAAGCTTATGATGTCATGGCTATACAGCCTCCACCTTTATGTTTGTTTTTTGGTCACAGGCAGACTATTTTAAAAGACTTTTCAACAACATTGTTCAGCACAGAGCCTCCTGTAGCCTCAGATCAGAGTGTTTCCAGTGGAGAGGGAGAAGCAGCCGCATCTGATCCTCTACAAAGATGAAATATTTCATATTTTGGTTACACTCAAATCAAATCCTTTCTGAATAGACATGTTTGCAGTGCCTGTTTTACTGATCAGGATTACGGCACATGACGGCAGTTTTAAAGGCTTAGTAGGATTGCTGAAAGGTCCAGGAGAAGTTTTGTTAGGAAGTCCCACTCGTGACAGCAATGGGCCTCCAAGTTCGTGGACATCTCTTTCTACCTCTGCCAAGGAGGTTATGTTTTTCTATTTGTTTGTTAGTTTGTTTACAAGATTACACAAAAGCTATAAGTTGGATTTTGCTGAAAATTTCAGGAGATGTCGATAATGGCTCAACTTAAAAATGATTAGATTTTGATGATGATCCAAATAACCCCCATTGGCAAACAGCCATTTTTATTCAATAACTTTCTACATAATAATGATATCAACATGATTCTGAGTGCTTTGTGTGGGTTTTTAGGATCAAGGAGTCATATTATGATGGTAACTTAATAATCGAACTATTTCTTATAGATGTAACAGCAATATGTGGCTATCTAAGGTTTGTGCTCTCTGAGTGTTTTCTAATTCTACCTGTTGTTGAATGTGCAAAAGTAATTACATATACAAATAAAGGCTGGTAGATTGATTGATTGATAGATTGATTGATTGATTTAATATGATGAGTAAAAATCTAACAAAAAGACTTATACATCTATGCATAGATGGATATGTTTAATGTCATTAAAATACTTCTTTAACAGTTATAAGTGATTTCCTACAGAAAATATATAATATATATGATACAAAAAGCATCAAGGATGTTCATTCACCAGCCCAAGCCATGTTCTTTGTTTCTTTGGCTCAGAGACTTTAAAATGTTTTAATGAGCACAGAAAACGTCCAAGTCAAGTTACATAAAAAACCATCCACTGCCCGTCACCCAGTGTGCCCACAGCCAACATGCCCACCAATCAGGGAGAGAGAGGGTAAGCATTGTTTGGCAAAGCTCAGAGCAAATGTTAGCTTGCAAATGAACAGCTGCTGGGAACCAAGTCATTGCCAAAGACTTCATTCAAACACACACAGAAACACTCATACAGACAAATGCATGCATTTGTTTGCAGCTCCGCTTGTACCACTGTTTAAAGAGCTGGAAACAGCACACGACCAGACTTTAGGAAAACACCCATGTACAGATATAAGTTTGCTAAGAATGGGCTGTGGTTGTGGCCCTCTGGTTGATCCGCTGAGCACATATCCGAGTCGTATCAAGCTTTGATTCACTGTCTGGTACTTGGCTAAAATATAACACCATATGTGATGTTTAGACATGAGCTGTGAAACCTCTCCACTGCTCCCACATTGTGACTAATAGGGCAAAAGACCAATAGCGCAAATTGAGGAATCCCACACAACATAATAACTGACTCCTCTTTAAATTCCACTGTGACCAACAATTTTCATTATTTCACAGAGATGAGGGCAGTGACACCAGCCCGGTGAGGATTCAGGCACCCTTCACAGTAAAGCGAGTCAGCCCACATTCACTGAGTCGAGAGAGAGATGGTTAAACCGTCCAAATCTATCAACCAGAGTGTCGAAGCATCGTAGCCTACTGGGAGTGTCAAGTGTTTCTTCAACCATCTGTCATCAATGTGGGCATTACGGAATCAAACTTAACTCAATAAAAAGTAAGTAAGTAAGTTATTTGCTTCTCTCAAAGTTTGGGGGACTCACATGTAGAAAAAAACCTCATAAGGCTAAGCACACAAGGACTTTGAGCCAGATTTTGGACCAGACTGACCCCCTCAGTGACCAGGCTTTGACCTTTTAACCTGACAAACCAGATGGATGGTTCGATATATTTCAGTAGTACATCTTTGAAAGAGCCCAAAGAAGGTGGTGTGGTATGGGCAAAACTTTTCAAAAGCTTTTCTGATGGGTAACTGGATGATTGTTCCATCTCTCACATTCACTGTGGACCAATTAGATAATGTCGTAGGAAGGCACTTGAGTGGAAGTGGAGGCAAAAATATCCTTTCTATAGAGAAGTTTGTAGTGGTGTTGTTGTTTGTCATTAAATAAAGAAATGTGGTCCAGATATGAAAAACTGCCACTGGAACTGTTAGCATCTATGCTAATCTCTGTACAAGCAGTCACTTCTTGCTGTCATCGGCCGTGCCGCTCTGGGCCGAGCACAATCGTTGGAGATTGGAGCATGGCAAGATGGATCTGTCTGACTCCAGACATTAAACTAGAAAAGCACTCGGAGAGCGCAGACCTCCGCCAAGCAGCACAGTTCCCAGACGGTGATCCGGATCAACACCAAAATTGAGTCACTTCTTCCTTTTCCCATGCTGAAAACTTCCTGAAAATTTAATCAAAACCATCCATAACTTTTTGAGTTATTTTGTTCACAGACAGACAGACAGACAAACAAACCTCCTTGGCTGAGGTAATTAGGCATATTCATCTGCACTGCAGGGTTACTGACAGAAGCTCTTTTTACAGATAAATCTAAAGCTTCAGTTTCATTTTTTAGTGAGACTACAGCAGGTAGAATGAGCCCTAGACATGATCCTCTAGTGTTTCTGCTCTGACAGATCGTGGATAGATTCTAGTTCTTCATGATTATCACAAATCTCTCGCCTAGGGGTATCTGAAACTCAAAAAAGGATAATGTGGGATCTTTGACTCTGACCTTTGAGCTCCTTAATCTAACCAAGTATTTTTTGAATGTGTTCTTCAGAAAAGTTATGTTTATAATCTAAAGATTTGACTCCTCAGCCTTTGACTCCAGCTATGGCCTCAAACTCCAGTCAAATTGACCATCCGTGCAGAGTTTAAAGAAAATCATTGCCAGAGTTTATGAGTGCACAAGAGTCTACCCTGACAGACAGACAACCAAAAGGTGCTTGGTTTTCACCCTAAGATTGTGTCCTACCTGAAAATGAAGCACACAAGCATCTGTGGCAAAAATTGTCTCAATGCGCAAATCATATGCAAACGTCCTCTCTACCTGCAAGAGATGCAGTGCGATGTGGTGCAATATTTCTGCCTTGGTGCCTTGTCTTTTTGCCTCTCTCACAAGAGCCAATGCAGATGAAAGAGGGACTTCGAAAGGGGTAGAGGATGGAATTTTTTGGGTCTTCTTTGGCTTCATCCTACCATAAATGCACCTGTGCACTTAGTTTCTCGTTTTTTGTTGTTGTTTGTTTCAGTTAGTTTCTTGTTTTTCTATCTTGAACATATTCTACTCATATTTCTAGCCTTTATTTCACGTTTTACTTAAAAGTTTAATTCCTGCTTTTCTGTCTCTGCTCTGTTTGTATATGTATCTAGTCTGTTATAAGAGAGTGAAGTAAACCGGCGTCAACTTGTATGTCTGACAAACCTGGCCAATAAAGCTGATTCTGAAAATTCAGCTTCTTTTCTCAATCAGTAGTGCCTGTTGGTGAAAATAGGGGAGCTAAGTGAATTGATTTACTTTCACTTTCAACACTAAGAGAGACTTTGGCTCACAGAGAGCTATGTTTTGAGCCATTGGGACCACCCCTCCTCATTACAAAGCACTTCACGTCTGTTTCTCCAGCTGGACAGGAAAAGCACTTGATGCTCTGTTAACAAGGGGAAACACAGAGTGTGGAATTACTTGATTAATGGCTGCAGCGTAGACAGCATCTACAACGAGACGTCTGACACTCGTGTTCAGTGAGGACTTTGAGTATGAAGAAACCTGATGGAGAGAATGTAACCTTCAAAACATAATCTGCTCCCATCTACTGATTGATGAATTCAGTTTTCATTAAACTGTCATATCATCATTTGCACATCCAACATCAAGCTCCTCTATTTTTCCTCCCAGAATGCTTTGTGCTGTTTTAATTTTTGCCCTTGTTGCCTCCTCCCACCAGACTCCAGAGCCAATTCCACAGCTGCTCAATAAACGCCATTTTCAGAAATATAGGGAGCCGTGGCAGACATGTAATCAACTTTGCATTGATTTCAAGTCTTAAACGGATCGGTCGGTGTTCGTTTCGCCCTCGGGCTGGCAGCTTCTGCTCCTTCAACAAGTCCATTTCTCCCTCTATTAAAACCAAAAGAACTCTGAGACTGTGTGGTCGGCCGTCTTTATTTGGAGACATCTGTCATTGAGGTGTGAGTCTGGAAACAGATGATGTTAGATGTTGTGCGTTTTTCTTCAGGGTGAGGCAGGAAGTTTACTAATGAGTCTCCTGAAGCATGAGGAGGGGCAGTGGTCTTGTGATACCACCACAAGTGTGCAGATATCAGTAATGAATGCAGCTGCGGTCACTCTCATACCGGGCATTGTTCAGCATGACACTGACCTCCCTGTGGCCCTCTCTGGCTGCTCTGCTCTCCTGAACTTCACCCAAAGATCAGCCACCAAAACTTAATGACATGTGAGGGCTAAAAATAGTCTTCTCTTATTTATGACTTTATATAATCATCTCATCAGGAGTGTTTGCCCTGCAGAGGAGGGCCATGTTCGTTTGTGTTTTTGTTTTTCCTCAAAATTTTTAAAAGTAGGAAATAAAAACCAAGCTGAAATACATTATAACAGCTTGAATGAATTGGCTTTATTCACTTTTAAGCTATGGTTCAAGGTTTTGAGAAAGTCACAAATTGAGAAACAGGTCAAGGTCTTGAACTGGAAAGCATACGGTCCAGAATTTGAACCTGCTAGATTGGACGGGGGCTTAGGAGAGGTATTACATCTTTTTGTTCCCTCACTACAAACAGACAATTACTAAGTTATGAGTTAATTTCAGACACATTTGGCCTGGAAAAGCAGGACTTTCACAGATATCTGCAAGTCAGAGACTATTATAATAAAACATTACAGGTTAAAGAGGAGAAGGACTACAGTTTGATTTCTATATTTTATGATGCATACCA